>JAFEMH010001638.1:0-441497 GCA_022495995.1 Adenophora triphylla var. japonica | reverse complement strand
CATTAATTTGGAGTGCTCCTATTAATGACTCGTAAAGTCGTTTTATCTTGAGAGAAGATTGCCGCAGACCGTTAGCACCAAGCATGGGGCAATATCTTCTTGCGGAGATTGTGTCCAACACAAGACTCGACTTCATTATTTACTCGATTTGCTTTAATTTTTGCATTCTAGATTATCTTTATTTCCTGCCCCGTTAATTATGTTATGGTTCATTATATTATTTGTCATTTCGTTAAATTCAAGAAAGCCTTATTTATTGTCAAATAGACAAATTTCCCAACAATCGCAAGAAGATATTAACGTTTTCTTGTTTTTATGACAAATATGAGCCAATGATGATGGACAACCGAAGGACTTTTTCGTTAGAGACTTAACGAGAAAAATGACGGTTTCCAAGGAAGGATAACTAGAAGAGCATTGGAAGTTAACTAGAAGATAACGAGAAGGTCAACAATAATCCCGGAAGTGATTCAAAGAATTGTTGACAACATGGAGCGGACTTATAAACAAAGAAGTTCATGCAAGGCAAATATAACCTAAGAGGAAGAGGATGATGATCCAAAATTCGCCAAGGCAAATAAACCGAAGAGAAAGAGGATGATAATCCAGATTTGCCAAAGATAACCAAAAAGGAGGATGATGATGATCCAGATCCAAAAAGACAAATAGCCAATCCGCGAAGACAAATAGCCGCAGAAGAATGGGATCATTAAAATCTCATATGTAGGACGTACATACTGAGTGGACCAAATGATGCCCATTCAAAGAACACTGTCTCGTGGGGACAACCAAAGAGTTGTAGAACACTTTGGAACGGACTATAAGGTTCAAGGAACCATCTCCAAAATTTGTTACAAGATGTGGTAAGACCAATCACGTAGCAAAAGTTTGTCATATTCCATGAAGGGAAATAGACAACTGAATCATTGAATACCGAAGCGGGTATTAGGCTGGAAGAAGTAAACCAGTTTAAACATTTTGCGTTTTGACTCTTTGAATGGATACTTGCTAAGAGTGTGACTATTCAGAGAGGCACACCCGGATCGGCCGTGCACAGACATAGAGCACGCCCGTTCAAGTATGGAGCGGCCGTGCCAAGTTTGGTGACCCGGCCGTACAAAGCATAGAGCGTCCGTGCAAAATTGTTGACTCTACGTGCACCGCCGAGGCACCAGCTTCAAATAAGTTGTGTCTTTTCAAGACCACAACACAAATAAAAGCAGTAATGGTGTTTGAAACCAACTTAGCAAAGTTGGAAGTCAACCCAAGAGAATGGTGGATAGACGCTAGAGCTACTCACCATATATGTGCTGATAAATGAGCTTCTCATCATACACTCCTATCAATGGAAGGAAAGTGTATATGTGAAACTCTGAAACTTCCAAACGTCGTGGGATTTGGAAAGGTTGTGCTGAAGATGACTTCAGATAAAGAACTGACTCTCGTGAATATGCTGCATGTCTCATACATTCGCAATGTTGAGCAAGGCTGGATTTAGACAAATGTTTTGAGTCAGATAAAAACTGTATTGACCAAGAAAAATTGTTTCTTGGTAAAGGGTACCTTGCCTATAGGCAAAGAGCATCGGTGTTTCTTATGTTTATCTTTTGAAAGGTTCTAATTTATGGCATGATAAATTAGGTTATGTGAATTTCAACACAATTAAGATGTCAGTGAATCAAGAATTAATTCTCATGAATAAATTCGATTCAACTGACAAGTGTAAAATTTGCGTGGAAGATAAAATGACTAAGTCATCATTTTCTTCAGTAATAAGAAACACGACACCTCTTGAGTAGCTCACACAAATGATTGTGATCTAAAGTTAGTGCAAACTCAAGGTGGGAAAAAGTATTTAATTACTTTATAAATGGTTGCACAAGACATTCTCTTGATAAGGAAGGATGAAGCCTTGGAGGCTTTCCAAGCTTATAAGAATGAAGTTGACGAATCAACTTAATATAAAGTAGATTCGAAAAGCTAGAATGAGGGGAATATGCGGCGCCGTTTGAGGATATTTGTGAGGTTTCCTAAGCAAAGATTCATCAAACGATCGCAACATATTCAACTCGCCTAATGCAGGAGCTAAACGCAAGAATCATACCTCTAAAGAGATGATAAAAGCAATAAGCTCTGGCTTAACCAAATTTTAATGAGATACCCAAGAAAGGATTTGATAAAACTAATTACAGATTATGGCATAATCGTAAGACGTTTTATAAATACTTTAAGTGTGGGGGTACACCTCAATTGTGGGGATACACCTCAAGTGTGGGGGTACACCTCAAGTGTGGGGGTACGAGCTAAAGTAAAAGTACTTAAGCCAAAGCAAGGAATTTTGTATTCTTTGAAATCATATTTTCTTGAAGTAAAAAGAAAATAATATAAGTTTAAGAAGAGAACTTATAAGACTGTAAAAGATTTATCTTAATAGTAAGATGAACTAAGACACAATTTGTGGACAAAAAAAGCTAGTCTTTTGGTCCTAATTTTCTATGGTAGAAAATTAAACGAAAACTGTTAAATAATGTTGTTAACATTTAAATGAATAGTTTATCATACATATGGAAGTTGGTTGATCTTCTTCCATAATGCGAACCGTTGGGTTGAAAATTGGTTCCCAAAAGGAAGCATTTGAAAGATGAATCTATAAACGGAAAACTCTTGAAAGATAAAGTCCTAAGGCAGACTTTAAAGAAGTGTAGTCAAGAGAGTTAGAATTTCAAAAGATAGATTTCTAAAGGGAAAACAATCTTGAGAAATAAATTTATCGAGACGAATTATTAATCCGAAAAGGCAGATTATTGGTCTCGGAAGTGAGACTCTTGAGATACAGAATCTGAAGAGAAAAGATTCTTAAAGTAATAGACTCTTTAATGGTAGAATCATAAGAGTTAGATGAATTCTCCAAGATAGACTCTCGAATAAGCTAAATTCTTGAGAGATGAAATCTATGATGTAAAATCTTGAGAGGTAATCTCAATAAGGTAGATTCCTGAGAGGTAGACTCTAAGGAGGTCAAACCACTTAGAGGTACTGAATACTTGGGAAGTCGGACCGGCATGTAGATAATAACCGCTCGAAGAAACTGAGCGATAGAAGAATTTGTTCACTCGAAAGATTGACCATTTTAGAGAGACTAAAAAGTCTAATTAAAAATTGTAATAAAATCACCAAGTATAGTCAAAGTACTGGGAGTACTTAAAGATATGCTTGTGATTATAGATTACAATAAATGAGATATTCAATAGTATGAAAAGGATATACTAATTGGATATCAGACACAAATAAACTCCAAGGTGAAAATTTGTTCACAATAAATGGAGCAGAGGTGTCAAACTTCCAAGACAACATGAACAAATCGATTCAATAAGGAATCTGAGTCGACAACGTTAGATAAAGATAAAAGCTAAATGGTCTTGGAAGATATTCCTTTGTGGAATAAGCTTGTGTCTACATGACCTAAAGCATTGTGACGACAATGAGAAATAGGAAAAGGTGTAGAACATCGTGGTAAGTCAAGACACAATGGTCATTGACATATCACCATAAGACAATTGATCTCAAATGAGGCTGTCACAACTGGCCATGTGAAGTCAAAAACGGATCCGTATACCAAAGGGTATAAATAGGAGATCAAATTGTCTGGTAAGGGGAATGAAGTTAAAAACCCACACAAACAAAGAAATCCATAGTGGACACTCAACCTTGAGAATTGGAGATCCCATGCCCTTGGTTCAATGAGACAACTAAATTATGGAAATTCTAGTATGTGCACTTAGAATTAATTATAACTCATTCTCAGAAGCCATCTAAGTGCTAAAACACCTGATGACGTGTGGTGAGGGTAAGCTTAAAGCTTTTAATGATTCCTATACCTAAATGGTGGAGTATAGCAGGATACTCTTTATGGGAGATCACCTATATAAGTGAGAAGTAATAAGGCCGCTTCTAAATTGAAACACTTATGAATCAAGAACGGTCCAGGGCCAAAATGGACAAAACGTGAGAACAAAAAGTGTTAGAGTTGTTATTGTGTGAGTACTATTGTCTTGGTATACACTTTACAGTCACTGGTTCAAAGCGTCTCGCTACCAAATGGCTAGTATATCCGATAGTATTTCACTAGGGAAGGTTCAAGGCCATAAGCTACCTATCTCGATGCAATAATAGTTCGCCGGAACTTCCAGACGAGTCTGCATTCATGCTTGCATTAATTTGTCATTCATGTGGGGGATTGTTGGAATTTGGTTTTGTAAAAGTGTGGTTTGACCAACTTTTGACCAAGAATTCCATTGGGTTCCATTATAGGAAAATAGAAATTGATTGCATATTAGTAATCTACATTTGGAGTAGATTAATTTGATATATTTACTTTCTCAAAACCAATTAGTGGTGAATGAGAAATTAATGCTCAAAGTATGCAAAATGAAATGGGTTTATGAAGAGTTTATGGGATATGTAATAGTTATCCTACATTGCTTTAAGATGTAAAGTGATGAGAGTTTATAAGTGGATCCATCCAAAGGAGTAGTCAACAAGTTGATATCCTTGGGCCAACCTAGTTGGACCATTGGGCCAACCATGCAAGGAGTAGTCCAATTGTGCCAGTTTTGTACTAGCTCAATTTGGACCACACCCGCGAAGCGCGCGAAGCCGGCGAAGGTCGCAATGGGCGCTTTGAGGCGCACACTTTGCACTTCGCATCGTCGCTAGGAGCTAAGGAGCCTTAAACTTTTGACAAAAGTTGGCTCGGTTCTGGGTCATGGTAATTAGGCTAGGTCCGTTTGGGCGAATGGGCCACTTGGGAAATCTGTTGGATTGGGCCGTGGTCCTGCTGGCTCGGCCAGATAGGCTACTGATGTGTGGCGGTTTGGGTCTAGGCCCAGTTGGCAGATGCCACTCAGGCGGCCTGGTTTAGTGGCATGGGCTTCAAGGCAGTTGGGCCACATCTGGGCTATTGGAATGGGTGGCCCGCTTGATCAAAAGGGTGCTAGTAGGTTCAATGAACCGGGTCAAGTGGGCAGGTTCAAAGGCTAATGGGTAAGGTCATGATCCGTGCCTATTGGAACAAAGGGTCGGGCTGATGGGTCGATCCAGTTGATCTTAGCCTTTAATAAGAAAATAATCCAATGGTCTAGAATTCACCAGACACCAATTGTGCCTATTCCCAAGAGACACCCTAACTCTTCATCTACTATAAATAACCCCCACTAGTTTGTCAAATTCATTCATTAACTCAATCTTCACTTCACATATTCACTCTCAATTCTCACTGTAAGTAGAAGAGTCAATTATCTAACTGAGTTAACTAACTCGATTAGATAATTAACCGAATTATGGAATTCAGTCATAGAATTCAACGGAATTCTTAACATCATCTGTTAGAAGATAGAGCATCTCGTTGCATAATTCTTCTTCAAAGTCTGGAAGTGTCAAACACGATTTTTGTTCGCCGAAGTCATTAATTTGGAGTGCTCCTATTAATGACTGTAAAGTCGTTTTATCTTGAGAGAAGATTGCCGCATACCGTTAGCACCAGTGCGGGGCAATATCTTCTTGCGGAGATTGTGTCCAACACAAGACTCGACTTCATTATTTACTCGGTTTGCTTTAATTTTTGCATTCTAGATTATCTTTATTTCCTGCCCCGTTAATTATGTTATGGTTCATTATATTATTTGTCATTTCGTTAAATTCAAGAAAGCCTTATTTATTGTCAAATAGACAAATTTCCCAACAATCGCAAGAAGATATTAACGTTTTCTTGTTTTTATGACAAATATGAGCCAATGATGATGGACAACCGAAGGACTTTTTCGTTAGAGACTTAACGAGAAAAATGACGGTTTCCAAGGAAGGATAACTAGAAGAGCATTGGAAGTTAACTAGAAGATAACGAGAAGGTCAACAATAATCTCGGAAGTGATTCAAAGAATTGTTGACAACATGGAGCGGACTTATAAACAAAGAAGTTCATGCAAGGCAAATATAACCTAAGAGGAAAAGGATGATGATCCAAAATTCGCCAAGGCAAATAAACCGAAGATAAAGAGGATGATAATCCAGATTTGCCAAAGATAACCAAAAAGGAGGATGATGATGATCCAGATCCAAAAAGACAAATAGCCAATCCGCGAAGACAAATAGCCGCAAAAGAATGGGATCATGAAAATCTCATATGTAGGACGTACATACTGAGTAGACCAAATGATGCCCGTACAAAGAGCACTGTCTCGTGGGGACAACCAAAAGAGTTGTAGAACACTTTGGAACGGACTATAAGGTTCAAGGAACCATCTCCAAAATTTGTTACAAGATGTGGTAAGACCAATCACGTAGCAAAAGTTTGTCATATTCCATGAAGGGAAATAGACAACTGAATCATTGAATACCGAAGCGGGTATTAGGCTGGAAGAAGTAAACCAGTTTAAACATTTTGTGTTTTGACTCTTTGAATGGATACTTGCTAAGAGTGTGACTATTCAGAGAGGCACACCCGGATCGGCCGTGCACAGACATAGAGCACGCCCGTGCAAGTATGGAGCGGCCGTGCCAAGTTTGGTGACCCGGCCGTGCAAAGCATAGAGCGGCCGTGCAAAATTGTTGACTCGGCCGTGCACTGCTGAGGCACCAGTTCAAATAAGTTGTGTCTTTTCAAGACCACAACACAAATAAAAGCAGTAATGGTGTTTGAAACCAACTTAGCAAAGTTGGAAGTCAACCCAAGAGAATGGTGGATAGACGCTAGAGCTACTCACCATATATGTGTTGATAAAGAGTGCTTCTCGTCATACACTCCTATCAATGGAAGGAAGGTGTATATGTGAAACTCTGAAACTTCCAAACGTCGTGGGATTTGGAAAGGTTGTGCTGAAGATGACTTCAGATAAAGAACTGACTCTCGTGAATATGCTGCATGTCTCATACATTCGCAATGTTGAGCAAGGCTGGATTTAGACAAATGTTTTGAGTCAGATAAAAACTGTATTGACCAAGAAAAATTGTTTCTTGGTAAAGGGTACCTTGCCTATAGGCAAAGAGCATCGGTGTTTCTTATGTTTACCTTTTGAAAGGTTCTAATTTATGGCATGATAAATTAGGTTATGTGAATTTCAACACAATTAAGATGTCAGTGAATCAAGAATTAATTCTCATGAATAAATTCGATTCAACTGACAAGTGTAAAATTTGCGTGGAAGATAAAATGACTAAGTCATCATTTTCTTCAGTAATAAGAAACACGACACCTCTTGAGTAGCTCACACAAATGATTGTGATCTAAAGTTAGTGCAAACTCAAGGTGGGAAAAAGTATTTAATTACTTTATAAATGGTTGCACAAGACATTCTCTTGATAAGGAAGGATGAAGCCTTGGAGGCTTTCCAAGCTTATAAGAATGAAGTTGACGAATCAACTTAATATAAAGAAGATTCAAAAAGCTAGAATGAGGGGAATATGCGGCGCCGTTTGAGGATATTTGTGAGGTTTCCGGCAGTATTCATCAAACGATCGCAACATATTCAACTCAGTCTAATGCAGGAGCTAAACGCAAGAATCATACCTCTAAAGAGATGATAAAAGCAATAAGCTCTGGCTTAACCAAATTTTAATGAGATACCCAAGAAAGGATTTGATAAAACTAATTACAGATTATGGCATAATCGTAAGACGTTTTATAAATACTTTAAGTGTGGGGGTACACCTCAATTGTGGGGATACACCTCAAGTGTGGGGGTACACCTCAAGTGTGGGGGTACGAGCTAAAGTAAAAGTACTTAAGCCAAAGCAAGGAATTTTGTATTCTTTGAAATCATATTTTCTTGAAGTAAAAAGGAAATAATATAAGTTTAAGAAGAGAACTTATAAGACTGTAAAAGATTTATCTTAATAGTAAGATGAACTAAGACACAGTTTGTGGACAAAAGAAGCTAGTCTTTTGGTCCTAATTTTCTATGGTAGAAAATTAAACGAAAACTGTTAAATAATGTTGTTAACATTTAAATGAATAGTTTATCATACATATGGAAGTTGGTTGATCTTCTTCCATAATGCGAACCGTTGGGTTGAAAATTGGTTCCCAAAAGGAAGCATTTGAAAGATGAATCTATAAACGGAAAACTCTTGAAAGATAAAGTCCTAAGGCAGACTTTAAAGAAGTGTAGTCAAGAGAGTTAGAATTTCAAAAGATAGATTTCTAAAGGGAAAACAATCTTGAGAAATAAATTCTATTGAGACGAATTATTAATCTGAAAAGGCAGATTATTGGTCTCGGAAGTGAGACTCTTGAGATACAGAATCTGAAGAGAAAAGATTCTTAAAGTAATAGACTCTTTAATGGTAGAATCATAAGAGTTAGATGAATTCTCCAAGATAGACTCTCGAATAAGCTAAATTCTTGAGAGATGAAATCTATGATGTAAAATCTTGAGAGGTAATCTCAATAAGGTAGATTCCTGAGAGGTAGACTCTAAGGAGGTCAAACCACTTAGAGGTACTGAATACTTGGGAAGTCGGACCGGTACAGAGATAATAACCGCTCGAAGAAACTGAGCGATAGAAGAATTTGTTCACTCGAAAGATTGACCATTTTAGAGAGACTAAAAAGTCTAATTAAAAATTGTAATAAAATCACCAAGTATAGTCAAAGTACTGGGAGTACTTAAAGATATGCTTGTGATTATAGATTACAATAAATGAGATATTCAATAGTATGAAAAGGATATACTAATTGGATATCAGACACAAATAAACTCCAAGGTGAAAATTTGTTCACAATAAATGGAGCAGAGGTGTCAAACTTCCAAGACAACATGAACAAATCGATTCAATAAGGAATCTGAGTCGACAACGTTAGATAAAGATAAAAGCTAAATGGTCTTGCAAGATATTCCTTTGTGGAATAAGCTTGTGTCTACATGACCTAAAGCATTGTGACGACAATGAGAAATAGGAAAAGGTGTAGAACATCGTGGTAAGTCAAGACACAATGGTCATTGACATATCACCATAAGACAATTGATCTCAAATGAGGCTGTCACAACTGGCCATGTGAAGTCAAAAACGGATCCGTATACCAAAGGGTATAAATAGGAGATCAAATTGTCTGGTAAGGGGAATGAAGTTAAAAATCCACACAAACAAAGAAATCCATAGTGGACACTCAACCTTGAGAATTGGAGATCCCATGCCCTTGGTTCAATGAGACAACTAAATTATGGAAATTCTAGTATGTGCACTTAGAATTAATTATAACTCATTCTCAGAAGCCATCTAAGTGCTAAAACACCTGATGACGTGTGGTGAGGGTAAGCTTAAAGCTTTTAATGATTCCTATACCTAAATGGTGGAGTATAGCAGGATACTCTTTATGGGAGATCACCTATATAAGTGAGAAGTAATAAGGCCACTTCTAAATTGAAACACTTATGAATCAAGAACGGTCCAGGGCCAAAATGGACAAAACGTGAGAACAAAACGTGTTAGAGTTGTTATTGT
Organism: Adenophora triphylla var. japonica; assembly: GCA_022495995.1. NCBI lineage: Eukaryota > Viridiplantae > Streptophyta > Magnoliopsida > Asterales > Campanulaceae > Adenophora > Adenophora triphylla. The sequence continues at coordinate 431,999 of JAFEMH010001638.1, read as the reverse complement.
GTGAGTACTATTGTCTTGGTATACACTTTACAGTCACTGGTTCAAAGCGTCTCGCTACCAAATGGCTAGTATATCTGATAGTATTTCACTAGGGAAGGTTTAAGGCCATAAGCTACCTATCTCGATGCAATAATAGTTCGCCGGAACTTCCAGACGAGTCTGCATTCATGCTTGCATTAATTTGTCATTCATGTGGGGGATTGTTGGAATTTGGTTTTGTAAAAGTGTGGTTTGACCAACTTTTGACCAAGAATTCCATTGCGTTCCATTATAGGAAAATGGAAATTGATTGCATATTAATAATCTACATTTGGAGTAGATTAATTTGATATATTTACTTTCTCAAAACCAATTAGTGGTGAATGAGAAATTAATGCTCAAAGTATGCAAAATGAAATGGGTTTATGAAGAGTTTATGGGATATGGAATAGTTATCCCACATTGCTTTAAGATGTAAAGTGATGAGAGTTTATAAGTGGATCCATCCAAAGGAGTAGTCAACAAGTTGATATCCTTGGGCCAACCTAGTTGGACCATTGGGCCAACCATGCAAGGAGTAGTCCAATTGTGCCAGTTTTGTACTAGCTCAATTTGGACCACACCCGCGAAGCGCGCGAAGCCCGCGAAGGTCGCAATGGGCGCTTTGAGGCGCACACTTTGCACTTCGCATCGTCGCTAGGAGCTAAGGAGCCTTAAACTTTTGACAAAAGTTGGCTCGGTTCTGGGTCATGGTAATTAGGCTAGGTCCGTTTGGGCGAATGGGCCGCTTGGGAAATCTGTTGGATTGGACAGGCGGCCTGGTTTAGTGGCTTGGGCTTCAAGGCAGTTGGGCCACATCTGGGCTATTGGAATGGGTGGCCCGCTTGATCAAAAGGGTGCTAGTAGGTTCAATGAACCGGGTCAAGTGGGCAGGTTCAAAGGCTAATGGGTAAGGTCATGATCCGTGCCTATTGGAACAGGCGGGACGGGCTGATGGGTCGATCCAGTTGATCTTAGCCTTTAATAAGAAAATAATCCAATGGTCTAGAATTCACCAGACACCAATTGTGCCTATTCCCAAGAGACACCCTAACTCTTCATCTACTATAAATAACCCCCACTAGTTTGTCAAATTCATTCATTAACTCAATCTTCACTTCACATATTCACTCTCAATTCTCACCAGAAGTAGAGAGTCAATTATCTAACGGAGTTAACTAACTCAGTTAGATAATTAACTGAATTATGGAATTCAGTCACAGAATTCAACGGAATTCTTAACATCATCTGTTAGAAGATAGAGCATCTCGTTGCATAATTCTTCTTCAAAGTCTGGAAGTGTCAAACACGATTTTTGTTCGCCGAAGTCATTAATTTGGAGTGCTCCTATTAATGACTGTAAAGTCGTTTTATCTTGAGAGAAGATTGCCGCAGACCGTTAGCACCAGTGCGGGGCAATATCTTCTTGCGGAGATTGTGTCCAACACAAGACTCGACTTCATTATTTACTCGGTTTGCTTTAATTTTTGCATTCTAGATTATCTTTATTTCCTGCCCCGTTAATTATGTTATGGTTCATTATATTATTTGTCATTTCGTTAAATTCAAGAAAGCCTTATTTATTGTCAAATAGACAAATTTCCCAACAATCACAAGAAGATATTAACGTTTTCTTGTTTTTATGACAAATATGAGCCAATGATGATGGACAACCGAAGGACTTTTTCGTTAGAGACTTAACGAGAAAAATGACGGTTTCCAAGGAAGGATAACTAGAAGAGCATTGGAAGTTAACTAGAAGATAACGAGAAGGTCAACAATAATCCCGGAAGTGATTCAAAGAATTGTTGACAACATGGAGCGGACTTATAAACAAAGAAGTTCATGCAAGGAAAATATAACCTAAGAGGAAAAGGATGATGATCCAAAATTCGCCAAGGCAAATAAACCGAAGAGAAAGAGGATGATAATCCAGATTTGCCAAAGATAACCAAAAAGGAGGATGATGATGATCCAGATCCAAAAAGACAAATAGCCAATCCGCGAAGACAAATAGCCGCAAAAGAATGGGATCATGAAAATCTCATATGTAGGACGTACATACTGAGTAGACCAAATGATGCCCGTACAAAGAGCACTGTCTCGTGGGGACAACCAAAAGAGTTGTAGAACACTTTGGAACGGACTATAAGGTTCAAGGAACCATCTCCAAAATTTGTTACAAGATGTGGTAAGACCAATCACGTAGCAAAAGTTTGTCATATTCCATGAAGGGAAATAGACAACTGAATCATTGAATACCGAAGCGGGTATTAGGCTGGAAGAAGTAAACCAGTTTAAACATTTTGCGTTTTGACTCTTTGAATGGATACTTGCTAAGAGTGTGACTATTCAGAGAGGCACACCCGGATCGGCCGTGCACAGACATAGAGCACGCCCGTGCAAGTATGGAGCGGCCGTGCCAAGTTTGGTGACCCGGCCGTGCAAAGCATAGAGCGGCCGTGCAAAATTGTTGACTCGGCCGTGCACTGCTGAGGCACCAGTTCAAATAAGTTGTGTCTTTTCAAGACCACAACACAAATAAAAGCAGTAATGGTGTTTGAAACCAACTTAGCAAAGTTGGAAGTCAACCCAAGAGAATGGTGGATAGACGCTAGAGCTACTCACCATATATGTGCTGATAAAGAGAGCTTCTCATCATACACTCCTATCAATGGAAGGAAGGTGTATATGTGAAACTCTGAAACTTCCAAACGTCGTGGGATTTGGAAAGGTTGTTCTGAAGATGACTTCAGATAAAGAACTGACTCTCGTGAATATGCTGCATGTCTCATACATTCGCAATGTTGAGCAAGGCTGGATTTAGACAAATGTTTTGAGTCAGATAAAAACTGTATTGACCAAGAAAAATTGTTTCTTGGTAAAGGGTACCTTGCCTATAGGCAAAGAGCATCGGTGTTTCTTATGTTTACCTTTTGAAAGGTTCTAATTTATGGCATGATAAATTAGGTTATGTGAATTTCAACACAATTAAGATGTCAGTGAATCAAGAATTAATTCTCATGAATAAATTCGATTCAACTGACAAGTGTAAAATTTGCGTGGAAGATAAAATGACTAAGTCATCATTTTCTTCAGTAATAAGAAACACGACACCTCTTGAGTAGCTCACACAAATGATTGTGATCTAAAGTTAGTGCAAACTCAAGGTGGGAAAAAGTATTTAATTACTTTATAAATGGTTGCACAAGACATTCTCTTGATAAGGAAGGATGAAGCCTTGGAGGCTTTCCAAGCTTATAAGAATGAAGTTGACGAATCAACTTAATATAAAGAAGATTCGAAAAGCTAGAATGAGGGGAATATGCGGCGCCGTTTGAGGATATTTGTGAGGTTTCCGGCAGTATTCATCAAACGATCGCAACATATTCAACTCAGTCTAATGCAGGAGCTAAACGCAAGAATCATACCTCTAAAGAGATGATAAAAGCAATAAGCTCTGGCTTAACCAAATTTTAATGAGATACCCAAGAAAGGATTTGATAAAACTAATTACAGATTATGGCATAATCGTAAGACATTTTATAAATACTTTAAGTGTGGGGGTACACCTCAATTGTGGGGATACACCTCAAGTGTGGGGGTACACCTCAAGTGTGGGGGTACGAGCTAAAGTAAAAGTACTTAAGCCAAAGCAAGGAATTTTGTATTCTTTGAAATCATATTTTCTTGAAGTAAAAAGGAAATAATATAAGTTTAAGAAGAGAACTTATAAGACTGTAAAAGATTTATCTTAATAGTAAGATGAACTAAGACACAGTTTGTGGACAAAAGAAGCTAGTCTTTTGGTCCTAATTTTCTATGGTAGAAAATTAAACGAAAACTGTTAAATAATGTTGTTAACATTTAAATGAATAGTTATATATGGAAGTTGGTTGATCTTCTTCCATAATGCGAACCGTTGGGTTGCAAATTGGTTCCCAAAAGGAAGTATTTAAAAGATGAATCTATAAACGGAAAACTCTTGAAAGATAAAGTCCTAAGGCAGACTTTCAAGAAGTGTAGTCAAGAGAGTTAGAATTTCAAAAGATAGATTTCTAAAGGGAAAACAATCTTGAGAAATAAACTCTATTGAGACGAATTACTAATCTGAAAAGGCAGATTATTGGTCTCGGAAGTGAGACTCTTGAGATACAGAATCTGAAGAGAAAAGATTCTTAAAGTAATAGACTCTTTAATGGTAGAATCATAAGAGTTAGATGAATTCTCCAAGATAGACTCTCGAATAAGCTAAATTCTTGAGAGATGTAATCTATGAAGTAAAATCTTGAGAGGTAATCTCAGTAAGGTAGATTCCTGAGAGGTAGACTCTAAGGAGGTCAAACCACTTAGAGGTACTGAATACTTGGGAAGTCGGACCGGTACAGAGATAATAACCGCTCGAAGAAACTGACCGATAGAAGAATTTGTTCACTCGAAAGATTGACCATTTTAGAGAGACTAAAAAGTCTAATTAAAAATTGTAATAAAATCACCAAGTATAGTCAAAGTACTGGGAGTACTTAAAGATATGCTTGTGATTATAGATTACAATAAATGAGATATTCAATAGTATGAAAAGGATATACTAATTGGATATCAGACACAAATAAACTCCAAGGTGAAAATTTGTTCACAATAAATGGAGCAGAGGTGTCAAACTTCCAAGACAACATGAACAAATCGATTCAATAAGGAATCTGAGTCGACAACGTTAGATAAAGATAAAAGCTAAATGGTCTTGGAAGATATTCCTTTGTGGAATAAGCTTGTGTCTACATGACCTAAAGCATTGTGACGACAATGAGAAATAGGAAAAGGTGTAGAACATCGTGGTAAGTCAAGACACAATGGTCATTGACATATCACCATAAGACAATTGATCTCAAATGAGGCTGTCACAACTGGCCATGTGAAGTCAAAAACGGATCCGTATACCAAAGGGTATAAATAAGAGATCAAATTGTCTGGTAAGGGGAATGAAGTTAAAAACCCACACAAACAAAGAAATCCATAGTGGACACTCAACCTTGAGAATTGGAGATCCCATGCCCTTGGTTCAATGAGACAACTAAATTATGGAAATTCTAGTATGTGCACTAAGAATTAATTATAACTCATTCTCAGAAGCCATCTAAGTGCTAAAACACCTGATGACGTGTGGTGAGGGTAAGCTTAAAGCTTTTAATGATTCCTATACCTAAATGGTGGAGTATAGCAGGATACTCTTTATGGGAGATCACCTATATAAGTGAGAAGTAATAAGGCCGCTTCTAAATTGAAACATTTATGAATCAAGAATGGTCCAGGGCCAAAATGGACAAAACGTGAGAACAAAACGTGTTAGAGTTGTTATTGTGTGAGTACTATTGTCTTGGTATACACTTTACAGTCACTGGTTCAAAGCGTCTCGCTACCAAATGGCTAGTATGTCCGATAGTATTTCACTAGGGAAGGTTCAAGGCCATAAGCTACCTATCTCGATGCAATAATAGTTCGCCGGAACTTCCAGACGAGTCTGCATTCATGCTTGCATTAATTTGTCATTCATGTGGGGGATTGTTGGAATTTGGTTTTGTAAAAGTGTGGTTTGACCAACTTTTGACCAAGAATTCCATTGGGTTCCATTATAGGAAAATGGAAATTGATTGCATATTAATAATCTACATTTGGAGTAGATTAATTTGATATATTTACTTTCTCAAAACCAATTAGTGGTGAATGAGAAATTAATGCTCAAAGTATGCAAAATGAAATGGGTTTATGAAGAGTTTATGGGATATGGAATAGTTATCCCACATTGCTTTAAGATGTAAAGTGATGAGAGTTTATAAGTGGATCCATCCAAAGGAGTAGTCAACAAGTTGATATCCTTGGGCCAACCTAGTTGGACCATTGGGCCAACCATGCAAGGAGTAGTCCAATTGTGCCAGTTTTGTACTAGCTCAATTTGGACCACACCCGCGAAGCGCGCGAAGCCCGCGAAGGTCGCAATGGGCGCTTTGAGGTGCACACTTTGCACTTCGCATCGTCGCTAGGAGCTAAGGAGCCTTAAACTTTTGACAAAAGTTGGCTCGGTTCTGGGTCATGGTAATTAGGCTAGGTCCGTTTGGGCGAATGGGCCGCTTGGGAAATCTGTTGGATTGGGCCGTGGTCCTGCTGGCTCGGCCAGATGGGCTACTGATGTGTGGCGGTTTGGGTCTAGGCCCAGTTGGCAGATGCCACTCAGGCGGCCTGGTTTAGTGGCTTGGGCTTCAAGGCAGTTGGGCCACATCTGGGCTATTGGCATGGGTGGCCCGCTTGATCAAAAGGGTGCTAGTAGGTTCAATGAACCGGGTCAAGTGGGCAGGTTCAAAGGCTAATGGGTAAGGTCATGATCCGTGCCTATTGGAACAGGCGGGTCGGGCTGATGGGTCGATCCAGTTGATCTTAGCCTTTAATAAGAAAATAATCCAATGGTCTAGAATTCACCAGACACCAATTGTGCCTATTCCCAAGAGACACCCTAACTCTTCATCTACTATAAATAACCCCCACTAGTTTGTCAAATTCATTCATTAACTCAATCTTCACTTCACATATTCACTCTCAATTCTCACCAGAAGTAGAGAGTCAATTATCTAACGGAGTTAACTAACTCAGTTAGATAATTAACTGAATTATGGAATTCAGTCACAGAATTCAACGGAATTCTTAACATCATCTGTTAGAAGATAGAGCATCTCGTTGCATAATTCTTCTTCAAAGTCTGGAAGTGTCAAACACGATTTTTATTTGCCGAAGTCATTAATTTGGAGTGCTCCTATTAATGACTATAAAGTCGTTTTATCTTGAGAGAAGATTGCCGCAGACCGTTAGCACCAGTGCGGGGCAATATCTTCTTGCGGAGATTGTGTCCAACACAAGACTCGACTTCATTATTTACTCGGTTTGCTTTAATTTTTGCATTCTAGATTATCTTTATTTCCTGCCTCGTTAATTATGTTATGGTTCATTATATTATTTGTCATTTCGTTAAATTCAAGAAAGCCTTATTTATTGTCAAATAGACAAATTTCCCAACAATCGCAAGAAGATATTAACGTTTTCTTGTTTTTATGACAAATATGAGCCAATGATGATGGACAACCGAAGGACTTTTTCGTTAGAGACTTAACGAGAAAAATGACGGTTTCCAAGGAAGGATAACTAGAAGAGCATTGGAAGTTAACTAGAAGATAACGAGAAGGTCAACAATAATCTCGGAAGTGATTCAAAGAATTGTTGACAACATGGAGCGGACTTATAAACAAAGAAGTTCATGCAAGGCAAATATAACCTAAGAGGAAAAGGATGATGATCCAAAATTCGCCAAGGCAAATAAACCGAAGAGAAAGAGGATGATAATCCAGATTTGCCAAAGATAACCAAAAAGGAGGATGATGATGATCCAGATCCAAAAAGACAAATAGCCAATCCGCGAAGACAAATAGCCGCAAAAGAATGGGATCATGAAAATCTCATATGTAGGACGTACATACTGAGTAGACCAAATGATGCCCGTACAAAGAGCACTGTCTCGTGGGGACAACCAAAAGAGTTGTAGAACACTTTGGAACGGACTATAAGGTTCAAGGAACCATCTCCAAAATTTGTTACAAGATGTGGTAAGACCAATCACGTAGCAAAAGTTTGTCATATTTAATGAAGGGAAATAGACAACTGAATCATTGAATACCGAAGCGGGTATTAGACTGGAAGAAGTAAACCAGTTTAAACATTTTGCGTTTTGACTCTTTGAATGGATACTTGCTAAGAGTGTGACTATTCAGAGAGGCACACCTGGATCGGCCGTGCACAGACATAGAGCACGCCCGTGCAAGTATGGAGCGGCCGTGCCAAGTTTGGTGACCCGGTCGTGTAAAGCATAGAGCGGCCGTGCAAAATTGTTGACTCGGCCGTGCACTGCTGAGGCACCAGTTCAAATAAGTTGTGTCTTTTCAAGACCACAACACAAATAAAAGCAGTAATGGTGTTTGAAACCAACTTAGCAAAGTTGGAAGTCAACCCAAGAGAATGGTGGATAGACGCTAGAGCTACTCACCATATATGTGCTGATAAAGAGAGCTTCTCATCATACACTCCTATCAATGGAAGGATGGTGTATATGTGAAACTCTGAAACTTCCAAACGTCATGGGATTTGGAAAGGTTGTGCTGAAGATGACTTCAGATAAAGAACTGACTCTCGTGAATATGCTGCATGTCTCATACATTCGCAATGTTGAGCAAGGCTGGATTTAGACAAATGTTTTGAGTCGATAAAATCGTATTGACCAAGAAAAATTGTTTCTTGGTAAAGGGTACCTTGCCTATAGGCAAAGAGCATCGGTGTTTCTTATGTTTACCTTTTGAAAGGTTCTAATTTATGGCATGATAAATTAGGTTATGTGAATTTCAACACAATTAAGATGTCAGTGAATCAAGAATTAATTCTCATGAATAAATTCGATTCAACTGACAAGTGTAGAATTTGCGTGGAAGATAAAATGACTAAGTCATCATTTTCTTCAGTAATAAGAAACACGACACCTCTTGAGTAGCTCACACAAATGATTGTGATCTAAAGTTAGTGCAAACTCAAGGTGGGAAAAAGTATTTAATTACTTTATAAATGGTTGCACAAGACATTCTCTTGATAAGGAAGGATGAAGCCTTGGAGGCTTTCCAAGCTTATAAGAATGAAGTTGACGAATCAACTTAATATAAAGAAGATTCAAAAAGCTAGAATGAGGGGAATATGCGGCGCCGTTTGAGGATATTTGTGAGGTTTCCGGCAGTATTCATCAAACGATCGCAACATATTCAACTCAGTCTAATGCAGGAGCTAAACGCAAGAATCATACCTCTAAAGAGATGATAAAAGCAATAAGCTCTGGCTTAACCAAATTTTAATGAGATACCCAAGAAAGGATTTGATAAAACTAATTACAGATTATGGCATAATCGTAAGACGTTTTATAAATACTTTAAGTGTGGGGGTACACCTCAATTGTGGGGATACACCTCAAGTGTGGGGGTACACCTCAAGTGTGGGGGTACGAGCTAAAGTAAAAGTACTTAAGCCAAAGCAAGGAATTTTGTATTCTTTGAAATCATATTTTCTTGAAGTAAAAAGGAAATAATATAAGTTTAAGAAGAGAACTTATAAGACTGTAAAAGATTTATCTTAATAGTAAGATTAATTAAGACACAGTTTGTGGACAAAAGAAGCTAGTCTTTTGGTCCAAATTTTCTATGGTAGAAAATTAAACGAAAACTGTTAAATAATGTTGGTAACATTTAAATGAATAGTTTATCATACATATGGAAGTTGGTTGATCTTCTTCCATAATGCGAACCGTTGGGTTGCAAATTGGTTCCCAAAAGGAAGTATTTGAAAGATGAATCTATAAACGGAAAACTCTTGAAAGATAAAGTCCTAAGGCAGACTTTCAAGAAGTGTAGTCAAGAGAGTTAGAATTTCAAAAGATAGATTTCTAAAGGGAAAACAATCTTGAGAAATAAACTCTATTGAGACGAATTATTAATCTGAAAAGGGAGATTATTGGTCTCGGAAGTGAGACTCCTGAGATACAGAATCTGAAGAGAAAAGATTCTTAAAGTAATAGACTCTTTAATGGTAGAATCATAAGAGTTAGATGAATTCTCCAAGATAGACTCTCGAATAAGCTAAATTCTTGAGAGATTAAATCTATGAGGTAAAATCTTGAGAGGTAATCTCAGTAAGGTAGATTCCTGAGAGGTAGACTCTAAGGAGGTCAAACCACTTAGAGGTACTGAATACTTGGGAAGTCGGACCGGTACAGAGATAATAACCGCTCGAAGAAACTGACCGATAGAAGAATTTGTTCACTCGAAAGATTGACCATTTTAGAGAGACTAAAAAGTCTAATTAAAAATTGTAATAAAATCACCAAGTATAGTCAAAGTACTGGGAGTACTTAAAGATATGCTTGTGATTATAGATTACAATAAATGAGATATTCAATAGTATGAAAAGGATATACTAATTGGATATCAGACACAAATAAACTCCAAGGTGAAAATTTGTTCACAATAAATGGAGCAGAGGTGTCAAACTTCCAAGACAACATGAACAAATCGATTCAATAAGGAATCTGAGTCGACAACGTTAGATAAAGATAAAAGCTAAATGGTCTTGGAAGATATTCCTTTGTGGAATAAGCTTGTGTCTACATGACCTAAAGCATTGTGACGACAATGAGAAATAGGAAAAGGTGTAGAACATCGTGGTAAGTCAAGACACAATGGTCATTGACATATCACCATAAGACAATTGATCTCAAATGAGGCTGTCACAACTGGCCATGTGAAGTCAAAAACGGATCCGTATACCAAAGGGTATAAATAGGAGATCAAATTGTCTGGTAAGGGGAATGAAGTTAAAAACCCACACAAACAAAGAAATCCATAGTGGACACTCAACCTTGAGAATTGAAGATCCCATGTCCTTGATTCAATGAGACAACTAAATTATGGAAATTCTAGTATGTGCACTTAGAATTAATTATAACTCATTCTCAGAAGCCATCTAAGTGCTAAAACACCTGATGACGTGTGGTGAGGGTAAGCTTAAAGCTTTTAATGATTCCTATATCTAAATGGTGGAGTATAGCAGGATACTCTTTATGGGAGATCACCTATATAAGTGAGAAGTAATAAGGCCGCTTCTAAATTGAAACACTTATGAATCAAGAACGGTCCAGGGCCAAAATGGACAAAACGTGAGAACAAAACGTGTTAGAGTTGTTATTGTGTGAGTACTATTGTCTTGGTATACACTTTACAGTCACTGGTTCAAAGCGTCTCGCTACCAAATGGCTAGTATATCCGATAGTATTTCACTAGGGAAGGTTCAAGGCCATAAGCTACCTATCTCGATGCAATAATAGTTCGCCGGAACTTCCAGACGAGTCTGCATTCATGCTTGCATTAATTTGTCATTCATGTGGGGGATTGTTGGAATTTGGTTTTGTAAAAGTGTGGTTTGACCAACTTTTGACCAAGAATTCCATTGGGTTCCATTATAGGAAAATGGAAATTGATTGCATATTAATAATCTACATTTGGAGTAGATTAATTTGATATATTTACTTTCTCAAAACCAATTAGTGGTGAATGAGAAATTAATGCTCAAAGTATGCAAAATGAAATGGGTTTATGAAGAGTTTATGGGATATGGAATAGTTATCCCACATTGCTTTAAGATGTAAAGTGATGAGAGTTTATAAGTGGATCCATCCAAAGGAGTAGTCAACAAGTTGATATCCTTGGGCCAACCTAGTTGGACCATTGGGCCAACCATGCAAGGAGTAGTCCAATTGTGCCAGTTTTGTACTAGCTCAATTTGGACCACACCCGCGAAGCGCGCGAAGCCCGCGAAGGTCGCAATGGGCACTTTGAGGCGCACACTTTGCACTTCGCATCGTCGCTAGGAGCTAAGGAGCCTTAAACTTTTGACAAAAGTTGGCTCGGTTCTGGGTCATGGTAATTAGGCTAGGTCCGTTTGGGCGAATGGGCCGCTTGGGAAATCTGTTGGATTGGGCCGTGGTCCTGCTGGCTCGGCCAGATGGGCTACTGATGTGTGGCGGTTTGGGTCTAGGCCCAGTTGGCAGATGCCACTCAGGCGGCCTGGTTTAGTGGCTTGGGCTTCAAGGCAGTTGGGCCACATCTGGGCTATTGGAATGGGTGGCCCGCTTGATCAAAAGGGTGCTAGTAGGTTCAATGAACCGGGTCAAGTGGGCAGGTTCAAAGGCTAATGGGTAAGGTCATGATCCGTGCCTATTGGAACAGGCGGGTCGGGCTGATGGGTCGATCCAGTTGATCTTAGCCTTTAATAAGAAAATAATCCAATGGTCTAGAATTCACCAGACACCAATTGTGCCTATTCCCAAGAGACACCCTAACTCTTCATCTACTATAAATAACCCCCACTAGTTTGTCAAATTCATTCATTAACTCAATCTTCACTTCACATATTCACTCTCAATTCTCACCAGAAGTAGAGAGTCAATTATCTAACGGAGTTAACTAACTCAGTTAGATAATTAACTTAATTATGGAATTCAGTCACAGAATTCAACGGAATTCTTAACATCATCTGTTAGAAGATAGAGCATCTCGTTGCATAATTCTTCTTCAAAGTCTGGAAGTGTCAAACACGATTTTTGTTCGCCGAAGTCATTAATTTGGAGTGCTCCTATTAATGACTGTAAAGTCGTTTTATCTTGAGAGAAGATTGCCGCAAACCGTTAGCACCAGTGCGGGGCAATATCTTCTTGCGGAGATTGTGTCCAACACAAGACTCGACTTCATTATTTACTCGGTTTGCTTTAATTTTTGCATTCTAGATTATCTTTATTTCCTGCCCCGTTAATTATGTTATGGTTCATTATATTATTTGTCATTTCGTTAAATTCAAGAAAGCCTTATTTATTGTCAAATAGACAAATTTCCCAACAGATATTGCACATGTACGATGTTGGGCATGTGCAACCTACTCCCTCCGTCCCACCTCACTTAAGAAAACTTTTCATTTTGGGCGTCCCACTTCACTTAAGAATTCCCAAAATGGAAACCTTAAATCACTATTCTCTCTACTCATTCTCTCTCCTACATTATTTTAATACTCACAACACCATTATACTATTCCCTCCACTCATTCTCTCTCCTATTTAATTTTTCACACTCACAACACTTTTTCCACTCATTCTTTCTCCTAATACTATAATAATATTCCTTAATTCCCGTGCCATTTCAAAATTTCCTAAGTGGGTTGAGAAGGAGGGAGTATGTCGTAAATGTTGAACATTGGTCCCCACATATAGACCATGTGACCTATGGTCGTTCGAGAACCAATAGGACGACGAAAACTAACATGAAATATTCCTGTATCAACCCATACTCGCTATAGATAAAAGTAATAGCATCGTACATGGGGATTTGGCCTGCTAGCTAGAGCTCATGGCTTCCAACTTGGAGGTCATGGGTTCGATCCCCCCAAAAGTTAGATGGAATGTTTTTTCTCCCTAGAATTTATCTCTTAGGCGCTTCTGTGCGTGCATGTATGTGTGTGTGTGTGAGAAGTGAAAAAAAAAAGTAATAGCATCATTTTTACATTTAATAGTTAATAAATTATATGAACCATTTCTTGCTTGAGACTTGGTGTTGTAAGATTTGAGGTCACTCTCTTTTTACAATCAGTCTTTGCCGCCTTCTTTATCTTTACCCTCGACCCTTACTCCTACGAGGTTCTTTTATAGCTACGTGTCAAGCCACACATATTCCATCACGCATCACACCTTCCGAGACACTCACATTCTACACCCGCAAAAGAAGCTAGGGACGCCATTAAAAGAAATGTTTTACATAGTACGTGATAATTAGGTTAATATCTTCCAATGTGTGTGCAAGAGAGATAGAGAGAAACACTTTCATTTGAGATATTTAGGTGCACCTCGGTATAAGTTTATGCGATAGAGATGGAATCTTGACCCGTTGTCATATTGTAGACAAGAATATCGGTATAAGTGAAGACGTCACAAACGGGGATGTAGAAACCGTTTGATGAGTCAAAGAAACGAGCACCATGAGATTGCTCTTAAAAAGCTAAAAAGGTTCAAGAGAACAACTCTCAATTTATCATAAAACTCAACATAAAATTTGTCTTTTACAATGACTATGTTTGACTATATATAGACTTCTTGCAACATCCCTCCATATTTAGAATAACAATGTAATAAATATATGGATAAGTCATAGAGACGAGTTCACACTATATTTTCGCATGTGAGAAATATAAAACAACAAAGAGAAGATAAATATAGAAAATGCTGAGAATGCCAAAAGTGCTATCCAACTCGTCACCAAATTTATGAGCATAAAAATGTGTACACTCTAACCATAAAAACTACTGCTCATAGCTACCCTCTTGCACAGATTTCAAGGCAAATTTCAATTTGGTTATCTGAGTTTTACAAATTGTTGCAATCAGTTATCGACTTTGTAAATGTTCAAATCTAATTCCTAAGTTTGTAAAATTGTTGCAATGTGATGTAAAATTGGATGGGTTATTAAAAAACTAATGATGACAAACAAAAGCTATAACGTATTGGTCACCAACTTGCTTTTTTGTTCGTTTTGGTTATTAACCTCCCTATTTAATGTTTTATGTCATCCTTCTATGAACACATGATATTGACATGAAAATGTAGGGGATAAAAATGTACAAAATGAAACATAATACCTTAAAATATACCTAGCTAACCCTGATTAATTAGATAAATTAACACTGTTAACTAACCCAATCTAACATAAAATTTAAATGAGACCCTAATTTACTCAAAATACAAAACACGACCCTAGCTATCCCTCATCTCTCTCAGTTTCTCATCTCTTCTCTCTTTCGTACTTCATTAGTTGTAAAACCCTTATCTAATGAAACCCCAACCCCAATTGCTAACATTAGAAATCAAAACCATGAATTTTGAATCCCTAGAAATCGAAACCCCGTGTTAGTTAAATATATGTATAGCTTAAGAATTGCTTAATCCCAATCATTATAAGCATTTTTGAGGACCCCTAATTTTAACTAGACCAATTAGATTTTTCCTATGTACCTTAGGATCTCTTAGTACTAGTGCCAGTGTTTTTATTGTTGTATTTTCTCAAAGAAGGAAGACTTGAAGACCTAGAGATTTTCCAAGATGTTATTAACTTAACTTGTTCAACCGGTTGACTCCTTAACCGGTCATGCCTTAGCCGACCAAACCCTTCAACCGGCTAGACTCCTCAAGATGCTACAACCAGTCAAGCTTCCTCAACAAGCTTCCAATCAGTTAAAGCATTTAATGTTCTCACTTACTTAGCCCACAACTTAGCTAGAGTTGGTAGAACAATTGCTATGAAGAATTTGCTGCCGCCTTGTCAGTAACTACTTCAGGAATGTTCAAATTACTAGTACTCACATCAACTCCTTTATCCAGTGGAAAACTCAAATATGATTATACATCAAATCTCAAGCATTCAATGCAGAAGATATTCTCATTAAATGCTTGTCAGTACAAGTCATCCCCTCAACCCCTTCAAAGACAACAGCTCTTCCATGGAGTCACTATAAATACCTTCCTTAGAGCATTGAAGAGGGTTGGTGCATTGAAGAACTGCAAGTGTTCAAGCATTGAAGTTTAAAGCAATCAGTTCTCATATTCACTAGATTATTTATTAGGACATACATTGTGCACACTCAATCAATTATGTAAGTGTTGCCCAACAAGACTATGTTCGGAATACATTGATTGATCACACTACCCACCCAAGAGAAATCATTTCAACTTGTGAACACATGTCTTGAAACACTTGGTCAAATCTTGTATCACGATCTATTAGTGATCACTTTCCTTTAGGTAGCTTTCAATCATAAAGCTTGCAACTTGTAATAGGCTAGTGACATTAATATTGCATCTTTCACAAATCCAAGTTTTGACCAAACTTGGTAGAGGACGTAGCAGTTATTTAATACTGTGAACCTCTCCAAACAACTGTGTCTCTTTATTTGTTTGTTTGCTCATTATTTTTTGTCCTTGTAACCGGTTGAACTCTATCACCGGTTACAACCTTTGAATCCTTTAACTGCTTGTTTGTCTTTTTCATTGGAATATAACTTGCATGATATTTTAACTTACTTTCATTTGAAACCTCTTTACTTAACTGATCACTTTTGTGTGAGTAAACTAGTAATATTTTATCCGCTGCGTAACTGGTTACTATCGGTTTAGCTTGTGATAAGTTACTTGGCTATTTTATAAAGGTTTTAGGAAATAAGTTTAATCAGGCTATTCACCCCCTCCCCCTTTTCAGCCGCTGTCTAACACAACAGTGAGCTGGTCACCAACTTTTGTTTCGTAGATTGATCAAATTTTTTAATTTTGATCAAAAGGTAATCTTTGTATCATTCTTATTTATCCAAAAGGTTATATTTTTATTCATTATTATGTTTAAAATTTAAATTCTTGCACACACGCTCCTAATTTTATGCTTCCATATTATGCATGCATTAAGTTCATGTCCATTATCCCCTATTTTTTAGCAACAGTTAAAACGTTTAAACTAATTTTGCTCTTCCCCATACAAAACCCCTTCGTCTCCTCTTCTCTCTCTCTCCCTACAAAAGAAAATCAAAGCAAACTTTCTAGGTTTTCGAAACTCTCTCAAATTTTCAAAATCTCAAATTCTCTTAAGCTCTCTGCATCTTCTCTTCAACCGGCAAGGATCCATCTTCTTCGGAGATCTTCAAAACATTCAAACTTTTCTTCATATCTTCATCAATCTTATCTGGTAACACTTAGAACACTTAGAAATTTTTCAAAGTGATGAATTTTTTTTGTACATATTAAAATGTTGTGTTATTTGATGTTTTGATGTTTTGATGTTTACAGATGACTCCTAAACCTACCCCCAAGAAGGACATATATGGAGGTTACATTCTATCAAGCTTCTTCGATTCTGAGCAAGGAAAGCTACTCAAAGCTATTCTTTCAGGAGCTGGTGTTCTTCCATTCCTTTTGTCTAAAGTTTTAGAGGACATCGACTATAAGTTAGTGAATGAGCTGTTTGAGAATGGATCTTTAGATGATAATGTTAAGGCTGGAGAAGTGCCTTCTATTATTTCTACAGTGGCTGGTGTTCCTCTTACTTTCTCCCCAGCCTGCATAGCTGAAGCATTCCCAACCCTAGCCTTAATCGGTCCTTACACTGTGGTGATGAAGAATATGGAATTAGCTTGGGCTCGGATCAGAGGAGAAGATCCATTCGTAACAAAGAAGGCAGCAAGAAGGTTGATCTTGATTCTTTGAATTATGCCTTGGCTGAGATAGTGGATAGATGAATTATCTGTCGATCTAGATCACATCACTGTATTACTATGATTCAGTGGGAAGCAATTGCTGCTATTCTTCTACAGAAGGACTTTAACTGGTGCAAATTTATTTACAACGTCATAGCTATTGCCTTTAAGAAGTTTCAAAAGTAGAAGCCCCTTGCAAGAGCCAACAAAGCCAGACCTTGTCATTATCTAAACATCAGTAGAGTGTTGAGAAGGAATCCCTCTATTCTAGCAGCTTCAGCCGATCAGCCCAGCTACCCTCATACTTGGACCTTTGATGCATCTTACTAGGCAAGAATTTCTAGAGAAGCCAAAGTCTCAACCAGTGTCACCTCAACCGGTGTAGCCTCAACCGGCGCTCAATCGGTTGAGAAAAAGAAAAAGGCTTACAAGCCAAAGGTGAAGTCAACCGCTGAGCTTGAGTCCTCTAAACCGGCTACCACTTTACCGGTTAAGAGGAAGGCAACTGATGAGTCGGTCATCAAGCCCAAACCGGTCACAACCTCCTCTCAACTGATTGCCCCCTCAACCTCTCCAACAGTTAGAGCCAAAAAAGACTGTCAGAAAACAAGCCCCTCTACCACCAGTCCAAAAATATCAAACTCCTTCTACCTCATCCTCCTTGCCAAAATATAAACTTGTTCAAAAATCCTCCTCTCAGCTAGCCAAAGAAAATGATGAGAGAAGAAAAATGATGAGAGAAGAAAAATGATTGAGACTAACCTTACCACTTTTGTTCCCTTCATTCCCAAACGGTTTTTTTCTCACAACTTCTTAACCGGTGAGGTGCCCATAACCGGTCATGCATCAAACCCATCGGTTAGGAAGTGTCAACCGATCAGAAACCCTACTTTCCATATCTTCTATGATAACCCTTGGGTTGTCTAAGATAAGCTTATCCCTTCTCCCAAATGGATTTATCCAATTGATCACCTTCCCCATTTCTCAGGAAGCTTCTATAATTCCATGAGCTCTACAAAGACTCAGTTCTTGCTGGTGATATTCACAAGTATGATGACTTTGAGAATACTCACGAAGAAAAGGGCATCTACTTCAGCAAAATTAATGAGTATGATGCCTCCCTGACTAAGCAGGACCTTCTCAAGATCTACAACCGATACTTTGATATGCTTCCCAATCTGTGGAATGCCATCTATCTAGCTCAAGATCGATTGCGTCAGGACATGATGGTTCATGTAGTGTGGACTGACTTTGCCATGTTATAAGGAGTCCAAGACACTTTGATGGAATATGACCCCTATCAGTTGGGTAGATATGAACACTATGACGATCTTCTTCCACTATTTGATTCAAAACCAATCTCTTTGGGTCCACGAAGAAACCATCTTATCAAAAATTTTATGGACCTGATAGAGAACATGATGGAAGTTGATAGAGAGTTGCAGGCTATGGGAAATGTGAACTTAGCTGACTTCTTCTATTCAGTTCACTCAAACAAGAATAAGTGGACCTCCACTACTGATGAAGAGATAGAAGAATTGTTTAAGGAAGGGGGTGATGATGAGGATATGGATGATACTAATCTGGGTGATGAAAGTGAGCATTCTAGATCAAGTCCAGTTCAAGTGGCCATGATAAGCTAAGGAATGTTTTTGTTACTCCTCAACCGATGGCACCGGTTAGGAGCTTAGGAGGAGGCTTAACTGAAATATCACCGGTTAAAAGCCTAGGAGGTGAGAAAGTTGTATCTGCTGCCTCACCGGTTACTCAACCGATTGAGATGCCCTCAACCGATGGATCTGCTAAACCGGTTGAGGAGAGGAAGCTTGTTAATGCTGCTGCTGCTGCTGAGGACATTGAGCTTCAAAAGTCTATGGCCGAAATCTTGTTTGAAAGAGAATTAGACCTACAATGGTCATCTGCAGAGGAGTTGGCTACTCAAGCTGCAATTAATGCAAGTATTTTGGTTAGTCAAGCTAGTGCCCTGCTGAAGGGTAAAGCTGTTCAGGAGGAGACTGATCCCATTTTTGAGGAGGATGATCTTAATCTTTCAGATTTCTTTGAGGAGGATAATGAAATAGAATTCAAGGCACCTGAGCCTTTTGAATATAATCCTTTTGATGTTGCCCATCCTCCTGCTACTTTTGACTTCTCAGTGGACCAAAAAGACTTAATGTCCACAAGAAACTATTATACATCTAGAGCTTCTATTCCCCGGTTGTCAAACGGGATGTTTCTATTTGATGTGCATGAGAAGGTCATCAGTCACAGCAGTCTCCAACCGATCCCTATGCCTCCATCCATAGCCAATGAGCTCCAAAGAAAAAGGAGGCAAGATAGAATGCAAACCTTTATGGATGTGGTTGAGACTATGAAAGTAGGAGCCCTTCCAGCTGATACTCCTCCCCATCAAACCAACACCAAGGGTCCCGGTGAGACCAGTCTAAGATTCCAAACTCCTAGAATCTTGAGACTTAAGAAGAGAGCTGCTTCCCCAAGAAATGCCAAAGTTATACCTGGCAAGGCTGAGCAGCAACTGGTCCTGGATTTCCCAGCCAAGCGATCACCCTTTATTTCAAATATTCAAGGTCGGTCAAGCTCCATAAAGATTACTGGGTAGTTCAATGGCTACCTTGACCGGTTGAATCCTCTCTTCTAACCGAAAACATCTTCATCCGCTACTTGGCTTTGAACGGTCATATGACCAAGATGTTGGAGCTGAAAATATTCTATTGGAGTTTTGAGGTTACCAAAATGGTGGGATTGATGCCCCAAGTGCCTCAGCTATTTATCAGACAAGATGATGGAAGTGTGAAGCTGCAAAGCAATATTAGACATGCCTTCCAGCTACTCAACATTTTGAGGATGATTCCCTTGATCAGGTTAAGGTAGTTGTAGACACCCCATTCTGAACCCATCGGAGCAGATTAATACCAATCTAAGTCTCGCCTTGAGTCAAGAAGTAGAAATCCACCATTTCGTCATGTTTCGTTAATTTTTGACTAACGACCATTAGTTTGGACTAAACTCCATACGAGATAACGAGGGAAGCGCAGAATTGTCCACTGACTGCCTTATCTCGCGCGAAATAGCGTGTCTCGCGCGAGATAAAGGAGTTCTGCAGACCTGCAGATGGCAGTTTCCTCGTCGATTTCAACCTCTCTCGGGATAAAAATTTATCCATCCGGCCATCCAATGAAGTTTGGATTCTGGAACCTTCCCAAGGTGTTTGATCTCATCTTCAACACCTCTCCAACACCTATAAATACATGAAGACTTTCAGTATTTTGGATCCAGACTTTTCAAGTCAAAACCCCCACATTTACTGGTTTCTCTCCCTGAAAGATTCCTGTAAATCACCCCTAAAATCACCTAAAGTTTGTTTGTCAACCTTGTTGATAAACAAACATCGAAGCTCGAGTCAAGGAATGAGGAGAAGCTCTGTCCGTGTCAAGGTTCGACTCTAAACTCGAGTCGAAACTCTGTCCGAATTACTTCACGCAAGGTAATCTTCCTTTCCCTTCTAATTAATTGTTAGAGTGGTATAAATACATTGAATCTAGGATCAGCCTAGAGCCTCCCCAAATCATGAGGATGGTCTCGAAGCAATCGATCCTATATTCCGTTTAACCTTGTTAAATGGATCGTTATTTTATTTATTATTTAAAATATCTCTTTTCTTTGAAAACCTCTCTTTTTCTAGCAAGACCGACCTCCGGATTGGGTGGAATGGGTGCTCCTTGACCTTCCCATTCCATAACCTAAGCCCCGAACCCAAAATCTATTTTCAAATGGTTTTTTCTATATTTCCAAACGAATAATATAGGTGGTGACTCAAAAAGATGTTAAAAATTCACGCATCGCTACAGTGGTGATGTAACGACCCCAACCCTAGGCACTAATTTTAAATATCATATTATGTGCTTTTAATATTTATGTTAACTTTATGTGTTCATTTATGTCTTTAAATTCGTATTTTAAGATAAATTGGGTGAGAAGTAAATTTAAAATCTTTTAAGAATTCATTGGATATTAAATAAAGAACCATGGGGAATAATAAAAATAGAAAATAGATACATAGTAAGAGGAGGTTAAAATGGGTAGAATAAATAATTAGGGGAAAGGGTTAATTTTTAAAGGGTGAAAGCCTTAGATATTTTGGTGGGGGGCCAAAAGGCTTACTCTCCCTAATCCCTCCATGTGTCAACCTCCCCTCTTACCCTCCTTACTCTTCCTCCTTCCTCCTTACTCCTTCATTCTTCTCACTTCCTTCCCCTAGCAAAACCCCATGGAAAGCCTCCATTGAAGCCTCCCCTTCCAAGGCATAGCAAGCTCATTTCTCAACCATTTTCAAATCCAAGAGCACTTTTGAGGTTGGGACAACTAGAGGAATCAATCAAGCTAAGAAGATCAACCTTTCATTCTAAAAACCTAAGGTGAGTTGTTATGATTTCCCTTCCTCTAAATGTTCATGAACTACTTATTGTTGATGTTGTTGTTGTGATAGTTGTTTTATGTTTTGGAATCCTCTTTGAAGTTGAGAAATGGGTAAATGACATGGGATGATATTATTGTTCATGGAAGTGAATTTAGAGTGTAAGAAATGGGTGGAATTAGTTTAGAATATTGAACTTGAAATGTGTTAGTAAAATGGGTTGGAAATCTTGTGGTGAATAAATTAGGTTTATATTATTTTGGGGTTTAAATGATTTAGGATGAGAAATGGTAAAGTTAGAAATCCTCTTTGGTGTTCATGAAAATAAGGATTATTCAAGGGAAAAGAAACCATGTAAAAAGGGGTTAGAAATTTGGGTAGTGCTGAAAACGGGCTTGGGCGGTCGCCCATGATGGGCTTGAGCGGCCGCCCAAGAGGGCAGAAACTTGGCTACTTGGGAACACTCACTTGGGCGGTCGCCCAAGTGACATGGGTGATCGCCCATGGTGCCAGATCCTCCTTAGATACTTTTCTTGCTGATTTTCACCAACAACCTAGTGGTGTGATTCCTAACCATTATAAATTAGTGAAATCTAATCTAAACCGGATATGAATTAATCCTTTTAACTTAAGTTATAAGTAGAACACTTGAGCCACTTGAGGATACCTTAAATGGATTAAAATGGAACTACGGAAGCACTCGACCTCCGACTTAGAAATCATTTGACAGTTTATTAAATGTGACTCCAACTTGGTAGAGTTAACTTGGATTTTTATAGAGATCATATATTGTTGTATAATGACTAAGTAAGATGGGTTGATGATATCTCATTATCTTACTTGAGTACATATTTATGGATTGTATTATGCTTAGTGTATTACATAAATGTTGCACTCTGATTATTGGTTGAACATGAGTATATTTTACCATGTGGTTATATTGCTTATTTATGCATAGTGTTTTAAATAAATGTTACACTATGAGATTTGTTGAACATGAGTATATTTTACCATGTGGCTATATTGCTTATCCCGTTTGTGGATTATATTTCAAGTAACTATTATGTGCTTGATAATGTGTTAATCAGCTGATATTGGGGGTATAACATAATACGATCAATTATGGAAGTGTGACCTAATGTGATCGAATTATGTTATATCTGTGACCGTCCCCTTACGTGGCCACGAGGGTTGGGGTATAGCATCTGTATTGAGCCAAAAGCCTTGCAGAGTTGCTACTATCTTATATGGTTCCCTGAGAAACGGGTCTTATAAGATGTGAGTATTTCTTAAGCAGCTCACCTAAGATTGGAGTATTATTATACCCAATGTTGTACGACTATTGTTCAGACGGGAAAAGGTAAACCAAGGTAATGGAAGGTGTTTACAGCTTTTCCAATGTGTTGTATGCAACTTGTTATGTGTTGCATCTTATATGGCATATTGCTGCATTCATAATAGCTTGCTGAGATTTATTCTCACCCCTCTCCCTTTAATGTTTTTAGATTCCGAGACAGGCGGACCGGCCAAGTAAGGGCGGTGAGGAGTTTGGAAGTAATATTTTGGGAATTGTCGGGGTATGATTAGGTTGGCGTAGAAAGGGTATTTTGGTATAATTCATTTAAATGAGTTGTATTTATAAACCTTAATTTTATGTTATAACCGATGTCTTTTTGTAACTAAAACAGTTTCTTACTTTCA
Source organism: Adenophora triphylla var. japonica (assembly GCA_022495995.1). Taxonomy (NCBI): domain Eukaryota; kingdom Viridiplantae; phylum Streptophyta; class Magnoliopsida; order Asterales; family Campanulaceae; genus Adenophora; species Adenophora triphylla. The sequence continues at coordinate 408,940 of JAFEMH010001638.1, read as the reverse complement.
AAGTTAGTCAACTCTTTCTCCATTTTGGGAAAGGTGTAGAGTTATTTTGAAATGGTTATAACAATTGTATTTATGTTTGAAAGTTAAATAAAAGCTTTAATTTGAATAGGAAATTTGGGTTAGTTTGAGGACGCTCCAGCTCGGAACACGTGTAGGTTCCGGGTCGGGGTCCTCACAGTTGGTATCAGAGCTCGGTTAGAGTTCTCGGGTAGAGTCTAGCTGAGTAAGAGTGTGTGATAACTGACGTCGAGGGTTTAATGCAGGAATTTGTTCAATGACAGAAAATGATAATGACCAACCAAAGAATCAAGGAAATGTGAGCAATTTGGAGAGATAGATTCCTCCACAATCATTTGAGGTATATTACCTGTCTCCGGAGTTAGGGGTCATACTTTTCTAAATTCTCGTTCATTTCGTTCTCATGTGGCATTACATTTCACTTTTATTTGCATAAATGGCTTAAGAGTTGCCTTATGTGCTGGAGGTTCTACTCTTATGGGAGAGTACCTCGAATCATTCTTGATTATCATGGTAATTGTGATTAAGTGGGCATGGATTGCCGGTGGATGTGGTAGAGATACCAATTCGTAAATTATTATAATATTGACCTGAAATATTTGAGTAGTTGTTGTGGTTGGGGAGGACTGTCGCAAGAAGCGAGTCTCCTTATCTATGTTCGATTTGCCTCCGTGTGTAGTTGAGGCGGATAAGTTATTTATTGATATTATGTCATATATGCGTAAATGTCAAAAGTAGGGCCTAAGGAATGTGAAGGTCAATTGGGTTATGTGTTATACTTGAGTAAAAGACACTTGAATTATCTCATGTACCGGTGGTAAATAAATTGGTGAACTCTTAGTTGAGGTTAGGTATACGGCCTAATTAAGAGTGTTTTATGGTTGTGTAACTTGCGTGAGTATTTATACATTGGTGTCTCGTGGTGGAGACTAGATATATGAGACTAGTATTGAAAGTAATAGTCTAAGTGGGATTATATGGTTTATAAGATATCGCGAGTACGAGTCCTTATAGAACTGACATATATATTGCCTTATGTGCTAGAAGTATATTCTCTAATGAGAGATTGATTGTATTCTTGCTACTAATTTGAATAGGAAATCAGATATTCTTGTAGGTGATATCACCCTATAAGTTGACTAAGTAGTGTTTTCCATGTGAGCTTCAAAATGGATTGTAACGACCCTAATCCTAGGCAATAATTTAGCATCATATTGTGTGCTTTTAATATTATTGTTAACATTATGTTTTCATTTTTATATACTTGATTTCTTGCATTAGGATAAAATGATAGGGAAATGAAATAATGTTCTAGGGGATAATGTAAAAATAGAAAAATGGATAAAGAGTTAGAGGAGGTTAAAATGGGTAAAATAAATAAATTGGGTAAAGGGTTTAATTTAAAAATGTTGAAAGTCTTGGATTGGTGAGGGAGGGGGACATAATCCCTTAAAACCCTCCCCTCTTACCTCCTAAGTCAAGGCCCCCCATACCTCCCATGCTTTCCCCTTCCTCTTCCCATACTCCCTTATCTTTCCCCATACTCCTCCCATAATCATCCTCCTTCTTCTTCTTCTCCTTCATTTTATTCTACAAATTCCATGGAAGCTACAATATGAAAGCCTCACTACTCAAGTTCCTACTAAGGCCAATTCTACTCCATTTTCAAATCTAAGAGTACTTTTGAGGTTGGGACATCTAGGGGAATCTATCAAGCTTAGAAGATCAATCTTTCATTCTAAAAATCCAAGGTGAGTTGTTATGACTTCCCTTCCTCTAATTGTTCATGAGCTATTTAATGTTGTTATTGTTATTTAGATGATTGTTTAATGCTTTGGAAATCTTCTTGGAAGTTGAGGAATTGATTAATCTTATGGAAGGATGTTATTGTTGATCAAGAGTGTAAGAACATGGGTTGATTTAGATTAAAAGTGTTAAACTTGAAATAAGGTAATGAAATGGGTGGAGTTAGATTAGAAGATTTTAGTTGGAATTAAAGTAATGAAATGGGTGGAAACTTAAGTGGTAAATAATTTAGGTCTATATTATTTTGGATCTAGATGATTGAAGATGAGGTTGTAAGGTTAGAAAATCCCTTTGGTGTTCATGAATATAAATAAGATTAAAAAGGAAAAAGAAAAGTAGTAAATAGAGACTTTAGAAAATGCGGTTCTTTGGAAAATGGCCTTGGGCGGTCGCCCATGGGGGCTTGAGCGGCCGCCCATGTAGACAGAACCTTAGCTCCTTGGAAATTCCTCTTGGGTGGTCGCCCAAGAGGTAGTGGGCGTTCGCCCATAGCACCAGAACATCCCCAGTCTTCTTTCTTACTGATTTTTACTAGTAATCATTTGGAATGATCCCTAACCATGATAAGGTAGTAGAAGCAAATCCCAACTGGACATGAATTAGTCCTTTTAACTTAAGTTATAATTAGAACATTTAATGGCACCTTAATTGGGTTTAAATGGAAATACGGAAGCACTCTATCTCCGACTTAGAAATCATTTGGCAGTTTATAAAATTTGACTCCAGCTTGGTAGAGTTAACTTGGATCCTTATAGAGATCATATATTGTCGTATAATGACTAAGTAAGATGGGTTGATGATATCTCATTATCTTACTTGAGTACATAATCATGGATTGTATTATGCTTAGTGTATTACATAAATGTTGCACTCTGATTATTGGTTGAACATGAGTATATTTTACCATGAGGCTATATTGCTTATTTATGCATAGTGTTTTAAATAAATGTTGCACTATGAGATTTGTTGAACATGAGTATATTTTACCATGTGGCTATATTGCTTATCCCGTTTGTGGATTATATTTCAAGTAACTATTATGTGCTTGATAATGTGTTAATCAGCTGATATTGGGGGTATAACATAATACGATCAATTATGGAAGTGTGACCTAATGTGATCGGATTATGCTATACCTGTGACCGTCCCCTCCTGTGGCCACAGGTTGGGGTTATAGCATCTGTAGTGAGCCAAAAGCTTTACAGAGTTGCTACTATCTTATTTGGTTCCCTGAAAAACGGGTCTTATAAGATGTGAGTATTGCTTAAGCAGCTCACTGTAAGATTGGAGTATTATTATACCCAATGTTGTACGACTACTGTTCAGACGGGAAAAAGTAAACCAAGGTAATGGAATGTGTTTACAGCTTTCCCAATGTGTTATGTGCAACTTGTTATGTGTTGCATCTTATATGGCATATTGCTGCATTCATAATAGCTTGCTGAGATTTATTCTCACCCCTCTCCCTTTAATGTTTTAGATTCTGAGACAGGTGGACCGACCAAGTAAGGGCGAAAAGGAGTTTAGAACTGGTATTTTGGGAATTGTCGGGTTATGTATAGATTGGTATAGAAAGTGTATGTTGGCATAATTCTTTTAAAGGGTTTGTATTCATAAACTTTAATTCTATTTTATATTCGATATCTTCTGTAACTAAAACCGTTTATTACTTCTAAGGTTGGTCAACTCTTCCTCCAATGTGGAAAGGAGTAGAGTTATTTTTAAATGGTTGTGTTTATGTTTGAAAGTTAAATCAAGTTTTTAAAGTTTAGATTTTAATTGGGTTAGTTTGAGGACGCCCAGCTCGGGACACGTGTAGGTTCCGGGTCGGGGTCCTCACATGGATTCCCATCAGGTATCATGCCAGGATATTGAGGCTTTGAGTTGATATAAGGTACTATTTTGGTATTCGGGCCCCTAGATAGAGGACACTAATTAGGATGATGGAATTGATGATTCAACTTGGGAAATTATTTGATAAAGAAGATAATTAGCTTAGCGAATCTCCGTAAGGATAAATTAGTACTATATTTAGAAAAGATGATACTTGGTGGTTATTTATAGATTAGAGAGATCTCAAATAGGTAACTGTGAAGAATAAGTATTCGTTATCCCTTGTTGATGATTTGTATGACTGATTTTAGAAACCAATAGAATACTCAATGGTTATTAGTTGAATTTTCGGGGTGTTACAATTGCAGTGAATATTTGTTGTAAGGATATACTTAAGACAACATTTGTATCTAGTATGACCGTTTTGGTTTGAGGTTGTGTATTAGTTATGGAGAGGTAAATAGGGTAAATGTGAAGAAGTATAATAGATGTAGTTATTGGTGACTTATAGGATCAACTTCAGGAATTGGTAATGTATGTATATGGTTTGTTTTGAGAAACGATTATCATTAGTTGAGAATATAGAATGAGGATAAATCTTATTGGAAGGCGGGATACTTTAGGATGATTACACCCTATATGTTGACTTAGTTGTGTGACTCATGTGAGAGATTGGTGTGATGCTTAGGAAGGTATTGGTGTTAAGCGGATTTTGAGTTGTTGATGGTATCGAGAGGTAAGTTAGTTTACACTGTTTAATCGCAATTTGGGGATGATTGACCTATGTGAGTTTCCATTTTATTTTCTTATTAGGAGATCATGGAAATTGATCGGAAACTTGATGTATGTAATACGTTGTTACTAAGTACAATACTAATATCAAAGGTAGGGAATAGATGACTCAAATTAAGTAAAAGTGTTGAATATTCAACTTGAGGAATGATTGAATTGAGGATGATTTACCAAGTTTATTATCTTAATGAATGTTCTAGTGTTATTTATAGAAGATAGTATTAGTATTACGAGATTTTGTTTTCTTATAGAGAATATAACTAAGTATAAATATTATGAGTGGTGGCTACACTATAAATAGAGGTCAAGCAAGAAAATTTTGTTAGAATTGTTTAAATGGGTTTTACAATTTTGGATTGTATATTGAACTTCGGTATGAGTATTTGTGCCCTTCGGGGATGGTTTGATTTATTAAGGTCAGTGAACCGTTTTTTTTTGTGTACATTAATATCTGTGAGTAATTTGATTATCTACCGCTGGTATGGGACGGTTGTAGATAATTGGATCGCTCGAGTTAGTTTTGTTTAGCTTATCGATCTTTTGAAATTTCTTAAAGTTTTGAGTGGTTTAGTTAATTAAAACTGGTATGGGACAGTCTTAAATAAATAAACCATTCGAGTCTCATTGGATCTCTTTTTATCTATCCTTTGGAATTCTGAAAGATGTTGTAAATTTTAGAAAGACTTGGTATTTTAAAGATATAATTTGTGCAGAAGCAAGTAGAAAGGCAACCTAGTTCCTCTATAGTGATTAATTATATTAAAGTTTTGATCCGAGAAATGATTTGATAAATTGTGGGGTTATTAATGTGACGGTCGCAGTAGACTCGGTTTTTGTATTGGAGTTGGATCGGCTCCGTTGTGGGCGGCCAACCATTTGATTCGGATATTGATCTGTCACTGGACCTGAACATCATTAGAGCATTGAACTGTGAAGTATGGTCGATTAATATTCCGTTTATGGAATTAGGGTCTTATTAGCATGTCCATATTTATTATTCCATGGGCAGTTGTTTAATGTTTGTATTATGAGAATGGCAGACGAGATAATTGAAATAACTCGTTTCAAACGAGTCAAGACATAAGGTGGTTTGGTCATAAATGTGAAAATAGAATATTGATGTTAGAAGATTTATTAAAATATTTAGAGTTCTAGATTGAACTTGAGAGTATTATCAAGATGGATTTTGTGATTGGGTTACCTTGGAAGTAAAAAGGAGTATGTTGTTTTATTTATAGAAAGTTGGTTGTATTTTCTACTCATTATATAGGTATATAGTGATGAGATTCTTTGATCAAGTCCTCATATAAGTTAGGAGACAGTTTGATTGTATAAACCCCATAGTATTAAATGGATTGGATAGACATCATTTGGGAAGGTTCTTTTGGAATGTAGGAATGCTATTAAGTTTAACCTTGTGAAAATTTGAGGAATCGTTACTTATTGTTGAGGATATGCTACGGGCATGTACAATGAATGTTAGTAGTCGATAGGAAGTATGGTTACCAGTGGTGGGGTGCGTATAATAGCAGTTATCATTCTAGCATTGAGATAAAACCGTATGAGGTGTGGTTCGGGAAGAAAATATCGATCTCCAATTTGTTGGGGTGAGGTTGGTGAAGCAAGGCCTAAGGTAAATTGGCGCCAAAGTTTGTTAATACATTTGAAGTTTTAGAAAAGGTTGGTGATTTGACTTATAGACTGGCTTGGAGCAGCTTATAGAGTATTCGAAGTTTTAAATGTCATATCGTAATGTATTTGGTGACATAAATTGTAATACTTTTAATTATTTATATTTTTATTGAGGTCGTGAAAATTCGGGTTAGTGATAATTGCATGGTATTCTTGGAACATTAGGTTGTAATACCGTATTGTTAATGGAATTAGGCATCTTGGGGAAGAATCACAACATTGAAGAAACTATTTTGGGAATTGGAGTCTGAGGGATATATAAGTAACCGAGGCGGGTTGAACATTTAGGTAAGTGACAGCCAAATTCGGGACGAATTTTCTTTAAGGGGGAGTGAGTGTAACGATCCCAACCCTAGGCACTAATTTTAAATATCATATTATGTGCTTTTAATATTTATGTTAACTTTATGTGTTCATTTATGTCTTTAAATTCGTATTTTAAGATAAATTGGGTGAGAAGTAAATTTAGAATCTTTTAAGAATTCATTGGATATTAAATAAAGAATCATGGAGAATAATAAAAATAGAAAATAGATACATAGTAAGAGGAGGTTAAAATGGGTAGAATAAATAATTAGGGGAAAGGGTTAATTTTTAAAGGGTGAAAGCCTTAGATATTTTGGTGGGGGGGGGCCAAAAGGCTTACTCTCCCTAATCCCTCCATGTGTCAACCTCCCCTCTTACCCTCCTTACTCTTCCTCCTTCCTCCTTACTCCTTCATTCTTCTCACTTCCTTCCCCTAGCAAAACCCCATGGAAAGCCTCCATTGAAGCCTCCCCTTCCAAGGCATAGCAAGCTCATTTCTCAACCATTTTTAAATCCAAGAGCACTTTTGAGGTTGGGACAACTAGAGGAATCAATCAAGCTAAGAAGATCAACCTTTCATTCTAAAAACCTAAGGTGAGTTGTTATGATTTCCCTTCCTCTAAATGTTCATGAACTACTTATTGTTGATGTTGTTGTTGTGATAGTTGTTTTATGTTTTGGAATTCTCTTTGAAGTTGAGAAATGGGTAAATGACATGGGATGATATTATTGTTCATGGAAGTGAATTTAGAGTGTAAGAAATGGGTGGAATTAGTTTAGAATATTGAACTTGAAATGTGTTAGTAAAATGGGTTGGAAATCTTGTGGTGAATAATTTAGGTTTATATTATTTTGGGGTTTAAATGATTTAGGATGAGAAATGGTAAAGTTAGAAATCCTCTTTGGTGTTCATGAAAATAAGGATTATTCAAGGAAAAAGAAACCATGTAAAAAGGGGTTAGAAATTTGGGTAGTGCTGGAAACGGGCTTGGGCGGTCGCCCATGATGGGCTTGAGCGGCCGCCCAAGATGGCAGAAACTTGGCTACTTGGGAACACTCACTTGGGCGGTCGCCCAAGTGACATGGGCGGTCGCCCATGGTGCCAGATCCTCCTTAGATACTTTTCTTGCTGATTTTCACCAACAACCTAGTGGTGTGATTCCTAACCATTATAAATTAGTGGAACCTAATCCAAACTGGATATGAATTAATCCTTTTAACTTAAGTTATAAGTAGAACACTTGAGCCACTTGAGGATACCTTAAATGGATTAAAATGGAACTACGGAAGCACTCTACCTCCGACTTAGAAATCATTTGGCAGTTTATTAAATGTGACTCCAACTTGGTAGAGTTAACTTGGATTCTTATAGAGATCATATATTGTTGTATAATGACTAAGTAAGATGGGTTGATGATATCTCATTATCTTACTTGAGTACATATTTATGGATTGTATTATGCTTAGTGTATTACATAAATATTGCACTCTGATTATTGGTTGAACATGAGTATATTTTACCATGTGGTTATATTGCTTATTTATGCATAGTGTTTTAAATAAATGTTACACTATGAGATTTGTTGAACATGAGTATATTTTACCATGTGGCTATATTGCTTATCCCGTTTGTGGATTATATTTCAAGTAACTATTATGTGCTTGATAATGTGTTAATCAGCTGATATTGGGGGTATAACATAATACGATCAATTATGGAAGTGTAACCTAATGTGATCGAATTATGTTATATCTGTGACCGTCCCCTTCTGTGGCCACAGGTTGGGGTATAGCATCTGTATTGAGCCAAAAGCCTTACAGAGTTGCTACTATCTTATATGGTTCCCTGAGAAACGGGTCTTATAAGATGTGAGTATTGCTTAAGCAGCTCACCTAAGATTGGAGTATTATTATACCCAATGTTGTACGACTATTGTTCAGACGGGAAAAGGTAAACCAAGGTAATGGAAGGTGTTTACAGCTTTTCCAATATGTTGTATCCAACTTGTTATGTGTTGCATCTTATATGGCATATTGCTGCATTCATAATAGCTTGCTGAGATTTATTCTCACCCCTCTCCCTTTAATGTTTTTAGATTCCGAGACAGGCGGACCGGCAAAGTAAGGGCGGTGAGGAGTTTGGAAGTAATATTTTGGGAATTGTCGGGGTATGATTAGGTTGGCGTAGAAAGGGTATTTTGGTATAATTCATTTAATGAGTTGTATTTATAAATCTTAATTTTATGTTATAACCAACGTCTTTTTGTAACTAAAACAGTTTCTTACTTTCAAAGTTAGTCAACTCTTTCTCCATTTTGGGAAAGGTGTAGAGTTATTTTGAAATGGTTATAACAATTGTATTTATGTTTGAAAGTTAAATAAAAGCTTTAATTTGAATAGGAAATTTGGGTTAGTTTGAGGACGCTCCAGCTCGGAACACGTGTAGGTTCCGGGTCGGGGTCCTCACAGGTGACTCCGTTGGGGACTGTAAATATAAAGAGGCTCAAACTTGCGTCAATAAAAGAGAGGTTTTCAAAAAAAAATAGTAAAATTATTTTTTTGTATTCAGACCAAGCTTATCTCGCACGAGACAGCCTGTCACGTGCGAGATATCGCTTCGGCAATCAGGTGTCTTCTGGTTTTCCCTGTTCGTCTCAAATCCAAGATGAAAGTCGAACACGCATGGGGGATCCCAGAGTTCATTATCTGCAGAGTTCCTTCATCTTAAGGCCTCCCTTAAGATGTAGAACTCGAATCCGTACTTAGTTTAAATAATCAATTATTATTTATAAACTGCGTGTGATTGGGTTTTATTTTATTAAAGTCCAGTCCATTGGGGATTCGGGAGTTGTAATTAAATTATTCATCTCTCTCTATCTCTCATTATTTGGAAATACGACGACCTGAGTGATCCTAAATTGGGAGAAACGTAGGCAACCACTTGGTGCGGCCACTACCTGTTTTTCTTTTAATTTTCAAAAAAAAATCTTTATTTTTCTCTATCACCTAGATTGACTCTCACACATGCGTGATAAGTGACTATTATATAGTCATTTATCCTAAGATTTTATTTGTATTTTCTTAGTTTAATTAACATTTAGATCTCATTTTAGTCTATTTTAGTTTCTTTTTCATATATATATTAGATTTTACACTTTTTGTGTATATTATGCATTTAGACAGGTTTTTTGGAGTCTATTATGATCAAAAAGGATGTTTGGATAGCTTGGTGCAAAGGCATGGAAGAGCAACAAATAAATCAGACACACAAGACAAAATCCAGACGGAGCAACCATGCAGCCATCAGCAGAGCGGCCGTGCACTCGGCCATGAAAGGCCATTTTTGGCCCCAAAATGTAGAGTGGCCGTGTCTTGGAAATTGCTTGGCCGTGCAACCTTCCAGAGCGGCCGTGCAGCAACCATCAGAGCAGCCGTGCTATTTGCCAAGTTCAAAATCCAAAACTGGCGCCAAGGGGGCACGGCCGTGCAAAACCCTTGACTCGGTCGTGCAAATCGTGACTGCAGAATTAAAAGGCACCTTTTGAAGGCACCTTCTTGAAGAGCTTCCTCCCTATTATAAATAGACCCCTTTTAATCAGTCTTAGAAATCGAATTTTCATCAGAAATTGTTAGAGATTAGTATAGCAAAGTTACAAGTACTATATACATTAATTTCCAAAGATCTTTGAAGATTGAAGTCCATTTTTGTTCTTGGAGTTCCTTTGGAAAAGAAGCAATAAAAGTTGAAGTATTATTCCAGCCATTCGTCTCTCATTCATCATAAGTCTTTCTTACTCTATCTTTTATATTATTGCTTATTTACTTTACATGGCTAGCGAGTAATCCCCCTTGTTCTTAGGGTTGGAAACTCAAGGCATAAATCGTTCAACTTTCCTGTCTTCTGTAACATCTTTGGGAGTATGGACGTACCCTAAGCCACGATGGGTATTTTGTTCTTTGACCTCGATGATCTTATGGGTACCTTGATGGTATTTGCCCTAACCGAGCCCCGGAATGTAATTCATAAGCTTCATCATCTTCATGGGAGGAGGAATCCGGTCCCAAGTCAGGGGGAGGTCTATGTGGCACTCTTGGGCCTTCGGGCTTTCGACTGTGAACCCTGTTAGCATCATGCCTTCGTTGTCATACTTGATTTCCAAGATCGGGTTGCCATTTGTGTTGGTCCCTTTTGTAGTCACACTGTCCCCGTAAATGATGGTGAGATCACCTCCTTGAACGAATTTTACGCATTGGTTTAGAGTGGATGCCACCCCATTTATTTGGTGCAGCCAAGGCCGACCTAAGATGGCAGTAAAGGTGATCGAGATGTCGATAACCTGGAAGTCTGTTGGTATCATCTATTTTCCGAACCACAGGTTCAGAGTGGCTACCCCCAAGACTGAGCGAGACGTTGAGTCATAAGCTTTGATCGTCTGAGTTGATGGCTTTAGATCGGTTAGCTTGATTCCTAGCAAGTCCATCATTTTGGTGGGTTGGACATTCATGGCCGATCCTGCATCTACCAAGACCCGAGGAAGGCGACGCTCATCGAGTTGAACGGTGATGTAGAGAGGCTCGTTGTGGTTAGCCCCAAATTTCGGCAGATCGAGCTCAGTGAAGGTAATGATGTTATCGTAGTGAATATTGCCAATCATTTGAACTGCCTCATCCGGGGTCACAGTGATTGGAACCATGGTCCTGGCCAGGCTTTCTTCCAGCTTGAGCTTGTGAGGATAAGAGGAAGTGAGTAGGGACCAAAGGGATATATTGGCTTGAGTGCGCTTGAGCTGGGTCAAGATTGGGTCTTCAGCCTCCGGGTTAAGTACTTTGGCTTCTTTGGCGTAGGGGCCTTTCTCGGTTCGAGGCTCAGGTATGGCCGGTCTTTTATCTGTCCTTGGAGGATTCACCGAGATCTGGTCGGAACGCGTCAGTACGTTTACTTCTGGATTTACTCCTTCTTTGCTTGTTTCTCCCAATTCTGTCATGGGAGGGCCCTGGTTAGCGTACGACCATACATCGCATCTCAGCTCGTTCACCATTGTTGCTTTTGTTGGGGCTTTGACGATGGCCTTGATGTCTTCCCAATATAAAGGTTGGGGTGCCAGGATGCTTGGACCATTGGTTGCTGTGCGGAGCTCGTCCCATCTTATCATGGAGCAGAAATTGCCATGATCTTGAGTTGAGTTAGGCTAAGGAGATTTGTTAGAGTAAATGACATAGTAGTCAAACTTTCCATATGGCTCTCCTAGGGTTCCAACTTTGGGATCACCGGCTTCGTACCTCTTCTTTAGCTTTTGTTGAGAAGAGGATTTTTTCCTTCTTGGGGGATAGTCCTCACTTATCTCATCTTGGAAATAAGCATCTAGACACGCGGGGCAGTCGCAGATGTCCCACCAAATGTGCTTGACAGTTTGTGGCGGTCTTGGGACCTTGGGGCATTGACTTGGCAAGTCCCTCCCTGGTAGGCCTTGTGACTTCATGTCGTAGATACGGGTATCGTATAGAGGCAAAGGATTAGATCCCAGGGTATATTGAGAGACTCTAGAAGCTGAGGGAGAGGTCACGTCCTCTTTTTTCATGGAAGCCCCAGCTGGTTGGGGGGTGGCCAATATTCTGAAATGATGCATGACACCTTTGATCCAAGCCTGCTGCTCGCCTTGGCGTTTTTCAAGAGCTCGGACAGCTTGCCAAACCTCCTCCATCGTTGGGAAATTTCTCAGGGGTAGAATTTCGTTTCCCTCACTGTCATATGTCGACCTTGCCATGGGAGAGTGACGGACTGCTCTGACAGCTGAATTGGAAAGGCTGTCAGACCTTGCGGCTTCGACACTGAAAAGACGGCTCCCGGGTACTCTCAACCACTCTCGGTTCGCTGGAGGGGTTGAAGGATAAGGTTTAGACTTGGGAATGCCCTTTTTTTTGGATAAAGGGGGAAAGCTCATACGACAAGCAGTTTACTTTTTTTTTTTTATGTTTTTTTTGTTGTTTTAATTTACTTAAAATGTGTTTTCTCAGAATCCTAAATTGGTTGGAAAAGATTTCTCTTTTTTTTCGCAATTATTCTAGATCATGGGTCAGTGGAAACCATCACTACGGCTATAAGCCCCTCATTTTGCACCTGTATTTCGACCTCCCAGGGTGGACAGCCCCATACGAGGGTCCTATAGGGCAAGCGGTTTCCACTGGCCAAAAGAAAAAATCGAACCTAAGGACCGAGCCTGTCATGTTCATTTTAATGTGCCTGCCATGTGAATAGTGAGCAGAGCCAGTATCTAAAGTCAAGATCGGTTCAAGAGTTCGACAAGACCTCTCTTTACCTTGCTTGCGCAAGGGATCTATGACGTTAGATTTTGGCTAGGTCATATTGTCATGGATGACGCATTAAAGGCTTGATGACATGGTGTTATGTGGGCATGGATATATATCCGGTAGGGAGCATTGTCTGGGTGTAGCTTTTGGAAATCAAGATCGGGTCAAGATTTTAGCATGACCTTTCATCGTCTTGCTTGAGCAAGGGATCTGGATTTCTGGGCTTTGACTTAGATAATGGATGATATGGGATATGTATCCAGGCTTTATGACACGGACTGGGTCAAAAACCAACCGAGTCTGGACAGAGTGTGACGCAAGCGTGTAGGGTTGACACTGTCTAGGATGGGATGTTTGGAATGATCCCGTGCGCGCTTGAAAGGCATAGGAACACTAATCGAACTGCATCTGAGACCATCCCGAATTTGGGGTTGTAGTGTGCAGTGTACAAGATAAGAGTGCGCGTAGTGTGCGGTCACTAAAATTCTTTTTATGAGGAAAACAAAAAGTTTTGCAGAATGAATTTTAAATATATGGACACAGATGTATTATGATGCATTTTTTTTGTATATATATATATTTTTTAAAGTAAAGCACATGCATACACACACAACAGTTAAAGAAGGGGTAAAATGAAAGTTTGACCCTCATCATTGTTTTAAAGATCTTTTTATTTGTTTAAAAGTTTTTTTTAAAGAAACAATACGTCCCCAGCGGAGTCGCCAACTGAAATTACCCGGATCCGACGCGCGGATCGGACATCTCGCACCGTGCGGCCGTGCTGCGCTTCATAGAGTCGCCACGCCATTTTGATTGTGCCCAAAACATTGAGAAAATGCCTTGTTTTTGTTTTGTTTGTTGTTTGATGAGATTTTGAGTTCGGAGGTCAGGTTACGCCTTGGGAAGAGATAGTTGAGCTCACCCGAGTCGCCTCGTATACACGAGTCTTTCGATACCCCTCTTTCTTTAAAAGTTGTGTGTGTGTGTGCTTTTAAAAATTCATTTTGAAAGAATGTCTACATTGTAGACTATGTATTTAAATATTGAAATTAATTAAATGAAATTTGGAAGGAGGCCTTATCAATGTTGGTTTGTGTCTATCTTCCGCGGGGGAGTGTGTTTGATTGAGACGTCGGAGTCGATCGGGACGGACCGGGATAGACCGGGATTGCCTAGGGATGGACCGGTGTGTGTGCCGACAAAGCGTCGCGATGCTTTGGGATGGCTCGGGACAGACCGGCAAAGCTTCGGGATGCTTTAGGATGGACCGGGGTGTGCCCAGAGCTTCGGGATGCTCGGGACGGACCGGCAGAGCTTCGGGATGCCTCGGGATAGACGAGCAGGGCTTCGGGATGCTTCAGAATGCCTCGGGATGGACCGGCAGGGCTTCGGGATGCTTCGAAATGGCTCGGGATGGACCGGCAGGGCTTCGGGATTCTTCGGGAGCGCCTCGGGATGGCTCGGGAGCGCCTCGGGATGGCTCGGGAGCGCCTCGGGATGGACCGGCAGGGCTTCGAAATGCTTTGGGAGCGCCTCGGGATGGCTCGGGAGCTCCTCGGGATGGACCGACAGGGCTTCGAAATGCTTCGAGAGTGCCTCGGGATGGCTCGAGAGCGCCTCGGGACGGCTCGGGAGCGCCTCGGGACGGGCCAGAAGAGGCCGGAAAGGCTTAGAGGGGAGCCAGAAGTCTGAGTGGAGAGAGGAGATAAGGGAGGTGTGAAAAATATGAGAGGGGGAGCCCTCTATTTATAGGCTCCAAAAAAATGCAAAATGGTCCGTACGGACCTTTGTGTCATTACCATTTTTTTTTGGCTTTCTTGGATTTCAGGAAATATTTTGGACTTTAAGGGGAGTTTTTCATCATTTTGGCGTGTTGAAGGAAGTGTCCGTACGGACCATTCTTCACTTTGCAAAGTGGTCCGTACGGACCACTATGTCAAGTGGCCCTTTTTTGTAATTCCTGTAAAGTCCTTTTGTCCCATTTTATTCCTGGAAGGTTATCCCTTGATTTGGCTGGTGGTTATGGACTTTTTGGAGGTTACGGATTTTCGGGATTACGTGTGCGTGAGTCCTCGGTGTTTCCCGTATGCTCGAATGGAGAGCGATCCGGATTGGGGTACTTACAGTGGCGGGTCAGGACTTTGGGCTCAGGTCGTTACAAATGGTATCAGAGAAGAATCCCGCCCATAAGGCTTGCGAGCTAGCCCGTGATTAATCTTGCCAGTGACGGCAAGGGTTTGAGTGGGGGAGATTGTGATATACTCCATCCCACATCGAAAATATGTGGGAATTTGATGAAATATATAGAAGACGCATACACTACTAATAAGCATCAAATCATCTATTATACTTTTGAAGACATGTGATGCATTGTGGTTAACCCAATTGAAAAGATGATTAATGGGTCAGTGTTTGATGCCTGTATAGCGGGTCGGGCTTCAGCCTTGGGTCATTATATTTTGTTTCTTTTATATATTTTGGTCTTTATCTATTCAAACATAACACCAATAAATAAGTTATCTGAGTTAAATTCTGGGAGTTATATTTTATTTTCTTTTGTTTGAAACAATGTGATAGTTGGAGGTATTATATTTGACATTAAACAATAGTCCAGACGCAAGTAAATGATGCCATGAAAATTTTTCTTGAGGTCTTGGGTTTTGTTCGGGGATGGCGAAAAAAAAAAAATTAGAACTTGAAAAGATCCGTTCTTAATAGGCTGGATTTGGGATGCAAATTTGATAATTCGTCGGGTTTTTTGAGGGTTCGGGTTTACTCCGTTCCACCCCGAATATATAGAAAATTACTTAAATGCCCCGAATATATATGAAATTACTAGAGGGGTCCTTGAATTATGGGCGTTTTTATAGAAAATTACTTAAATAACTATCGGGGCGGGTAAACGGGGCGGACTCGGGTAACGCTTAACACGGGGCAGGGCGGGTTCGGGTTATGATAGATCACTATAGGGGCGGGTTTGGGAAATGAAGAACCCGTCCCGAACCGATCGTTGCCATCCCTAGTTTTGTCTAAAGTCTTTTCGGGAATTTTGAAAATAGTGTATTCTCAGGCAGCATTTTATTTAGGCTAAGCATTTTTATAGATTCATAAAATTATATTTCTAGAGTCGTTCAATATCACACGGATGGACAAATAATATCAGATGTTCAAAATTTACTAAATATTTAACAATTTTGTCAATAATTAAATGAGTACAATGTACATTCTATAGGGAAAGTGGATAAGGAGAATTGGAAAGGAAAAAATTCGGGTGATCACATTTGAAAATAGGTAAAATTAACACAAAATAATGATTTGCCTTAAAAGTATGATCAATAATATTTTTTTAAAAATTAACACAATTTTTCTAGAGAGTTTAGTTTGTCCTATTTCCAATCAATAAAGGTTCAAATGAAATAACTCCACACCTCTGATAGGTGACTGAGTCCCACAAGACCGAGCGAGATTAAAAATCTCGAGGGTTAATTGTTTAATGGCTAGAGTAGTTAATCTAGTGTGTTGCATATGTTGGATATTGCACATGTACGATGTTGGGCATGTGCAACCCATGTCGTAAATGTTGAACATTGGTCCCCACATATAGACCACGTGACCTATGGTCGTTCGAGAACCAATAGGACGATGAAAACTAACATGAAATATTCCTGTGTCAACCCATACTCGCTATAGATAAAAGTAATAGCATCGTACGTGATTTGGTCTCTTGCCAGAAATCAGTTCCAACTCGGCTTGGAGGTCATGAGTTCGATCCCCCCAAAAGTTAGAGGGAAGGTTTTCTCTCCCTAGAATTTATCTTCTAGACGCTTCTGTGCGTGCATGTGTGTGTGAGAAGTGAAAAAAAAAAAGTAATAGCATCATTTTTACATTTAATAGTTAATAAATTATATGAACCATTTCTTGCTTGAGACTTGTTGTAAGATTTGAGGTCACTCTCTTTTTACAATGAGTCTTTGCCGCCTTCTTTATCTTTACCCTCGACCCTTACTCCTACGAGGTTCTTTTATAGCTACGTGTCAAGCCACACATATTCCATCACGCATCACACCTTCCGAGACACTCACATTCTACACCCGCAAAAGAAGCTAGGGACGCCATTAAAAGAAATGTATTACATAGTATGTGATAATTAGGTTAATATCTTCCAATGTGTGTGCAAGAGAGATAGAGAGAAACACTTTCATTTGAGATATTTAGGTGCACCTCGGTATAAGTTTATGCGATAGAGATGGAATCTTGACCCGTTGTCATATTGTAGACAAGAATATCGGTATAAGTGAAGACGCCACAAACGGGGATGGAGAAACCGTTTGATGAGTCAAAGAAACGAGCACCATGAGATTGCTCTTAAAAAGCTAAAAAGGTTCAAGAGAACAACTCTCAATTTATCATAAAACTCAACATAAAAATTGTCTTTTACATTGACTATGTTTGACTATATATAGACTTCTTGCAACATCCCTCCATATTTAGGATAACAATGTATAAATATATGGATAAGTCATAGAGATGAGTTCACACTATATTTTCGCATGTGAGAAATATAAAACAACAAAGAGAAGATAAATATAGAAAATGCTGAGAATGCCAAAAGTGCTATCCAACTCGTCACCAAATTTATGAGCATAAAAATGTGTACACTCTAACCATAAAAACTACTGCTCATAGCTACCCTCTTGGACAGATTTCAAGGCAAATTTCAATTTGGTTATCTGAGTTTTACAAATTGTTGCAATCAGTTATCGACTTTGTAAATGTTCAAATCTAATTCCTAAGTTTGTAAAATTGTTGCAATGTGATGTAAAATTGGATGGGTTGTTAAAAAACTAATGATGACAAACAAAAGCTATAACGTATTGGTCACCAACTTGCTTTTTTGTTCGTTTTGGTTATTAACCTGCCTATTTAATGTTTTATGTCATCCTTCTATGAACACATGATATTGACATGAAAATGTAGGGGATAAAAATGTACAAAATGAAACATAATACCTAACCCTGATTAATTAGATAAATTAACACTGTTAACTAACCCAATCTAACATAAAATTTAAATGAGACCCTAATTTACTCAAAATACATAACACGACCCTAGCTATCCCTCATCTCTCTCAGTTTCTCATCTCTTCTCTCTTTCGCACTTCATTAGTTGTAAAACCCTTATCTAATGAAACCCCAACCCCAATTGCTAACATTAGAAATCAAAACCATGAATTTTGAAACCCTAGAAATCGAAACCCCGTGTTAGTTAAATATATGTATAGCTTAAGAATTGCTTAATCCCAATCATTATAAGCATTTTTGAGGACCCCTAATTTTAACTAGACCAATTAGATTTTTCCTATGTACCTTAGGATCTCTTAGTACTAGTGCCAGTGTTTTTATTGTTGTATTTTCTCAAAGAAGGAAGACTTGAAGACCTAGAGATTTTCCAAGATGTTATTAACTTAACTTGTTCAACCGGTTGACTCCTTAACCGGTCATGCCTTAGCCGACCAAACCCTTCAACCGGTTAGACTTCTCAAGATGCTGCAACCAGTCAAGCTTCCTTAACAAGCTTCCAATCAGTTAAAGCATTTAATGTTCTCACCTACTTAGCCCACAACTTAGCTAGAGTTGGTAGAACAATTGCTATGAAGAATTTGTTGCCGCCTTGTCAGTAACTACTTCAGGAATGTTCAAATTACCAATACTCACATCAACTCCTTTATCCAGTGGAAAACTCAAATATGATTATACATCAAATCTCAAGCATTCAATGCAGAAGATATTCTCATTAAATGCTTGTCAGTACAAGTCATCCCCTCAACCCCTTCAAAGACAACAGCTCTTCCATGGAGTCACTATAAATACCTTCCTTAGAGCATGGAAGAGGGTTGGTGCATTGAAGAACTGCAAGTGTTCAAGCATTGAAGTTCAAAGCAATCAGTTCTCATATTCACTAGATTATTTATTAGGACATACACTGTGCACACTCAATCAATTATGTAAGTGTTCCCCAACAAGACTATGTCCGGAATACATTGATTGATCACACTACCCACCCAAGAGAAATCATTTCAACTTGTGAACACATCTCTTGAAACACTTGGTCAAATCTTGTATCACGATCCATTAGTGATCACTTTCCTTTAGGCAGCTTTCAATCATAAAGCTTGCAACTTGTAATAGGCTAGTGACATTAATATTGCATCTTTCACAAATCCAAGTTTTGACCAAACTTGGTAGAGGACGTAGCAGTTATTTAATACTGTGAACCTCTCCAAAAGACTGTGTCTCTTTGTTTGTTTGTTTGCTCATTATTTCTTGTCCTTGTAACCGGTTGAACTCTATCACCGGTTACAACCTTTGAATCCTTTAACTGCTTGTTTGTCTTTTTCATTGGAATATAACTTGCATGATATTTTAACTTACTTTCATTTGAAACCTCTTTACTTAACTGATCACTTTTGTGTGAGTAAACTAGTAATATTTTATCCGCTGCGTAACTGGTTACTATCGGTTTAGCTTGTGATAAGTTACTTGGCTATTTTATAAAGGTTTTAGGAAAGAAGTTTAATCAGGCTATTCACCCCTCCCCCTTTTCAGCCGCTGTCTAACACAACAGTGAGCTGTTCACCAACTTTTGTTTCGTAGATTGATCAAATTTTTTAATTTTGATCAAAAGGTAATCTTTGTATCATTCTTATTTATCCAAAAGGTTATATTTTTATTCATTATTATGTTTATAATTTAAATTGTTGCACACACACTCCTAATTTTATGCTTCCATATTATGCATGCATTAAGTTAATGTCCATTATCCCCTATTTTTAGCAACAGTTAAAACGTTTAAACTAATTTTGCTCTTCCCCATACAAAACCCCTTCGTCTCCTCTTCTCCCTCTCTCTCCCTACAAAAGAAAATCAAAGCAAACTTTCTAGGTTTTCGAAACTCTCTCAAATTTTCAAACTCTCAAATTCTCTTAAGCTCTCTACATCTTCTTTTCAACCGGCAAGGATCCATCTTCTTCGAAGATCTTCAAAACATTCAAACTTTTCTTCATATCTTCATCAATCTTATCTGGTAACACTTTGAACACTTAGAAATTTTTCAAAGTGATGAATTTTTAATTTTTTTTTACATATTAAAATGTTGTGTTATTTGATGTTTTGATGTTTACAGATGGCTCCTAAACCTACCCCCAAGAAGGACATATATGGAGGTTACATTCTATCAAGCTTCTTCGATTCTGAGCAAGGAAAGCTACTTAAAGCTATTCTTTCAAGAGCTAGTGTTCTTCCATTCCTTTTGTCTAAAGTTTTAGAGGACATCTACTACGAGTTAGTGAATGAGCTATTTGAGAATGGATCTTTAGATGATAATGTTAAGGCTGGAGAAGTGCCTTCTATTGTTTCTACAGTGGTTGGTGTTCCTCTTACTTTCTCCCCAGCCTGCATAGCTGAAGCATTCCCAACCCTAGCCTCAATCGGTCCTTACACTGTGGTGATGAAGAACATGGAATTAGCTTGGGCTCGGATCATAGGAGAAGAGCCATTCGTAAACGAAGAAGGCAGCAAGAAGGTTGATCTTGATTCTTTGAATTATGCCTTGGCTGAGATAGTGGATAGATGAATTATCTGTCGATCTAGATCACATCACTGTATCACTATGATTCAGTGGGAAGCAATTGTTGCTATTCTTCTACAGAAGGACTTTAACTGGTGTAAATTTATTTACAACGTCATAGCTATTGCCTTTAAGAAGTTTCAAAAGTAGAAGCCCCTTGCAAGAGCCAATAAAGCCAGACCTTGTCATTATCTATTGATCAGTAGAGTGTTGAGAAGGAATCCCTCTATTCTAGCAGCTTCAGCCGATCAGCCCAGCTACCCTCATACTTGGACCTTTGATGCATCTTACTAGGCAAGAATTTCTAGAGAAGCCAAAGTCTCAACCAGTGTCACCTCAACCGGTGTAGCCTCAACCGGCGCTCAATCGGTTGAGAAGAAGAAAAAGGCTTACAAGCCAAAGGTGAAGTCAACCGCTGAGCTTGAGTCCTCTAAACCGGCTACCACTTTACCGGTTAAGAGGAAGGCAACTGATGAGTCGGTCAGCAAGCCCAAACCGGTCACAACCTCCTCTCAACCGATTGCCCCCTCAACCTCTCCAACAGTTAGAGCCAAAAAGACTGTCAGAAAACAAGCCCCTCTACCACCAGTCCAAAAATATCAAACTTCTTCTACCTCATCCTCCTTGCCAAAATCTAAACTTGTTCAAAAATCCTCCTCTCAGCTAGCCAAAGAAAATGATGAGAGAAGAAAAATGATTGAGACTAACCTTACCACTTTTGTTCCCTTCATTCCCAAACGGTTTTTTTCTCACAACTTCTTAACCGGTGAGGTGCCCATAACCGGTCATGCATCAAACCCATCGGTTAGGAAGTGTCAACCGATCAGAAACCCTACTTTCCATATCTTCTATGATAACCCTTGGGCTGTCCAAGATAAGCTTATCCCTTCTCCCAAATGGATTTATCCAATTGATCACCTTCCCCATTTCTCAGGAAGCTTCTATAATTCCATGAGCTCTGCAAAGACTCAGTTCCTGCTGGTGATATTCACAAGTATGATGAATTTGAGAATACTCACGAAGAAAAGGGCATCTACTTCAGCAAATTGAATGAGTATGATGCCTCCCTAACCAAGCAGGACCTTCTCAAGATCTACAACCGATACTTTGATATGCTTCCCAATCTGTGGAATGCCATCTATCTAGCTCAAGATCGATTGCGTCAGGACATGATGGTTCATGTAGTGTGGACTGACTTTGCCATGTTATAAGGAGTCCAAGACACTTTGATGGAATATGACCCCTATCAGTTGGGTAGATATGAACACTATGACGATCTTCTTCCACTATTTGTTTCAAAACCAATCTCTTTGGGTCCACGAAGAAACCATCTTATCAAAAATTTTATGGACCTGATAGAGAAAATGATGGAAGTTGATAGAGAGTTGCAGGCTATGGGAAATGTGAACTTAGCTGACTTCTTCTATTCAGTTCACTCAAACAAGAATAAGTGGATCTCCACTACTGATGAAGAGATAGAAGAATTGTTTGAGGAAGGGGGTGATGATGAGGATATGGATGATACTAATCTGGGTGATGAAAGTGAGCATTCTAGCTCAAGTCCAGTTCAAGTGGCCATGATGAGCTAAGGAATGTTTTTGTTACTCCTCAACCGATGGCACCGGTTAGGAGCTTAGGAGGAGGCTTAACTGAAATATCATCGGTTAAAAGCCTAGGAGGTGAGAAAGTTGTATCTGCTGCCTCACTGGTTACTCAACCGGTTGAGATGCCCTCAACCGATGGATCTGCTAAATCGGTTGAGGAGAGGAAGCTTGTTAATGCTGCTGCTGCTGAGGACATTAAGCTTCAAAAGTCTATGGCTGAAATCTTGTTTGAAAGAGAATTAGACCTACAATGGTCATCTGCAGAGGAGTTGGCTACTCAAGCTGCAATTAATGCAAGTATTTTGGTCAGTCAAGCTAGTGCCCTGCTGAAGGGTAAAGCTGTTGAGGAGGAGACTAATCCCATTTTTGAGGAGAATGATCTTAATCTTTCAGATTTCTTTGAGGAGGATAATGAAATAGAATTCAAGGCACCTGAGCCTTTTGAATATAATCCTTTTGATGCTGCCCATCCTCCTGCTACTTTTGACTTCTCAGTGGACCAAAAAGACTTGATGTCCACAAGAAACTATTATACATCTAGAGCTTCTATTCCCCGGTTGTCAAATGGGATGTTTCTATTTGATGTGCATGAGAAGGTCATCAGTCACAGCAGTCTCCAACCGATCCCTATGCCTCCATCCATAGCCAATGAGCTCCAAAGAAAAAGGAGGCAAGATAGAATGCAAACCTTTGTGGATGTGGTTGAGACTATGAAAGTAGGAGCCCTTCCAGCTGATACTCCTCCCCATCAAACCAATACCAAGGGTCCCGGTGAGACCAGTCTAAGATTCCAAACTCCTAGAATCTTGAGACTTAAGAAGAGAGCTGCTTCCCCAAGAAATGCCAAAGTTATACTGCAAGGCCGAGCAAAGAATCGGTCCTGATTTCCCAGCCAAGCGATCACCCTTTATTTCAACTATTCAAGGTCGGTCAAGCTCCATAAAGATTACTGGGTAGTTCAACGGCTACCTTGACCGGTTGAATCCTCTCTTCTAACCGACAACATCTTTATCCGCTACTTGGCTTTGAACGGTCATATGACCAAGATGTTGGAGCTGAAAATATTCTATTGGAGTTTTGAGGTTACCAAAATGGTGGGATTGATGCCCCAAGTGCCTCAGCTATTTATCAGACAAAATGATGGAAGTGTGAAGCTGCAAAGCAATATTAGACATGCCTTCCAGCTACTCAACATTTTGAGGATGATTCCCTTGATCAGGTTAAGGTAGCTGTAGACACCTCATTCTGAACCCATCGGAGCAGATTAATACCACTCTAAGTCTCGCCTTGAGTCAAGAAGTAGAAATCCACCATTTCGTCATGTTTCGTTAAGTTTTGACTAACGACCATTAGTTTGGACTAAACTGCATACGAGATAACGAGGGAAGCGCAGAATTGTCCACTGACTGCCTTATCTCGCGTAAAATAGCGTGTCTCGCGCGAGATAAAGGAGTTCTGCAGACCTGCAGATGGAAGTTTCCTCATCGATTTCAACCTCTTTCGGGATAAAACTTTATCCATCCGGCCATCCAATGAAGTTTGGATTCTGGAACCTTCCCAAGGTGTTTGATCTCATCTTCAACACCTCTCCAACACCTATAAATACATGAAGACTTTCAGTATTTTGGATCCAGACTTTTCAAGTCAAAACCCCCACATTTACTGGTTTCTCTCCCTGAAAGATTCCTGTAAATCACCCCTAAAATCACCTAAAGTTTGTTTGTCAACCTTGTTGATAAACAAACATCGAAGCTCGAGTCAAGGAATGAGGAGAAGCTCTGTCCGTGTCAAGGTTCGACTCTAAACTCGAGTCGAAACTCTGTCTGAATTACTTCACGCAAGGTAATCTTCCTTTCCCTTCTTATTAATTGTTAGAGTGGTATAAATACATTGAATCTAGGATCAGCCTAGAGCCTCCCCAAATCATGAGGATGGTCTCGAAGCAATCGATCCTATATTCCGTTTAACCTTGTTAAATGGATCGTTATTTTATTTATTATTTGAAATATCTCTTTTCTTTGAAAACCTCTCTTTTTCTAGCAAGACCGATCTCCGGATTGGGTGGAATGGGTGCTCCTTGACCTTCCCATTCCATAACCTAAGCCCCGAACCCAAAATCTATTTTCAAATGGTTTTTTCTATATTTCCAAACGAATAATATAGGTGGCGACTCAAAAAGATGTTAAAAATTCACGCATCGCTACAGTGGCGACTCCGCTGGGGACTGTAAATATAAAGAGGCTCAAACTTGCGTCAATAAAAGAGAGGTTTTCAAAAAAAATAGTAAAATCGTTTTTTTTTGTATTCAGACCAAGCTTATCTCGCACGACACAGCCTGTCATGTGCGAGATATCGCTTCGGCAATCAGGTGTCTTCTGGTTTTCCCTGTTCGTCTCAAATCCAAGATGAAAGTCGAACACGCAAGGGGGATCCCAGAGTTCATTATCTGCAGAGTTCCTTCATCTTAAGGCCTCCCTTAAGATGTAGAACTCGAATCCGTACTTAGTTTAAATAATCGATTATTATTTATAAACTGCGTGTGATTGGGTTTTATTTTATTAAAGTCCGGTCCATTGGGGATTCGAGAGTTGTAATTAAATTATTCATCTCTCTCTATCTCTCATTATTTGGAAATACGACGACCTGAGTGATCCTAAATTGGGAGAAACGTAGGCAACCACTTGGTGCGGCCACTACCTGTTTTTCTTTTAATTTTCAAAAAAAAATCTCTATTTTTCTCTATCACCTAGATTGACTCTCACACACGCGTGATAAGTGACTATTATATAGTCATTTATCCTAAGATTTTATTTGTATTTCCTTAGTTTAATTAACATTTAGATCTCATTTTAGTCTATTTTAGTTTCTTTTTCATATATATATTAGATTTTACGCTTTTTGTGTATATTATGCATTTAGACAGGTTTTTTGGAGTCTATTATGATCAAAAAGGATGTTTGGATATCTTGGCCCCAAAATGTAGAGTGGCCGTGTCTTGGAAATTGCTTGGCCGTGCAACCTTCCAGAGCGGCCGTGCTATTTGCCAAGTTCAAAATCCAAAACTGGCGCCAAGGGGGCACGGCCGTGCAAAACCCTTGACTCGGTCGTACAAATCGTGACTGCAGAATTAAAAGGCACCTTTTGAAGGCACCTTCTTGAAGAGCTTCCTCCCTATTATAAATAGACCCCTTTTAATCAGTCTTAGAAATCGAATTTTCATCAGAAATTGTTAGAGATTAGTATAGCAAAGTTACAAGTACTATATACATTAATTTCCAAAGATCTTTGAAGATTGAAGTCCATTTTTGTTCTTGGAGTTCCTTTGGAAAAGAAGCAATAAAAGTTGAAGTATTATTCCAGCCATTCGTCTCTCATTCATCATAAGTCTTTCTTACTCTATCTTTTATATTATTGCTTATTTACTTTACATGGCTAGCGAGTAATCCCCCTTGTTCTTGGGGTTGGAAACTCAAGACATAAATCGTTCATCATCTTAAAATATGAAAGTCTTGTCTTCTATCTTCATCTAAAACAATTTCTTTATATCAATCTCTAAATGACTTACATTTTGGAGACGTCCAACTTGTATGATTCAGTCGATCGAGAGAAGTACCTAGCGAAGAATCTCGATTGACGGAATCATTTAAAGAAACTAGGTTCCATTGATCACGAAAGTAGTTCAACGGCCTAGGGATGTTCCTTTAATGGAAAGTATGTTGACCCTCATTCTTATTGGATTCTTACTAATTATGGTCAGCTAGAGATAAGCCGGAATGCCTGTTTGTGACAGGGCGGGAGCACCATAAACGGAAATCTCAAACAGTTAGGACATAATTAGTGAAGAATACAACGCTACTGTCTTGACCGTGAGAAGTAGTGTAAGCCTAACATACCATCCTTGATTTTTATGAAAACCCATATTTCCTAAGACAACAACTATTTGATGAACAAATTATGTATATGATTTCCAATCCCGAGAATGCTTCGTTTATAAGATCTCATTTAAAGTATTTTCTGTGTATGCTTCTTTCTCTTCCCAAACAAATCTTTATTTCCCCCAATCTCTTTTATATTTTTAATAAAGACAAAAATAATCCCAAAGTAATCTCTGTCTCTGTGGATCGACCCGTACTTGCACCCGCTATATTTCAATTGCCCGTACTCTTGCGGAATTTAAATAAACCTTTAGGTTTCGACCGAACAAGTTTTTGGCGCCGTTGCCGGGGACAACGGTTTACTTTTTGTTTTTGTCTTTACTACATAATTTTTTGTTTTTAATTTTTGTTTCTATATTTTTGTCTTTACTTCCGATAAATCTGTTACGTTTAATCTCTTTTCGAGTGTTTTTCTTATAGTGTATGAAACGGGCTCGAACGTTCTTTGACAATTTTGATCCAGAACCCGAACGAAGCTTTCACGAAAGATTAAGAAAACTCAAAGAGACACTAAACAAGCATATGGCGGAAGGAGAGCCACAAACACCAGCTAGGACCCTACGGGACTTTGTAAATTCAAGTACCCCGGGAAATAGATCCCCCATTGTTGTGCCAAATTCCGGAGCGGCACACTTTGAGATAAAGCCGCAACTTTTGCATATGGTTATGAATAACCAGTATAGCGGCACTGCTTTCGAAGATCCTCATCTCCACACCCAAACATTCTTAGAATACTGTGATACCACACGTATTCAGAATATCACTCCGGAAGCAATTCGGATGCGCCTTTTTCCTTTCTCTCTTAAGGATAAGGCGAAGCAATGGTTAAACTCGGTCCCCCAAAATTCATTAACAACATAGGACCAAATTCAAGAAGCATTCCTTGGGCATTTTTTCCCACCAAGCAAAACAGCCCAAATCCGCACAAAGATCACTAACTTATGTCAAACAGATAGTGAAACTTTGTATGATGCATGGGAACGGTTCAAGGAACTTCTCAGAATGTCCCCCACCACGGGCTCGAAAAGTGGTTGATTGTTCACACATTCTACAACGGTCTCATATTCAAGCAAGAGAGACCATTGATGCCGCTGCAAGAGAAGCATTGATGAACAAAGGAGTCGATGAGGCATATGACCTTATCGAAAATATCGCATTGAACCATTACCAATGGTCAAAGGAGAGGGAGCAACAACAAGGTACGCCTGGTAAATATAATGTTGATGCAGTTACTCTTCTCTCTTCTAAGATTGACATGCTTTTGACAAAAATTGAAAATCTTAATATCAATCCCGTAGCAAATGTAAATTTAATATGTGAACTATGTGGGTCTAACTCACATAGTACGGATAATTGCGAGTTGCTTGACATTAGTTCTAATGATCAAGTGAACTTTGTAAATTCTTTTGGACAGAAGGGGGGGATGTATTCTAATACATACAATCCCGAATGGAGGAATCACCCCAACTTCTCCTATAAGAATAACAACGTTCTAAACCCGCAACCATCTACACAACCTCCGGGATTTACACCTAAGAATTTCAATAACAATGTAAGTACCTTCCCCCCTAAATCGAAATTGAATCTTTTAATGGATTTTGTGGTTGAAAATAAAAATTCTCAAGAAAAGATCAATAATGAATTTAGGGAATGTTTTAAACTTTTAAATGCTAGGTTTGATAACTTAGCAACGCATAATAAGATGCTAGAAATCAACAAGCTCAACAGGCTATCCCAACGAGTAGACCACAAGGGAGTCTTCCCGGTCAACCTCAAAGGCCAAATGAGCATGTGAACATGGTAAAAACTAGGGATGAGCAAGAAATGCTAAATGAATGCCCTAGAAATATTGATTATAGTCCAATCCCACCGATGATTGAGACTAATTCGGGGATGGAACCCCCTAGGAAAGAAGACAAGGATTATAATGAACTTCTTGAGAACCTAGATGCCATTAATATCAACATTCCATATTTCAAAAAACTTGAAGATATGTCTTTATCTGTTAAACCTTTAAAGAAATTAATTTTTGAAAAAGAAAGGCTAGAAGAATATGAAAATGTTATGTTGGCGGAGGAAGTAAGAGCTGTCTTGCAAAATAAAAATCCTCCAAAATTAAAGGATTCGGGTACATTTACAATTCCTTGTTGCGTTGGCAGAATCAATATCGATAACGTTGTGCTTGACTTAGGAGCTAGCGTAAGTTTGATAGCATTATCGGTAAGTGAGAAACTTGGTATAGGGGAACTCAAACCCACTACCATAACTCTCCAATTGGCAGACCGTTCCATTCAATACCCTGTTGGTATTATGGAAAACATGCCATGTCGAGTAGGGAATTTGATCATCCCTGTCAACTTTGTGATCCTTTATATGGCGGAAGATCACCAAATTTCCGTCATTTTAGGAAGGCCATTTCTTGCCACTGCTGGGGCAATTATCGATGTGAAAATGGCACCTTTTCCCTAAATGTTGGGAAAGAAAAAGTCGAATTTAATATGAAAAGATCAGATCTCGAGTGAAGAATATGAGATGGGTGAGGAATCGCAATCAAAGGAAGAAATAGAAAATGATCCCGTAAATGATGAACCTTTAATTTGCGATAATATTGATGCAATAGATATTTCTGCTTGTCCCAAAACTAACAATGCAGTGAAAAAATCAAAGAGAACAAAGAAGAAGGTCACTTCGAATTTTCGAAGGTGCAAAGACCATAGGTCACTTGTTCTACCAAAGAATTCGGAATGGAAAAAATGTCTACCGCAGAAAATATTGATTACTCCGGAAGGAATGCACTGGCAAATTGTCAATGACAAGAGGCCACAAAAATATCATACATCTCCTACTACCGAAAAGGGGTCGAGCTAAAGACCTAAAACAAGCATCATCGGGATGGTAACCGATGGATTATTTTTTGTTTTATTTTATTTTATAATATTTTATTTTATTTTTATCATTATTATCTTGTGCTAACTTTGTTTTATAGGTATACAAAAATAAGAGAAAAATAAAAATAAAATGGTGAACAGTGGTTAGCACGGCCGTGCTATATGACATGAAGCGATCGTGCAGTTCATATCGAGTCAGACTGAGTTGACTTAGCAAGGGGGAGCGGCCGTGCAACTTCCTTGACACGACCGTGCAAATCGTCTGGGAATATGCGTCGTTCCAGTCAAAAGACGCGTCTCTCTCCCTCTCCTCCCTCATTCACTTCATTTTCTCTCTCTCTTCCTTTCTCTCTCTATACCTCCGCCCCATCCACCTTAAATACCTCCATATCCACCATTTCAGTAAGTTTCGCTTTACCCTCCCGGGATTGACGTTGTTCCTTGAAATATTGAGGACAATGTTCACTTCAAGTGTGGGGAAGGGGGTATATCTATCTTTACTTTACTTGTTTTCTAGTTTAAATTTTCATGCTTTCTAGTTTAAATTTGCATGCTTTCTAGTTTAGATTTTTTTCTTTTTAACTTAGTTGCATTTTCTTTTCTTATCTAGTATATATATATATATATATATATATATATATATATATATTATCCCTATGATGATCCATATTCTCTAGGCTTGCTATTTGCCTCAAAATAATGCCTTTAATTTTCCTCTCATATTTTCTATAAACTTAAAAATTAATAAGAAGAAAAATATAAGGATATTTTTAGAAAATAAATTAAAGCCTCATAAGTTAATATAGCAAAATATAGGGTTTTGTCAAGAAAAAAAAAAGCATTTGATTAGATTGAATCTTTATTGATCATTTTTAGCACTTGGTTGTTCTTATGAAAAAACTTTGAAAATATTTCTTTAAATGTACATTTCGAATTTTATTAATGCTTATTCCCTTATTAGAAGCATTTACTTTGTTTTGCATCCCTTGAATCACACCTCTTCATTAAAATCCCATCTTTCCATTTTCACTAATCGAATCAAGGCTAGGCAATTTTGTCTTATTGCTAAAAGAGTGACTTAGTCACCAAATCTTAAAAGCAAAAAGAAAAACTATTACTTCCTAAGTAACTCGGGGCACGGCGTTCGCTGCGACGATGCTTCCTTGCCAAATGGAAATAATATCCGAAGTATTCTTGATCTAAGTATTAGGAACATGGGGTTCGCAGCCACAATGTCTCCTACTTGAAAGGATAAAAAATTACTATGGTCTTTTGCAAAAATTTAACACGTGCAAAAATAAGATAAATTGTTAAAGCCTTGATAAGATTTTTCCACTACCATCATTCATTCTTCACCCTTGTGATTCAAAAATGCAATCCAATTCTATAAAAGCTTCTAGTTTGTGAATAAGTATTTATACTTCTATTTGTACATTTTAGAGCAATAAATTTATTTTCTCAAAAATCACTCTAAAGAGAGAAGCTTCTCTTTTTACCAAGGTATTGATCTAAGATTTATCCTTCTAGCATGCTTTACTTGGTCAAATTCTATATATTCTATATTAGGTTATTGTCTTAAAAATTATTTCTTTAAAATATCCTCAAAATACTTATTTCTAATAATTTTTAAAGGTATACAAAATATGACTAGAAAGATAAAGGCAATATCCAAAAGGCAATTATGGCTTGCTACTATAAAATTCCGAGGGATCATTCTTACTTTATTTTTCTTTCTTTTTCTTATCTCCCTCTCCATGTTTTCATCCTAAACTTGCTTGGGGACAAGCAAGAGCTTAGTGTGGGGGAGTTTAATAAGTGACTATTATATAGTCATTTATCCTAAGATTTTATATGTATTTTCTTAGTTTAATTAACATTTAGATCTCATTTTAGTCTATTTTAGTTTCTTTTTCATATATATTAGATTTTACGCTTTTTGTGTATATTATGCATTTAGACAGGTTTTTTGGAGTCAATTATGATCAAAAAGGATGTTTGGACATCTTGGTGCAAAGGCATGGAAGAGCAACAAATAAATCAAACACACAAGACAAAATCCAGATGGAGCGGCCGTGCAGCCATCAGCAGAGTGGCCGTGCACTCGGCCATGAAAGGCCATTTTTGGCCCCAAAATGTAGAGTGGCCGTGTCTTGGAAATTGCTTGAACGTACAACCTTCCAGAGCGGCCGTACAGCCACCATCGGAGCGGCCGTGCTATTTGCCAAGTTCAAAATCCAAAACTGGCGCCAAGGGGGCATGGCCGTGCAAAACCCTTGACTCAGACGTGCAAATCGTGACTGCAGAATTAAAAGGCACCTTTTGAAGGCACCTTCTTGAAGAGCTTCCTCCCTATTATAAATAGACCCCTTGTAATGAGTTTTAGAAATCGAATTTTCATCAGAAATTGTTAGAGATTAGTATAGCAAAGTTACAAGTACTATATACATTAATTTCAAAAGATCTTTGAAGATTGAAGTCCATTTTTGTTCTTGGAGTTCCTTTGGAAAATAAGAAATAAAAGTTGAAGTATTATCCCAGCCATTCGTCTCTCATTCATCATAAGTCTTTCTTAATCTATCTTTTATATTATTGCTTATTTACTTTACATGGCTAGCGAGTATTCCCCCTTGTTCTTGGGGTTGGAAACTCAAGGCATAAATCGTTCATCATCTTAAAATATGAAAGCCTTGTCTTCTATCTTCATCTAAAACAATTTCTTTATATCAATCTCTAAATGACTTACATTTTGGAGACGTCCAACTTGTATGATTCAGTCGATCGAGAGAAGTACCTAGCGGAGAATGTCGATTGACGGAACCATTTAAAGAAACTAGGTTCCATTGATCACGAAAGTAGTTAAACGGCCTAGGGATATTCCTTTAATGGAAAGTATGTTGACCCTCGTTCTTATTGGATTCAATTATGGTCAGCTAGAGATAAGCCAGAATGCCCGTTTGTGACAGGGCGGGAGCACCATAAACGGAAATCGCAAACAGTTAGGACATAATTAGTGAAGAATACAACGCTACTGTCTTGACCGTGAGAAGTATTGTAAGCTTAACATACCATCCTTGATTTTTATGAAAACCCATATTTCCTAAGACAACGACTATTTGATGAACAAATTATGTATATGATTTCCAATCCCGAGAATGTTTCATTTATAAGATCTCATTTAAAGTATTTTCTGTGTATGCTTCTTTCTCTTCCCAAGCAAATCTTTATTTCCCCCAATCTCTTTTATATTTTTAATAAAGACAAAAATAATCCCAAAGTAAACCCTGTCTCTGTGGGATCGACCCGTACTTGCACCCGCTATATTTCAATAGCCCGTGCGATTGCGGAATTTAAATAAACCGTTAGGTTTCGACCGAACAACGCGCACTCATGCTATATCTGTCATTGCACTACATACCCTTTATAAACCCGGGACCCACACTAAGGATGGATGACGGTAACCACCTAGTCATCGGTCTCTCCGAAGTTGGATCATCCCACTCCGCGTATTCAATCCACCTAGATTGTCATATCGCAGGGAGCCTAGCCTTCCAGCCCTGCATCGCCACATATCATGTAGATTGTCTTTTTAGGATCACTCCGTGATCGGTCGGTTTGACTCGGTGATCTTTTCTTGTTTTTGACCAAAATAAAGCCATGTAAAATTGACTATAAAGAAGGACTCAAAATAGTCCCTTCGGAAAAGTCCCTTCGAAAAAAGAAAATGTCCCTTCGGAATGACCCTTTCGGAAGTTCCTTTAAAAAGAAAAAAAAATCCTTCAAACAATCTTTCATGGCTTTGTTTTACAAAAATGAGACTGATTATTTAGTCGTTAGGTTATGATAAAGACCTTAGAAACCCCCTCAAAACGGATTCTCCGTTCCGACCAAAAATTAGGTTTAATAAAAATTGACTTTCTGTGTGATTGTCTCGTGCGTGACTACTTGTCTCGCGCGGGATAATGTCTCTGTTTGCTGTGTTTGAGCCTGAACCGTTTAAGCCTTCTTTCGACTCATTAGGGCTAGATTTGATCCTGACACCATCTCTGCATATCTTCACAAAAGTTTTTCGAAGCTACTCAAGCTCAAGACTCCCAACACAATGTCCATAGAAGAGTTCCGCTCCTACTTCGTCATAAAAAGGGGTATTGAACAGCAAAATCTGCAAGACATGACCAAGTCTCTCATCACCGAGCATGTGGAAGGTTGGAAGGAAGCCTCTGATATACCTACAACCCGGATTGCTAGGGATTTCAGAAAAAGCAGAAAGTGACTCCGCAGTGATCAGTCATTTGCCCAAAAAGAGCTAAGTAGCATCAAGACTCAGCTCGCCTATACCCTGCAACTAATCGAAATCAATGATGCATGGTATGACAAAGCAAATATGCTCGTCGAAGAACTCAAAAGGGTCAATGATGAACTCAAGGCTATGACTCAGAAGTGCAATGACATGGAAGCTCACATAGAAGACGATATCGATGAAAGAGTCAAATACTACCTCAGTACTCTCTACTATGATCTCAAAGAACAAATGGAGGAAGAGTATCAGTCTCGCCACAACGCCTTTGTGAAATACTATGAGAACCGCATCCGCGACCTCTCTGCTCAAGTGACTAAACCAAGAAGGGGCAGCATAGCTTAGAAGAGATAGAGAGCTTCTTTCGTTTTTAGTCATTTACTTTTGTTTGCAAGAAGAATAGATGATAGTTTAGTTGGGTACTACTTGCCTTAAATCCTTATTTGTGGGTAAGAGTATCAAGTTTGCTTTTCAATAATAGTTTAGTCAGTATCTTTTCTTTCAAAAATTCTGATTACTTATTCAACAAGAAAGCACCGTGAATGTTATAGAAACTTGCAACGAAAACGATTACTCCAAAGCACTTCGGTTTTCTAGAAACCTTCCTGTTTGGAGAATGATGCAAGCAAAAGGGTACTTTCCTGGTTTGGGGCTTGGAAAACACTTGCAAGGGATAATGGAACCACCACCGGTTCCCCCACCACACACAAAGCATGGCCTAGGATACATCATTTCCATCCACGATGAAAGTGACGAAGAAGAATGGGACTTCACTCAAGTCAAATGGGAAGGAGCCGCGTACAAAGGCCACAATGACCCAAAGGTCAAAAACAGCAACCTCGAGCCATATCGAAAGACACTCAATGGCTACCTCATCCGGGAAGGGGAAAGCATCCCATACTTTATCTTTTCAGAACCATGGACTGACGATAAAGGAAAACGCCAACAAGGCTTTGAAATCTTCAGCGACTGGGACTCTTCGCCAGACGAAACAGAACCCATCCCACTAATCCCTAAAGATTTGTAGGGCACGAAGGCAGAAATGACCAGCAAATGGGACTTTGTGTTGGGAGAAGACATGCTGCGATAGTTTGAAGACCTGTGCCGGTTAGAAGACAGCCAGATCCATGCAATCTCCAAGGGGGATGCTCCAACTACTGTTTACACGAAACTGATACAGAAATGTGATGAGCCAATTCTAAACTGGCATGTCACCGGAGGACCAGTTGTTGATGAAGACTTCATGATCAAAGAGCTTGGTTGTACTCCCCATCGCCGCAGGAAGATAGGCCCTGTAACTTTCACTTTAGAATCAGGCTCCACCTCTGATGAACACATTCAAGAGGAAATCGAGGCAGTGGCCGAACATGTATTCCCTTACTTCCTTAATGAAAACTTTGATCTTTCCGAGTACCCTGAGATTGCTAACATCGTAAATGATGAATTAACTAATAATAATCAATATAACGAACAAGTTAATAATGAATCATACGATGAGATAGACCAAGAAAACGAACAAATTTTAAAAGAATTAGCAAAGCAAGTAGGTCGTTGTGGAAAGAATGGCCCCGTTGACGATGAGAAAATACAAACGGTTAATCTCGGGACAACAGAAGACCCCAGAGAAACAAAGATCGGCAGCTTCTTCAAGGGGGAAGACAGAGAAACCTTAACGCAACTCCTCAGAGAATATGTCGACGTCTTTGCTTGGTCCTACAAAGATATGCCTGGGTTAAATCAGTCGATTGTAGAACACAAGATACCGCTGCTACCTGTAGCGTTGTGAGGAAAAAGAGGTGTTTTTCTATCCTTTTCGTTTTTTGAGTCGCCACCTATATTATTCGATTGGAGAAAATAGGAAAACCATTTTGAAAGAGATTTGGGTTCGGGGCTTAGGTTATGAAATGGGTAGGTCAAGGAGCATCCATTTCACCCAATCCGGAGATCGGTCTTGCTAAAAAAAAGAGAGGTTTTCAAAATAAGAGGAAAAACGATTTTAAATATTGTAAACAAAGGTCCATTTAACGGGGTTAAATGGAATGTAGGATCGATTGCTTCGAGACCGTCTCCATGATTTGGAGAGGCTCTAGGCCGATCCTAGATTCTATGGACTTACACCACTCTAACAATCAATTAGAAGGGAATTTAGGGGTTACCTTGCGTGAGGTGATTTGGGCAGAGTTTCGACTCAAGTTTAGAGTCGAATCTTGACACGGACAGAGCTTCGCCTCGATCCTTGAATTAGAGCTTGATGTTTGTTTGATCAACAAGGTTGACAAACAAACTATGAGGTGAGTTTTTAGGGTGATTTTGTAGGATTCTTTCAAGGAGAGAAACCAACAAAATGTGTGTGTTGTGAAAATTCTTGGCCCCCTTGAACCTTGGAAGTCGCCAAGTATTTATAGGGGTTGGGGAAGTGTTGAAGATGAGATCAAACACTTCAAGATGGTTCCAGACTCCAAATTCTATTGGTTGGCCGGAGAGATAAAGTTTTATCCCGAAAAGAGGTTGAAATCGACGAGGGAACTGTCGTCTGCACCGCAGAGGGGGATATCTCGCGCGAGACACGCCATCTTGCGGCGAGATATTGCTCCCGTGGGACAGCTTTTGTCCTTTCCTCGTTATCTCGTATGCGCTTTAGTCCCAAACTAACGGTGGTTAGTCAAAACTTAACGAAACATGACGAAATGGTGGATTTCTACTTCTTGACTCAAAGCGAGACTTAGAGTGGTATAAGTATGATCCGATGTGTTCAGAATGGGGTGTCTACAGAGCCCCTCGGCAACATGTCTTATGAAAGAAGTCATGTCGACGATAGAAAAGACATCATTCTGAACATCGGGATGGTCGGACCGCACGGCTTCCTACGTATCTCTATCGGAGAATCAGACCATGATGTAGTTCGACTCCAAAACACGAAAAGGCTACTTTAGGTATTTTGAAAATCATTTGAAAATCGCGGAGATTTTGTTTTTGAAAAGGTAAATTCATACTGAGGAATCAAATCAAGACCCAATTCAGAATATACCTGCCCGTCTGAAGATTCACCTGTCTGGGCTCCGAACCTGTGGAAACTATGTTAGAACACAAAGGCTTACCTGTCCGGTCCCCTGAGTCCTGTCGATTTTTATGACGATTCGCATTTCTGGGCTCCGAATCGGGCTTTTTGTTGTTGGGGATGACGATTCACCTGTTTGGGCGTTGAATCGGGCTTTTGGTTCGACGATCCACCTGTCTGGGCATTGGACCGGGCCTTTTGGTTTGACGATCCACCTGTTTAGGCATTGGACCGGGCCTTTTGGTTTGACGATCCACCTGTTTTGGCGTTGGATCGGGCTTTTCTGATGACGATCCACCTGTTTTGGCGTTGGACCGAGCTTTTGGTTTGACGATCCACCTGTTTGGGCATTGGACCGAGCTTTTCTTCTTTGATGATTCACCTTTCTGGGCTCTGAATCATGTGGGATTGAGTTGATCTTTGGACCACTCGGTTTTCGGGCGACTGGTGCCGTATCGGGCGATCGTGCGCATGTCATGTTTGGCTCGTTCCGTGACTTGCGGTGCCAGTTTTTCCACGTTTCCCTGCTAGTTTATCATTTCCAAGGGTAAATGTGTCAAAATTTTGAATTTTGACGTTGCGTAGACGCTTATTGTCGAGGACAATTTGGTCACTTTCCAGAAGGTATATCTCGCGGCGAGATATGATATACCGCGCGAGACTTGTACTGTCGGGGCATATAAACAGCAGCTCTTGCTCATTTTGAAAACATCCTTCTCAAAATTTCTCTCCCTAGCTCGAGCCAAGGTCGTTTTCTTTGTGATTTTTCGTGGATTCGCTTGGTGATTCTTCCTTCCAATCAATTCTCAATCCCTCCTCCCTCCATAATCAATGGCTCAAGAACAAAGGAATCCAATTTTGGGGAGCTATTTGCTAGGGAAGGATTATCCCCGCGATGATCTCACCTTCGATAGGCACGCGCATATCTCCACCGCTGTTCGGGAGGGCTTGGTAAGAACTTCTTCTTCACCTCTTGTTTCTCATATTGCATTGAGTTTGAATCCCCTCTCTCTTGAATTCAAAATTCCATAAATGGCTTTTGTTCTTGTTCATGCCTAGAACTAGGTTCCTCTTGCATGCATTGATTTTGTGCATTTCTTTGGATGATTGTTGTTGCATTGCGTGTGTATGAGCCTCCTACATATCATGGATTGTAGGAGAGGTTGATTCGGATCACGAATGACACCCTTGGGCAAGCTTTTCTTGTACGCACGCCAAGTGTTTGATGAAATGTCCCAATGAAAAATTTCTTCTATTTCATTGATTTTTTGACATGGAATGATTTCTGATATTGCCCTCTCTGTTTTTCCTCTGTTTTGCAGTCGTATAAGTCAACGAAGAATTTCCGAGGAAGCCCGAAGATGGCTAAGGAGGTGTGGGACAAGATCAAGGACCTTGAGGGCGTTCGGGATAGGGTGGCCCAAACGGGTCTTCTGACTTTTGTTGACAATCTCCGGGGAATAAGGCGGACTCCCCAAGTTCTCCAGGCTATTCGGGAGAGGTGGTGGGACACTACCCACACCGTTCATTTGCGCTTCGGGAAGCGACTATGACTCCGATCGATTTTCCGGCTATCACGGGGTTAGAGTTCATTGGTGATCCCCGCCGAAGTTTTCGGGTTATAAGCTGCGAGTCCAGTGCGTGGAGGCGGTTGATTGGTTTCCCCTAACAAGGTCAAGGGGTTTTCTGCTGAGTTGACACCCCTCTGGCGTCAGATTGAGGAGTATGCTGAGAAGCCAAATGCAGTCACTGATCGACTGGTGAGGGGTGCCCTCTGGTATATTCTTTCTGAGACTATTTTTGCGAACCACTCTTCTACGGCCCGTCTTTCTCTGTTACGTTTGTTGGTGAACCTGGATGAGGTGAGCGGATATGATTGGGGCTCAGCGGGGCTGGCCTACTGCTACCACGCCATGGATGAGGCGTGTAGGAACACCAAGGATTCCCTGTCAGGGTATTCTTATGCCTGGGAGGTATGCCCTTTGATTCTGTTTTTGCTCTTCGTCTGTATGCTCTGTCTGTGTTTCATACTGAATTGGGTGATACATTTTCTTTGTGCGGAATGTATGGGGCTATCTTTGTCCTCGGGCTGTATAGATTTGAGTTGGAGAGCCGGGCCCCTTTGTTCCCGGATATCAGGAGGTGGAGCCACCCGAATCGGACCGTTGATGAGGAGGAGAACCAGGATTGGACCCTGACGGTGGCGGAGGCGCGGGCTATGTTGGATACCTTCGAGTATGAGAGGCTAGGCCTATATCCCTGGACCCTGTTGGAGCGGGAGGTGCACCGTGCTTGGGATGCTACTGCGATGCAGAGGATGCTGGCATCTTTGGAGGGAGATACCATGTATCTTGGTGAGCGGGTCTTCCCAGCATGGTCGGGGTAGCCTGCCATATAGCGTGCCGGCGGATCCGTCGAGGGCGATGTATCCCACCCACTCCATTCCAGAGGATGATTATGCAGGTCTTTTGGTGGGTGATGCGGCGACGGCTTGCGTGATCCCCGGGGCTTCTTATGCGGAGTTTCTGCCTCGGCTGATGGGTCCCCTCCTGGTGGGGGATAGGTGATCACATGCTCGTGGCTCCGCCTCTCGCTTCGCTCAGTTCCTCGCCCCTAGCACTTCCTCCTGTGCCGCCGGGTTCTCTGCCGTTTGCCCCGGATTTCAGTCCTCTGAGCTACACGTACATGATGGGGAGCATGCCAATGGTGGGGCACATCCCGACTCTGGATCAGATTCCCGAGGGTTACCGCCTTCCGCCGGATGTCTCCTCGATATGTTTCTGTTTGTATTATATCTCGTATTCGTCCATATAAGTGTATATGTCCGACTTCTTCTGAGCATTTTCTTTTTCTTTTGTTGTTAGGTCACTCTGTCCGCGGCCGATTACAACCGTGGCGCGACCAAGATGGCGGGACTGATGGCTCTGGTGTCGGACCTGTCCGAGAGGCTGTTTCACAAGGCTTCTTTGGCGGCCTCGACAGTTGCCTCGGCGGTGACCCCTTCTTGCGGAGCCAAGAGATCGAGGAGGGATGGCAGCCCCCGTGGCGGTGATGGCGGAGGTGCCGGCGGCTCGGGCGATTTGATGGCGTGATCCCCTCCTTTTCTCCTTATCTGATTTCTGATGATTTGTACATATTGGCCTGGTGGGCCCAGACAATTTTTCTTTTCTTTTGGTACCTGTTAGGAACAAGTAGGTAGCACAAACAATGGTTTTCCTTAGTCCCTAACCCTAGGTCTAATTAGTTAATTAATTAACTTTCTCGACTTTCCATGTTTTTGGAAATGGAATGGAATGGCCGCTAGGCCACAATTTTGAGCCCTCATCTTGATGTTTTTACTTCATGTTATGAACTGTACACACAGGTTTTTTGAGACTTGCTTCGTCAAGTCGGGGCTAGATTGTTATTTGAGCAGAACTGTTGCTGTTTTGCCGTAGGGATATCTCGCGCGAGATAAGGTGTCTCGCACGAGACACGCTATACAGGCAGAAATCTCTTCCTTTTTCGAACAGGACTTTGTCAGTTTTCCCTATAAAATCCCCCTGTAGTCCGGCCAGATACCTCATTCTAGCCTTACAAACTCTAGAGATATCTTGTTAGGGTGAAACTCTTGTCTTCTTCTTCAACCCTACGATCCATGGCTTCCAAGGAGATTGCCCCAACGTCCATGATTGTCGATGATTTTTCCCTGTCATCTGAAGTGATTGCATCTTTCAAGCAAGCATCAAGGGATTTTGTGAGGTCGTTTCGCAATCGGTCTCGCAATAGGTTTATTGCAGAATTCGGATTCAGAATCCTTTTTACCTTGAAGAACCTCCAACCGGATTGGAATCTCTTGCGGTGGTCTTCGATTTTGGGATCCCTCTATTCATCTTTTCAATTTTTCTTT
Source organism: Adenophora triphylla var. japonica (assembly GCA_022495995.1). Classification (NCBI taxonomy): domain Eukaryota; kingdom Viridiplantae; phylum Streptophyta; class Magnoliopsida; order Asterales; family Campanulaceae; genus Adenophora; species Adenophora triphylla. The sequence continues at coordinate 368,890 of JAFEMH010001638.1, read as the reverse complement.
GAATGAGATGGTGCCTACTGTGGAGGAATTTGCCATTATCTTGGATATGCCTCTGACTGGCGAGATCGCCGTTCCTAAGTATAACAGGAATCATTCGGAGGCTTTGAATGAATTGTTAGGGATCCCCCTTGATACTTGTTATGAGTTGGTTCACAGCAACTGGGTTGATTGGTCTTCTTTTCCAGGACGCTTCAGCGGTGATTCAGATGATGACGCTTTTCATGTCTATAAACGGAACTTTCTGGCTCTTTTTCTTTTCGGAGATGTTCTGTTTACATGTAGGGACGGCTTGGTTGACTCCCAACTTGTGGAAATTGTTCTGAGCTAGAAAACGTTCTAGGAACATTATTCCGCTAATCTTGGGTGAGACCCTGCATGGTCTTGACGAGCTACATAGGACCGGTGTCATGACTCAAGGGAGTCCTCTTCTGTTGACCATTTGGCTTAGGGAGAATCTCAAGTTGGTGGGTCCCCCATTGGAATATTCCCCTTTCACATATCATACGCGAAAGTTATTGATCAAGGATCTTTCAGCGGATGAATGGGCTGAGTTGATTGCGAAGACCGAAACTGCTGACATTCTTTGGTGTCCACCTTATTGGAGGTTGAACAAGTATGTTGCCAATACCAAGGGTTTTGACAGGGTTGTTCTTCCGGGTTTGCGAGATTCCTCCTTTTATTTCCCCAAGCGGGTGCTCCGTCAGCTTGGTCAGCAGCAGGACACTTATCTTTTCAAAGGAGCTTCTCGTGAAGTGTCTTATATTGGTGTAGAGTTTGCGCAGGTGCTAGCTCAAGCATGGGGTGAAGGAACTAGTCGGGATCGCTGGTCGAACCTTCGGACTTTTAATGCAAGTATCTTCTTACCAAGTCAATGAAAGGCTAGATCTTTAGGAGTACCAAGAGATTGCTTTGATAGATCAATTTTTTTGCTTTTATTAGTATTTTTTTTTCGAGATTGTTAGCTTAGCAAATTAGTCGTTGTGGTTAGGATTTCCCTTTTGTCATTAATGAAAATGCATTTGATTAACAAAGGACAAAGGTAGATTCATTTATTTGATTAGACCGAACCCGAAGGCTGCCTACGTTCCTCTTTTACAGCAATTAAATAAGAGGCTCAGGTCTAACGTAGTTCATTTTTGAGAAAAGGACAAAATACGGCTCTGTGCCGAGGGGTAATCTCGGGCGAGATAAGCCTCCCTCTCTTTTTTTTTTTTTTTTTTTTTATATGCACACCCTTTCTTTTGCCTAGACCGCCCTTTCGGGTTTTCAATCTAGCGGGCTTCTTTTCTTGTGCTAGCTCTAATTTTTGCCTAGGCCGTCCTTTCCGGGATTTTCAACCTAGCGAGCGATTCCTTTTGAGGAGGGCAAGTCACGCGAAGTACTTCTTGAGCTTGTCCATGTTGACCGGCTTCGGTAGTTGATCTCCGTCTAAGTCCACCAGCTGAAGGGCTCCCCCAGAGAATATCTTCTTCACAATGTAGGGTCCTATCCATCTTGGTCCCCCACTGCCCTAGCGGGTTGAAAGGTCCAGGACGGTGCTCACGGAGAACCAGGTCACCTACTCTGATGTTCCTCGTCTTGACCTTTTTGTTGAAAGCTCTTGCCATTCTTCTTTGGTAAGCTTGAGTATGTTCAAGTTTGCTTTCAACCTTCTTTCGTCCAACAGGGCCAACTCTTCGTATCTGCTTCCTAGCCAGTCGACCTCGTTCACTTGGTTTTCTAGGAGAACCCGTAGTGATGGTATTTCCAATTCTATCGGTAAGACAGCCTCCATTCCGAATGTGAGGGCGTAGGGAGTCTCTCCTGTAGCTGTTCGGACTGAAGTGCGGTATCCCCATAGTGCGAATGGTAGCTTGTCGGGCCAATCTTTTCCGGTGACTGCCATTTTTCTGATGATAGTCTCGATCGTTTTGTTCGCGGCTTCAACTGCTCCGTTCGTTTGAGGCCTGTAAGGAGACGACTTGTGCCTTGTGATTTTGTATTCGGTTAGTAGACGATCGGTTTCCTTCTCGAAGTGGGACCCATTATCGGATATCATCTCTTGCGGAACCCCATACCGGCAGATGATGTTGTGCTTGATGAATTCTGCAACCTTTCTGGCATTCAGAACTTTGTAGGAGGCGGCCTCAACCCACTTAGTGAAGTAGTCGATGGCTACTAGGACGAAGCAGAGTCCGTTGGCTCCTATGGGTGTTACCTTTCCAATCACGTCTATCCCCCATGTAGAGAACGGCCAAGGAGAAGTCATAGGGTACAGCAAGGAAGGCGGTGCATGCTGAAGATTGGCGTGTATCTGATGTTGGGTTTCGAGGGTCCATGCGCAGCGGAATAATGCAAATAACTCGAATACCCAAAGCCCTAGAATCCGTTCTAGATGAGTAATTAAGAAATATGAATTAGGGTTACCAACCTTGAATGCCTTTGTCGTTGATATACGTAGTCTAACTCCAGATTGAAGAATTAGCAAGTCTTCAATATACGATCCTTGAATCACGAACAAATGATCTTGAGAAGCGAAGATCCTCTACGAGTATCCACGCGATGAACGATCCCTAGAACTCTTTCTAGGAGGATTGCTAGATCCCTTGATTGAAACCTTTTCAATCTATGATGAATTATGGAATTGATGAGATGTTTTTCAATTCACAATTGAAAAATTCTCTCTATTTTGTCTCTCTCAAGGCTCAAAATCGGAACTGGCTGCTAGGGTTGTTAAAGGAGAGTATTTATACTCTATAAATACTATGCCCTATTAAAAACCCTTGAGAAAAACGGTTTCAGCATTTAGGGTACATGGGCGGTCGCCCATAGGTACCTGGGCGATCGCCCATGTGTCCAGCGCCTAATCCCTTCCTCCTAAAACCCATATGGGCGGTCGCTCATCAGGACATGGGCGGTCTCTCATGTGTCCAGAGGTTTAATCCCTTATTCGAAAACCAACATGGGCGGTCGCCTATAATGACAAGGGCGGTCGCCCATCTAGACAGTCTCCAATGCCCAGTTTTCAAATAACATGGGCGGTCGCCCATAGCACCTTGGGCGGTCGCCCAACACACCAGAAATCCATAATTCAGTTTTGACAATTCGTTCGATGCGTGTGACCCCATAGGACTATATTATGTTGGCAATGAGTTCGATCACATCGATCCTCATAAGACATGAGCGGACTCTAGCAAGCCATCATATCTACCCAAATAATATAATATCAAGTTCGTTTTTCCTACATAGTACATATCACAATCCCATTGTCACACGATGTTATATTGAACATGAGTCATGGTCCACGTCAACTCATATTGTTCAATGCTTTCTCGTTACCAAGTAAATTGATTAGTCGAATGACATTAATCATATTAATTCATTCGGGCATGGCCATGCACTACATCAATCTTACTAACGAGTGGCCAAGCAAACATCTCTCTTTACGAGGGACAAGTTTCCATCTTGACTTATCATTCTTCCCAACAAGAATCATATCATGCCAATAATAGCCCTTATTGTTGTCCGGTTAAAGACAACGTTAAACTATATCAAACATGATATTCATCGAGTGGAAGACGATGATAATCTCAGGTCAAAGGATATCAATGATATGACTATATGAGATTTATTTATGACATATGACCATGACATAAATCTCATAATGGGTCAAGTCCAGTACCTTGTTCTCTAACAAGTACCCATGAATCTAATGTGCATCTCCATGCATATAATCATCACATGATTATCCATTAGACTTCATACTAGCGCTTCATAAGTACTAGGGACACGATTATTATAACTAAACATGCAAACACATATAATAATCAAATAAACAATCTCATATATAAATGAACAATGACATTACATAAAGGTCTATCTCTATAGGCCTAGGGCACTAACACCTACAGTCTCCCACTTGCACTAGGCCCAGTCACTTATGTATCTTATACCCATGGACCTAACATGACCATCATGTTTAGCTTGTGGCAAAGGCTTGGTGAGAGGGTCCGAAATATTGTCATCCGTTGGTACCTTGCATATCTTGACGTCCTCCCTTTCACAGATTTCTCGTATGAGGTGAAAGCGTCTCAAAATGTGTTTGGATCGCTGATGTGACCTTGGTTCTTTTGCTTGGGCAATAGCACCATTATTGTCACAGAACAGCTCTACCGGGTTAGTGATACTCGGAACGACTTCTAAGTCACTAACGAACTTCTTGATCCAAACCGCCTCTTTAGCCGCATCCGATCTTTGCTATGTATTCGGCTTGTTGTAGAATCAGCAACGGTGCTTTGCTTGGAACTCTTCCAACAAACGGCACCTCCATTTAGCATAAACACAAACCTGCATGCGATCTAAAGTCATCTTTGTCGGTTTGGAAGCTTGCATCTGTGTAACCCTTTACAACCAGATCATCTTCCATTCCTCCAAATACCAAGAATACATCCTTAGTCCTTCTCAAGTACTTAAGGATATTCTTGACAGCTATCCAATGGTTCTCACCAGGATCAGACTGGTATCTACTCGTTGCGCTTAGAGCATACGAGACATCGGGTCTAGTACACAACATGGCATACATGATAGATCCAATTGCCGAAGCATATGGAATATCATTCATCCTCTTTCGCTCATCATTTGTCTTAGGACAATGAGTCTTGCTAAGAGTAATGCCATGTCCCATTGGCAAGTTCCCTCTCTTAGAATTTTCCATGCGGAATCTTCTAAGGACCTTGTCAATATACGTACTTTGACTCAAACCAATCATCCTTCTTGATCTATCTCTATAGATCTTGATACCAAGGATATAAGCCGCTTCACCCATATCTTTCATTGAAAAACATTTTCCTAACCAAGACTTAACAGTCTCAAGTGCAGGAACATTGTTTCCAATGAGCAAGATGTCATCGACATATAGCACCAGAAATAGGACTATGCTCCCACTTATTTTCTTGTATACACAAGGCTCATCTTCATTTTTGATGAAGCCAAACTCTTTGACTGATTCATCAAAACGTAGATTCCAGCTCCGGGAAGCTTGCTTCAATCCATAAATGGATCTCTGCAACTTACACACTTTGTTAGAATTCTTTGGATCGACAAATCCTTCAGGCTGTATCATGTATACATCCTCAAGTAGGTTTCCGTTAAGAAACGCTGTTTTGACGTCCATTTGCCATATCTCATAGTCGTAATATGCGGCTATGGCAATTAAGATTCTAATAGACTTAAGCATTGCTACGGGCGAAAAGGTTTCATCATAGTCAACGCCATGAATCTGCCTATACCCCTTAGCAACTAGCCTAGCCTTATAAGTATGTACCTTCCCATCCATGTCAGTTTTCTTTTTGAAAACCCATTTGCACCCTATGGTTTTTACACCTTCAGGTGGGTCAATCAAGTTCCAAACTTGATTGTCATACATGGATTTGATCTCGGATTCCATGGCTCCTAGCCACTTGTCCGAATCAGGAGTGGACATCGCCTCTTGATAGGAAGTAGGTTCATCATTCTCAATGATTTCTACTTCATTACTTTCCGTCATGAGAAATCCATATCTCTCAGGTTCGGATCGTATCCTATCCGATCTGCGAAGAACTTGTGTATCTTGAACCGGTTCCACAACAGCTTGTGAACTTGGTTCCGTCTCTACTATCGGTTCCTTGTCATTTTCGGGTTCTTGAATTTCTTCAAGATCAATTTTACTCCCACTAGTTTCTTTAGAGAGAAACTCTTTCTCTAGAAAGACACCATTTCGAGCAACAAACACTTTGTTCTCGGATTGGTTGTAAAATAGATATCCTTTCGTTTCCTTAGGATAACCAACGAAAATGCATTTATCAGATTTAGGTGCAAGTTTATGTTCAGAAACTAATTTCTTTACATAAGCCTCACAGCCCCAAATCTTCATGAAAGATAAGCTAGGCTTTCTTCCATACCACATCTCATGTGGGGTTTTAGGAGCCGATTTAGTAGGGACCTTATTAAGCGTGAAAGCAGCTGTTTCCAGTGCATGTCCCCAAAAGGAAATAGGAAGGTTCACTTGACTCATCATCGATCGAACCATATCTAATAGAGTTCGATTTCTCCTCTCGGACACACCATTCCATTGTGGTGTTCCGGGTGGAGTAAGTTCTGAAACAATTCCACAACTTTTCAGATGATCGTCAAATTCTTGGCTCAAATATTCACCACCTCGATCGGATCGAAGTGTTTTAATAGTTTTGCCAAGTTGATTTTGTACTTCACTTTGAAATATTCTAAATATCTCAAATGCTTCACTTTTGTACTTCATCAGATAGACGTAGCCATATCTTGATAAGTCATCAGTGAACGTTATGAAGTACCGAAATCCTCCCCTAGCAATGCTATTCATTGGTCCACACACATCAGTATGTATGAGAGCCAATAAATCACTAGCCCTTTCACTACTCTTAGTAAAAGGAGCTTTAGTCATCTTGCCCAATAAACAAGACTCGCAAACATCATATGATTCATAATCACATGAGTCTAAATATCCATCTTTATGGAGTTTAGATACGCGCTTCTCGTTTATGTGACCAAGACGGCAATGCCATTTGTATGTGTTGTTCACATCATTTGGTTTAGATTTCTTACTAACATGATAAACATTCTCAACATTATTTTCAACATCCAAGACATAAAGGCCATTAAAAGAATGAGCAACACAATAAAGCATGTCATTCAAATAAATTGAAAATTTCTTATTCGCAATAAGAAAATTGTAACCCTCATTGTCTAAACATGAATTAGAAATAATGTTTTACGCTCAAATCCGGAACATAATAACAGTTATTTAAAACTAAAATTAATCCGCTAGGTAAAGTGACTTCGTAAGTCCCTACGGCCAATGCAGCAACTCTTGCTCCATTTCCAACCCGTAGATCTACTTCACCCTCTTTGAGCGACCTTCTATTCTTAAGTCCCTGCACATTTAGACAAATGTGAGATCCACATCCGGTATCTAATACCCAAGAACTAGAAGTAGAAAGTAGAACATCTATCATATAGATACTCGAAGTCGTGGCAATCACATTGCCCTTCTTCTTCACCCTTCCCGATAAGCTTTGCAGCTTACGCTTCCAATGCCCGGTTTCATTGCAATGGTAGCATACCGCATCCTTTTGGGATTTGGGTTTAGGCTTCTCAGCAACGGCAACCTTTGCCTCCGGTTTAACAACTTTTGCTTTACCCTTGTTTTTGAACCCCTTTCCTTTATTCACCATCAACACTTGATTGGTTTTCTTGGTAATATTGTTCTCCGCATTCTTTAGCATCCCATGCAATTCAGACAGAGATTTATTCATCCCATTCATGTTATAATTCGTAACGAATCGATTATAACTTTCGTGGAGTGAATGCAATATCATATCCGTAGCTTGACTCTAGCTGGATAGGATACCCAAGCCTCTCAAGATGTTCGAGGTGACCCTTCATTTTCAACACATGAGGCCCAACAGGTTGTCCTTCAATCATCTTGCATGAATGAAGAGCCTTCATAGTGTCAAACCTTTCCTGACGTGCTTGCAACTGGAACATTTCCTTTAAATGATTTCCCAAATCATAAGCTTCCATGTGTACAAGGTCCTTCTGAAGGGCCTTACACATAGTAGCCATCATCAGGCAACCAACATCTATAGAATCATCCACATGTTTCTTATGTTGGTCCCTTTCACTTTAGATGCATTAGCAGCAGGCTCGGGTGGAATGGGTCCATCGAGAATGTACAACTTCCTTTCTTGTTTGAGAACAATTCTCAAACAGCGGATCCAATCCACATAGTTGTTGCCATTCTCTTCTAACTTGTCCTTCTCAAGGACTGATCGCAGTGACAAATTACGATTAGTGTTAGCGGCCATTGATCTACAAAGATATGCAACAAGATATAAACATATATGAGCACCAATTTCATTTAAGAGATTAAATAATGTATTTCATAAATACTCCCACTAAATTATATAACCTTCATATACAAACATGCATAATATAATTTAATAGGCTAAGACCCAACTTTAATTTAATTTCAAGTCGGCTATGGCACGATCAAGCTCAAAATTAAACTAAAAGGTAGATAACATTTATCAATCATATCAACATATGACTCTTAGATCTTTTATGAGATTATAGACATCATATGTCACATGTTTCAATCTCATCTTATGCCTTAGGCCCAAAACTATTTTGATAGCCTTATTGAGTTCAACCATTTTAAACGTATAGCAATCACTATTTGCTCATCTTGATCATACAAAGATAGAATTAATGTACCTCGCTATGGCGAGCCTACATAAAACTACCCGTGTACTCACAAGTGTTTAAAGTGGGTAGCATAAACAAACTCAAAATTTCAAAGAAGGTTCAATTTTTCATGTTTATCAATTAACATAGCAAGGTTGATTCATGAAAAACTATATGAGCATAATTATGAACATGGAATGATACAACACAAATTACATTTGGTCAGTAATTACTAGTACGCGGCCACGTGCTCCAAGGTTATCCCACACTTCCATCGAAGTGCCTGTGGGGAAGGTTTTGGTGTCCAGCCCATATACCAAGTAATACTTCACAAATATCCTAGATTAATCACATTAATCATATAAATGAAATTGACATCCCATAACCTAGATTAATCATATTAATCACATATTTCAATTTCATAATCATGGTATATCACTATATACAATTACTTCACAAGCAATACTCATATAATTTCACATTCCAAATCATATTTATCATGAAAATTCATATAATCATATTACACAATAATCATGATTATCTAACTAAACATCATGAACGGGGCTCTGATACCACTGTTGGGTTTCGAGGGTCAATGCGCAGCGGAATAATGCAAATAACTCGAATACCCAAAGCCCTAGAATCCGTTCTAGATGAGTAATTAAGAAATATGAATTAGGGTTACCAACCTTGAATGCCTTTGTCGTTGATATACGTAGTCTAACTCCAGGATATTCAATCACTTTTGACACTGCCCTGATTTCCTTTGAAGACGTACTCATTCTGAACGGTAGTGGTAGCCCCAGGGATATCTGGCACATCAAGGAACATTCTTCGAATGGGATTGGCTGGCTTTCCCCTAACTTTCTCAAGGTTCTCTAGAAGGGTTTTCTGCAAGGAGATCTGGCAATCACTTTCATCATATTGTGTCCCTCCTTTTGTAAAGTAATGGGTCAGAGACAGACTGTAAGGATGGAGCTGGACCCCTTCACCTTTCATGCCTTTAGCTTTTCTGGCATCCCGAGAGTTCGGTTTGTACCCCAAGCCATATCTGGTAGTCTGTTCCTTCACATCAATGATGGTGTTACGACCTTGAAGTCTTTTACCCAATCCAAGTCCCGGAAGATAACTCATTTTTCGCATCATTCTCATGGCAGGAGGGATTTTATCGGAAGTAGTGGTGAGGTCAGTGCAACACACTTGTGCCTTGGAAGAAGCTACGGAGAATCCGGTCAATGCTAACCCTTCATCATCGTGCTTGATCTCCAATATCGGGATATCCCCGATCTTTGGTTCCTTCTACCGTGACACTTTGTCTCCATAAATGGTGGTGATAGTTCCATCACTCGGCGAAATTTGACGCCTTGATGCAAAGTAGAGGCTACCCCATTTATCTGGTGGATCCAAGGCCGTCCCAAGCAAGGCGGTAAATGAAATCGGAATATCAATAACTTGAAAGTCAACGTCCATGACCTTTTTCCAAACCACATCTTGAGAGTGGCGATCCCCAAAACCGATCGTGCGGTGGAGTCATAGGCCTTAATAGTCGACTAGAAGGCTTTAAGTCCGTTGGCTTGAGATCCAATAAATCCATCATTTTAGTGGCAAGACATTCATTGCGGACCCCCCATCGACTAATACTCGTGGCAATCGACGCTCTTCTAAGCTGGGCTGTGATGTAAAGAGGTTCGTTATGACTAGCCCCATACTTTGGCGGTCTAAGTCGGTGAAGGTAATGATGTTTCCGTAGTGGATATTTCCAATCATTTGGACGACCTCATCTGGGGTGACATCTATGGGCACCATGGTCTTGGCCAAACTTTCTTCTAGCTTCAACTTATAAGGGTATGAAGAGATCAACGGGGACCATAAGGAGATATTGGCTTGGGTACACTTCAGGCGAGTTAGAATTTGGATCCTCCTTATCGAGTCAGGCTTTTACGCTTCTGGCTTATAAGGTCTTTTATCTGTTTTTGGCTCGGAGACGGTGCTTCTTTTGTCACCCTTAGGCTGCTCAACATTCATCCGCCCAGACCGAGTCATCACATAGACATTGGATTTTCCTTGGTCATTATTCCTACTGGAGGATTCTGTCAATTCTTTCAAAGTCGAGGCGGATTCTTGCGGCATATGGCCAATTCTGGCTGATTGATCTCGATTGACGGTCTTGCCGGAAGCATAGGCGGCTTCCCGAATCTCGGTCCCAGGTTACCGGCTTTTTGACCTTTTCGAGTTTGACCGGCTGATTTCAACTTCACATTCTCTGTTTAAAGCTTTCACAGTCTCATTCAAACTTTTCAAAGTCGGCATGCAACAAGAATTATCACTTCCGGAGTTTGGAGCTTGGCAAATGGCTTTCTCATCCGAACCTAGCAACTTCTTTAACAGAGTAGGATCACATTCCTCATCACCGTCAAGCATGTCTTTTCTTTCCTTGGGGGTCAACCTTCGACGGCATCTTTGGCGTTGGCCAAACATTTTCTGAAGTGGGAAATTCCATCATCAATAAGGATTTCGCGGGGTCAAACCTCATGGCGGGTTTTTCCTTACTGTCAGAGATATTTTCTGGGCTTTTTGGCTTCTGGGCTAACCACTCCTCTATTGTCCCTTCCGGCACTTCGGCCGTGTGCCTTCATCAGTGTCACTACGGTAGCTCTCGTGGGAACTTTCGCCTTGACTACGATGACCAATGAGGGAAAAAGCAGGTCGGGATACTTGACGCCATATGAGGGGTATCTCGAGACTCTTCCTCGGGCTTAGGGATTACCGGGAAAACATCATTATCATCGTAGGACATAAAGGGGGCGGGGTCGCCTCTAAACTCAGGACTCTTTCCAAGGCATCCATACATTCTTCTTCAGACCAAGTTTCAGGAGTGACTACTAACACTGTGATAGAGTCTACCCTTCCTGATGAGAGTTTGGCTTCGGCGACGCTTACATGTTCCAGATCGGTGGGCGGAGCCCACTTCCCTCTTTTAGCTAAAGCTTCGATCAAGTTCCTCCATTCACCTACCAAGTCCTTGTACGGAGTATTGAACTCTAGGATATAGGACTCATACACCACCTCATCCTTCTCCGAGCCTTTACATAGGCTGCAGACACACTTTGAAGTGATTTCATCCCCTATTCCAGGTCTGTGGCTTTCTACCTCATCTTGCACTTCGGGTTTCACTTCCGTTGGCTCCAAGTCCATTCCTTTTACTGAACTGTCATCATCGCTGTAAATCCATCCATTCCTATTCTCGTTTCCGATTGACTCTTCACTGTAGCTGTCCGAGAGGTAGGCAAATTCACAGGCGTTGATAAAATTGGAAAGGTCAAATTGGTACTGGGATTCCAAAGTAAGCTCAGGCTGAAAGGAGGAAAAAGGTCCCGTGGGGGGATGCAGAGGAAGCGAGGGTGTCGGGACCCTAACAGCTTGGGGTATTGGAGAAGACTGAGAAGGGGCAGTCTTTGGCAATGGGTTATATGAAGATGGGGGAGGGCATTGGTTATAGGCTAGCTCTTCTTCCTTAGTCATCTGGTTACCCAAACCAAGCGTTTCTCTGTCAAAGTCGGCCATTTCCCGACTCTCGAAGCGAGGATTCTCGCGAACTTCGAGGATTCTGCGCTAACAAGTCGCTGACCCGGTGTTCTCACCCACTTCTTTCTCGCTGCGGGAAAGGGATAGGAAAGGTGTAGACTCGGGGTAGGTGTTTAGGAGTGAAGGCTCGGGCAATATGCAAATTAGAATCTTCAAGTTTACTTAAAATAGTGTCTTTTATTAATATCTATTTGGTTGGAAAAGGGGTTACGCCCTTCTTTTTCACAACTACTCTAGATCCTGGATCAGTGGGTTCCGTCACTACGTCTATAAGCCCCTCGTATTCCACTGTATTTCGACCTCCCGGGGTGGAGCGGCCCGGGCGAGGGTCCTATAGGGCACGCGGATCCCACCGACCGAGAGTAAAGAACGCTCCTATCAGGTCTAGCGGGTCATAGGACCTTTCAACGCACGAGCGATGCGGATTATAGTCAAGGCAATACCGGGAAAGTCTCGTCTCTCTGCCTTGACGGATCTTTGGCAGAGTTTTGCTTGAGCGAATGACGGTTTCTGACTTTCGGTAATGTCCGAGAGAATAATAGGCATGGGTCGGGCGGTAAAAAGCCGGATGACACAGTGTCACATTGAACTTCGTTGCATACGCAGTGCGTGAGTCGGAATCGAAGTCAATGCCGGTCAAGATCTTGCCAATTTTTCCTTGTCGGAATTTTGGCAGAGCTTCGCTTGAGCGAAAGATCTTTTGATTTTTTTGGCAAAGACTCGGTCTTGACTCTTACGCATTCCGTGCGGGTCAAGGTCAATAGTCAATGTCGGAGTCAAGATCCCACCGATTTTTCCTTGTCGGAATTTCGGCAGAATTTCGCTTGAGCGACAATCTTGGCTTCCGTTATGAGCTAAGGCTTGACCTTTACGTGGGTATGCAACTGGGCTATATGACACGGACTAGACCAAAAACCAACCAAAAGTCACGGGTTTGAAACGTGTGACACGGATGTGCATTGGTCGACACCGGCTGCCATGGGGAGGTTGGGATGATTCCGTGCGCGCCGGGAGCATCGTAAAGGCTGTCCGTGACTGCATTGGAACCACCCTCGGGTTTGAAGGACGTGCGTGCAAAAGTGTACAGGATATATCAAGTGCGCGTAGTGTGCGGTCTCCTAAAAATGTTCCTTTTTGAGTTAAAACAGAGATTTTCATAATGTGTTTTAAAGGAATGATTTTCGGGACGGGGAAAAATGCGGCACGTAAGCACGTAAATTACTGGGAGCCCCGGTCAGTCATGGAGCCGAGTAGCCCCAAGGCGCTAGCGCCAGGATTAACCATGATTTTTCCTGGTGGAATTGCCATGAGGTCGCCCGGTCGAGAATCCAATGAGGATTGAGCCGTACGGCGCATGGATCAATTTTCCAGGTTCCACTCCTTTTGCTATTTTTCGGGTTATTTCCCATTTCAAAGTATGCACAAATTCCAAGATGCAAATGATGCAATGCATGGTAAAGAAAGCAAGCGCGATTAATGAAATCGGCGATGGGAGTCTAACCCGCTCAAAGGGAAAAGCTTTCTTTTTTTTTTTCAAAATTGTTTTTCGAAAAGGGATACTGGTACGTGGATTGTTAAACCACCGGTTATCCCAACTCCCACGTCAGGGAGTGTACAGGAAGGGTAAGTGGTTTCCACCTATATACCGAGTATCGATTTTTGTTTTGAAAATAAAAGCTTTTCTCCTTTGGGATGTCCCCAGCGGAGTCGCCAAACTGTGAATGTGGTGCCCAAATTTTGTGTCTGTTGGATTCACGCGAGTTTGAAGACATCCGAGTTATTTGAAAAACGGAGTCGCCACGCCATTTTGATTACCTCAAAACTTTGAAAAAAAGGTTTTATGGGTTCGGAGGTTAAGTTACCCCTTGGGAAGAACGTTTGGCGTTCACCCAAGGTGCCTTGCCGGAGCAAGTCTCCCAAGATTTCAGTAATCGTGGTTGCTTGCGTGCTTTCTTGTGTGCATGTGTTTGAAAATAAGGGGGGAATGTCCCAAGTCGTCTTCCGGACATACAAACCATTTGTTGGTTGTCGCTCGGGATTTCTTGGAATTTTATGTATTTGGGATTATGATCCCGTCCTCATCTTATGACTTGTGATCATCGCATTTTAACCTCGGGACCCTCGGGACTTGCGTGATCGAGAGAATGACTCTCTTTTGGTCAAAGATGAGGTTCTTTAGAAAAGGAGGGTCCTTAGCCCATCAATCCTATGCTTTAAGACGGTCGAGCTCGTATAGAGGCTTCATACTCTTTCTTAAGCGATAATCGGAGATATAGGGTTCAAGGTGTCCCTTTCTAAAGAAATATAGAACCTTTAATGGAAGGAACGATGTAAAGATAGGATCTTTTACACCGGTCCATTCCTAGGTTGTTAATGGGGGAATGGGGGAAATGCATGATGAAAAATGACACTTTAATGAAAAGATGACATTTTTGGGTTGCAAATGATGCACTTAGTTTAAAGAAATAATCTTTATTGCAAATGATGCATAAAGATTTGATTTTTATGCAAATGATGCATTTTTGTTGAAGAAATTGGCATTCATTATGCAAATGATGCATAAAGATTGCATTTTGAAAAGCATATGATGCTAGTTTATGGTAAAGACATGGTCTTTAAAGCAAATGATGCTTGAACAAGGGGTTTTGAATGCAAAGGATGCATTTTTATTGAAAAGATTGGATTTTTATATGCAAATGATGCATAAAAATGACATTTTTATTTGAAAATGGAAGTTTTAGGTGCAAAGGATGCACCTTTATGAAAAAAGACTACATTTTTATGACAAATGAGGTCTTAATGCTTGCAAAAGGGGAAGGAGGTGATAAAGATGTGATCTTTAACTATGAATGCCAAGTTCCAAGCAAGATATATGAATGCAATGAGCAAGTATATCAATTAAAAGCAAGGTTAGGGCGTGCGAGGTTACCAATTGCTTCCTTTGCTTCTTTGGTCGGAGCTAGGAGGAGAGATTGGTCTTGGATCTTCAAGGAGGAGGGAGGGAGCTTCTTGGCCTTCTTCTTCACCTTCTTGAGCCTTCACCAATATTCTTCACGTCTTGGGAGTGACTGATTGTGAGTATATTGCTATGGATTGTGTGTATTGTTGATGATTAAATGGGTAGAGGAGGGCTCTATTTATAGGCAGTCTAGATAAGGCTAATGAAGCCGTGCGGCCAGAGACCTTGGGCTAATGCAGTCGTGCGGGCTTATCCACAATGACTCAGCATTCTAGAACCATGCAAGGTGGCATTATTCTAGAACCTTCTTCCTAATTAAGAAAAACGTGTTTTCTTAATTAGGAAGGCTCCCTTCAGCCCTAATTTTAATTTGGGACTGTTCCAGGACATTTTCGGAACACTAGGAAGGTCCGGGGAATTACCGGGAAACTTACCGAAATTGCCGAGAAATTTAACCGGAAGGCATGAGCCAGATTTGGGTACTTACAGCTGGTCACTTCCATGAACAAAGACCATGTTTTATCAGCAAATTAAAGTAAACCAACTACCAAATTGCTTCGAAGAGAGTTCAATAGAAATGTACAGGATTCTAAAGGTTTGCTTACCTGTTTTTCCAGCCCTCCAATGTCATTGTAGTCTTCAGTAGGTTTTTATAGATCCATCAAATGTTTAAATCTGCAATACCCGATATAGAATGAGCAAAAATTACAACTCCAATTCAGATGGATCTGACAGTGATGAAAGAAGCGAAGTAGTTTCCGATTACAATGACTCGGATAATACAAAAGCGCACATGCCAGGAATGAAAAGAAAGAGATCCAAGGGGCAACTATCCTTTGGGAAAGGAAAAGTAAAAAGCTAGCAAAACCAAGTTTATTGGTTGGGGATCAAAATCTCATTTACAATCATCATTTCAAGAAAAAACAAAAAATAACATGATGGATTGGATTAAAAATTAAATTGAATTGAAATAATGTGAGCGAGAAATCTACCTCTTCCTCCTGACCTATGAGTAGACAGCTTAATTGATACTCTCCGGGTAATCATTTTCCATGAATCGGAGACCAATGTCTGATTATACTGTAATCGGAGACTAGTCTCCGATTCATGGAAATCGATTACCCACAGAGTATCAACTACGTTGTCGACTCATAGGTCACGAGGAAGAGGTATGTTTATCGCTCACATTATTTCAATTCAATTCAATTTTAATCCAATCCATCGTGTTATTTTTTGTTTTTTCTTGAAATGATGATTGTAGAAGAGATTTTGATCCCCAGCCAATAAACTTGGTTTTGCTAGATTTATACTTTTTCTTTCCTAGGATAGTTGCCCCTTGGATCTATTTCTTTTCATTCCTGGCCTGTGCGCTTCTGCATTGTCCGAGTCATCCTAATCGGAAACTAATTCGTTTCTTTCATCACCGTCAGAACCATTTGAATTGGAGTTATAATTTTTGCTCATTCTATATCGGATAAACGATAGAGGTGATAGTGGGTCACCTTGTAATAGAGTAGTTGTTCCCTTGTAAAACTCTCCTAAATAGCTGCAAGTTGCTATCAAAAACCAAAGGTGCTCAGAGCCTTAATAATAGGCAGTAAATGAGAGAAAATACTACTTCCTATCTTAGATTCCTATCACCCGTAACAGCTATGAACAGAGACAGTGTGGAGTATAGGACTAACTGTTATAGAAACTAGTGCTACACCCGTGCGTTAAATGCACGGGCCAAATACTATCCTATTTCACGGAAAGATAAAATCGGTATTATCAACAGGGTATCTTCTATGTTGCATTTAGAGAGTATCAACAAACATGTCTATGCATTTGTCTAAGAAAAAGGTGAATTTTAGAACTTACTTCCAGCCAAGCTCCTTTTCAGCTTTATCTGTTGATGCATAAACAGCTGTGACATCTCCTGCTCTCCTTGGACATAGTTTGATAGGTATTTTTTGAAGGATATAGGTATACACATTAGCCCTCTCAGACATCTGAGCTAAATATTTGACCCTTGAGGTCATGTGCGTTTGTGTGCTTATGAGTGTGTGCTTAAGAGAGAGAGACCTTTCTAGAAGCCTTCTCAAATGCTGCAACCATTTCAAGCACAGATGTTCCTCTTCCAGTTCCCAAGTTGCAAGCAAAACAACCTAAGCAGAAGAAGTTTATTAGGGTCTGGAAATGCTTATAACATTGTGGGGGGGAAGAAATGTTAATCACCTATATCATCTTTTATTAAAAGCTTTCGTAGGGCAGCAACGTGACCATCTGCCAAATCCATAACATGGATGTAGTCTCTAATCTGTGATCAGTTTTACATGCAAGTCAGAACAACTGTCATTTCCAACAAACATAATATTACTCAAACATCTGTGGTGAACTGGGCATACGGATGGAACATAATTGAGAAATAACAATGGCCTTGATCAACAATTAGACTTATGAGAGAGGAAAAGCAGTGTCCATACGAGA
Organism: Adenophora triphylla var. japonica; assembly: GCA_022495995.1. Lineage (NCBI taxonomy): Eukaryota > Viridiplantae > Streptophyta > Magnoliopsida > Asterales > Campanulaceae > Adenophora > Adenophora triphylla. Next base: position 351,639 of record JAFEMH010001638.1, on the reverse strand, counting down.
TCCTAGATCTTAAATATTTATTATCCACACCATTTCCTCTATTGACCCTATATAATTAGGTAGTTATATCATTTGTCATTATATCGCTCCAATAAATTCATAGAATATAAAATAATGTTAGGGGCCATGGTGGGTTGCCAATGAACAAAATTATCCAAATTGAGATGCATGATTCAAATTTTACATTCGTAAAAGTAAGACTTTCCAATCTAACACAAGGAATAGAATTGGTTTGATAAGGGATCAGGCACCTAGAGATAGTAATACACACCTGACTTCAGTGACGGTAGATACAGTTATAGCCTTTTTGGTGTATTTCCCACGCCCATGTGTGAACTTCAATGACTTGTACAACCTCCGTAGTCGAGCAGTGTAATACCTCCTGCAAATCCAACACATTATTACTCAAATCCTCCAACCATATCAATCCCAAATGCACAAATCAGTTTTAACATCTAAAAAGCACAAATCAGTTCTAGTGACATCAAAAAGCACAAATCAGTTCTAGCAACATCAAAAAAGCAAATGCATCTGTAAGTTATTGCGTAAATAGCTGACCTGTAGCACGTGTAATCCCCAAAAACGTAATTCGTGCTGCATCTGCGAAGATTTCAAGAGCTGCAATACTGCAAGAGCACATAGATTCACACATGACTCGATCAATTCCATACTTCACTTGCAACAAGTAAACATAATCCATGACCCGAATAAATTACTGTGCATCATCCATTGTAATCTAAGCGAGTGATGACAAGGTTGGTGGACAAACAATTAGCTTACTTGTGTGGTGTAGCCACTAAAATCTTGCCCAAGAGTCAAAGGTGTTGCGTCTTGAGTGTGAGTGCGTCCAATTTTAACAATATCTTTGAACTCAATTGACTGGAAAACATAAAGTAGCAACATTAGTACGATCTTGTATTGATGCACAAGCAGAAACAGGTGATTTGGAAAAGGGATGTACTTATAGAAAATACAACTTAAAACATCAATAACCTTTGCATTTAGTGAAGATTGCAACTGTTTCACACTTGGTATAAATCTTGAATTGATTTCCATTACAGCTGCAATGTGCATTACCTGTATATGAATGCAACACATAATTAGAAGAGCAATAGATAAAAGTCCAAACAGAGTTTTTGAAATGTGCATTACTTGTACGATATAAAAAATGTAGATCATGTCCATTCAATTTAAGGGCCTGCAAGTGTAACATGTTTTATTAGTAATGAACAGTATATATGATTTATATGCCCGACATACCTTTCCCCTCCTCCTTTATCCGGGCTTGGGACCGGCAATGCAATATACAACAATTGCATTGGCGGAGTTAAAAAGGGGTTAGTTGAATAGAAATGTAGAACAGTTTATAAATAAACACAGGTGCCTATTCCACTTCCTCTGTACCAAATTATCAGCCCACTTCCTCTGTACAAAATTCATCAGCAAACTTAGTATACAAACCATGGCAATATCTTGTGCATCAAAACAGAGTTTCTGAAATAAAAGTACAAAATAAAATTGTTAGCATTGTCTTAATTAAAAGAAGTGAGTTCCTTGGGCCATGCGACCGTACTCCCAACTGCATCCGAGATGACTGACATAAATGAGTTAGGCCTCCACAAATCAGAACTAGGAACCAAAGCTACCTGAACCCAAACCTTCCAAGCATCATTTCCAAGCGGAACACTGTGAACCATAGCATTAGGATCTGTGTCAGCAATCTTACCTTCTGCAACAACCTATTTTCGCCAATCTAATAATTTACATTTACGATCAATAATGACACTTGTAGGATCATCTGTTGAATTCAAAACATGGCAATCACGAACATTAGAGCTACCATTATGTGATGGGGGAGAGGGTGACTTCCCATTCAAATGATCCCTTGAACCAACACTATGGAAATGGGGAGAGGGTGACTTCCCATTCAAATTATCCCTCGAACCATTACTATGCAAACGGGGAGAGGCCATGTTTGAATTTCTAAAGTTAACATCATATTTTCTCTTTTCATGCAAAGCCAAGGGGGGAGGTTGTAATTAACAAGCATCACAGGCCAACAATTATGTGTAGAACTTAGATTACTGTAAGGATTAAATCCATCTGTGGCAAGTCCAAGTCTTAAATTCCAAGGATCAGATGAAAAAAGGCCATTTACTATCAATAGGCGCCCTGTGGCGAGTCAACGGATGTCGCATTTTGTTATCATTACTATGATGATTTATGCCACAATAATTGTTCGAACTCTCCAATGATCCGAACATCCTTCTAAATCTGGGAATAATAGGAAAGTATCTCAACACCTTGGTTGGTACCCCCTTTTTAATTTTACGCTCATCTCCTTTTCCTACCACTTTCCACCTAGATTTCCCACACCTCGGGCAATTGTCTAGATCTGCCAGCTCTTTTCTAAATAGACAACAATCTTTAGGACATGCATGTATTTTTTCGTAACCCAAGTCAAAGGTCTTAAGTAATTTTTTTGCAGCATACGTGGAACTAGGAAGAACATTCTTTTGTGGCAACATGTGACCTAAGATTTTGAGAAGATCGGTAAATGCTTTGTCAGAAATACCGTTGACCGCTTTATGTTTGAAAAGCATAACTGTCGCTGTTAGCTTTGTATAGTCACTGCCCATATACAAGGGAGTTACTGCCTCTTCTAATAATTTTGAAAACCCCTCGTCTTCCATTGTTTCAGTATAATTTGGAATTGTTTCCTCGTTAACATGTGCATCTACGAACATCATATATGTATCTGGTATATCATCGAGATCATGTGTCATTTTAGAGGAAGTGCTAGGACGTTCTTCCCCGTGAAAAATCCAAACATCGTATGTCTTATCCATGCCAAGCATAACCAAGTGTGAGATTACATCATCACTAGTCTGGTAATCCAAATTTCTACATCGAGTATAAGGACATCTAATTTTAGAGGGATTTCCTAGACTCTCCAAACATACTGCAACAAAATTTCTTACTCCTTCCCTGTAAGCATCACTTGGCCTACAAACAAAATTATACATATTACATAGATGGCACAAGAAAGCTTGCAACTATCAAAACTACTATTTGAGCTTAGAGTGAAAACCTTGGTAGATTCACCCACGCTTTATCCATCGAATATGAATTATGAGTTCACCGAGAACACTACAAGAGTTAATAATATTAGAGCAACTTGAAGAGTTAATAATTCAATACATCTCATTTTTACCCTCATTCATTAAAGATACAAGATTAAACCTCAGATAAGGAAAAACATTTCAAATCATTTGCGGGATGCGGGATCCCGCGGAACCCATGCGGGACCCGTTGACTAGGAGGGATAAGAGTTGACTAGGTGCCAAAATCAATGTCCATAAATATAACATCAACAAGAAACTTCAACTCCAAACTACCTATTTATAAGACGTAACATAAAAGTACATAACACAGCTGAATGAATCTGCTGCAAGCACTAAGCACTGTAAGCAGCAGTCACTAGTCAGCAGACTCAGCACTCAGCATCAAGCACTCAGCAGATTGGAAAAAATTCCTAACTTGCAGATGATATAGCAAGTGTATTACAAGTTACAAGTTACAAGTTACAAGACTAAAGAAATCAAACTGTGAAAGTTTTGTTCAAAAGATGTCATTGCATTCTCCAAGATGAGGCAGAAAATACATATGGAATTACATAAATAGAAGAGAAGGGGCGGAACATGACTAGCAGAAACACTTTCTCTTCAAACCTCAAATTTGAAGCCTATAAATGTTAGAACCAGCTAGTGATAACTGATAAGGCTGTCAGTTAAAGCAAATACTTTCCATTACATTCAAAGAGAAGGTTTAAATATGATGCACACTAAAAATTAAAAGAACTACTCCATTTTGCATTTTCAAATCACAAGTATTCATAGAAAACTAGAGAGCACTTAAAATGTCTGACTTTGAGCCTAGTAACAAGGAAGCTGAAACAAGAAACTAAATCAAATTTATTAGAGAATCAATTTACAGTAATGGAGTTACCTGAAGATGGAAATACAGTAAGAACCAAAGACGAAGCTCCAAGAAAAATAAAATCCCTCCTGCAAAACACATTTCCAGTAATGGAGTTTGAAGAAGAACATTGTACAAATCTTGCACGTTTCTTGTTTATTAAAGAATCAATTTATTAAACTACTCCATCCAGCCCATAGTGATGGTCCCAAATAGTTACACAAACTCAAAGATTACTCCCAATTACTATTAGTATCAAGATGCAACACGACATCGCATGGCAGCTGACCTTTTTAACTGTTGAATAAAACATTACAATAAGCTTTAGAATGAGCTCAGTTGAACCAATTCTTTTAATTTCTCTAAACAATGAATCAACTCAAACTTTCCCTAATCCATGGGATCCAAAAATTAGAATCCTATATCACCCAATTTATTCTGATCTGTATCCCTCATTAATTTTGGAATTGAATTCAAGTTAACAATTAAAGCTTTATAAACTTGCACGAGTATATTAACTCTCAAACTCCAAATACACATACGGGGACTGATCTTGAAGTAATAAACAAGGAGCTAGATCAACTAAGTACTTGCAATAGCACGACTACTTAGTTGTTCTATTTTTTAGCGCTTCTTCTTTAATTGTTTTAAGTGGTCTATGGATGCTCGTGTGTGTTTTCAAGAGTGACATAAACAGGGATGATAAGTGTAAAACGCACGATTTGAAGGTAAGTATGCAGATGGAAACATTTGGGACTGAAGTATGACACTTATTTGGAACTGAGGGGGTGTGTGTTGGAAACAATTGCAGGAACACTATTAGATGCTTTACTTTCTTAAAGATCCTGAATGCTATAAAGATTTCTTTTGGCTTTTGTTAATGTCCGACACAGAAGCACTAATGGAATTTTCTTTTAACTCACTATGACATAGTGTAAGCCAGCTTCTATTAGCCTGCTCAAATCCTCTTAAATCATTTCTGAATGAGACATATACTTCATCTGTAATTTTTGTGTATGTGTGTGTGAATTTGAACTTAACTAAGAAGGTTAACTGGGACAAAAATAAGAAAGACAATGCTGATTTTTCAATTTTGGCTGCTCATTTAAATTACGTTTAATCACAATAATCAACTAGTAAGACATATATCAGTTAGATATAGTCCATCTACCTAGTTACATACAAACCCAACCATAGAAATGTTATTCCAAACTAACAATCTTCATTTGATGAGCAAATGAAATTCAAGAGAAAGAGAAAGGAAACGTGAACAAGCATTAAGAGATTCAAACTTACCTCAAAAATAGCCTCTCTCCATTAGGGCAAACTGAAACTTCATCGGAAAAATGGTTTCCCCGCACCCATTCCAGTTAATGTTGATCCTTGAAAAATAGAAATTGATTTACAAGAAGCAAATATTAGAAATTGGCGCTGAAATTAAGAATAGTTGAAGGAGGAGAAGATGAATGGAACCTTGTATTGGTGACGCTGTGTGGCAATGGAAAGCGATTTTGCCCCGCCGTCGATTGTAGAGTCCGACGATTATCACCAGGTGCGACGTCGATTTTGTCCTGCCGTTGCCGTCGATCGATGCCCTTAGCTAGAATAGGAAGAAAGCGATTTGGGGTAAAGGTGATTTTGGGGGAAAAACGGGCTCAATTGAATTTCGTGGTATGCGGCAAAAAATTCCCGCTCTTCTTCTGTTTTTATTTTCTTTTTCTTTTTATTATTTGAGGAAGATGACAACGTTTATAAAAAAACGTTGCCACTTTTTTAAAAAATGTTGTGAAAAGTCGGATACTTCACAACGCGTATTAAAAAACGTTGTCGTCTGTGCAACGTTTTTTTAATAAACGTTGTAAAAAGACCATTAACACAACGTTTATTAAATAAATGTTTTTATAATGAATATACTACAACGTTTTTAGATAAAACGTTGTAAAACCCGTCAATGACAACGTTTATTTAAAAACGTTGTCAAAAGCCATTTTTCTTGTAGTGTGAAATTGTTATGTTGTTTTGTTAATTTATGTTACTTTAAGGACCGTAATACTGATGTGTTGGATATTTTGGTATTTGAAGTAGGAAGTGTTTCTAAGGAAGGAGATGATTTCACCAATAATTTGTCTCAAAATTACATGTATATTTATACTTCGAGAGAGGATAATTCTAGAACTATGGTACATGAAACTTATCCTAATTTAGATATTCCATGTACTAACATTATTCATCAACTAACACATTCATGTATGGACCATGTACTGATTTTTGAACTCCTTGCACGTTGCACATAATCGAACATTCTCCCTCTTAATGTGCAAATGGTTTGACTCCATAGCTGCTCTAAGCTGCTGGAATTTTTCTTTTGGTGAATTTATGCAGTATTTCATCTCAATTTCTTTTTCTTCAATAGCTTCGCGAATGAAGTGCTGCTTGATGGCAAAATGCTTTGATCGGGGACAGGATTATTAGCCATAGCAATTGTAGATTTGTTGTTGCAATGAAGCTCCACATCTCCATTTTCCTTCTTTCAAAGATCTTCTAATAATCTCTTCAACTAAATAACTTGTTGTGTTGCAAATGTTGTGAATTTGGCGGTACCCCATTGCAATCAAGACAAGAAATCAACACACCCACAAGCACAATAATGGAAGAAACACACACACAAGAACACAAGAGTTGTTTACCCGGTTCATTCAACACATGAACTACGTCCGTGGGCAATTGCCAAGCCAATATGTTATTAGACACCTTCTAATATGTTGCTACAATGAGTTCTAGGTCGTATCTATGTTTATATAGTTGTACAAGGAAGCCCTAAATCAGTTTAAGAAGAGTTCTAATCAAAATAGGAAACAAAATCAAACTGCTGCTGAAGATTCGGACCAAGCGCGGCCGCCCTGCCCCCTAGCGCGGTCGCCCTTCACGCCAGAAACTTCTTCACCCTCGTTCGACCTCCAGCGCGGTCGCCCTCCTCACTCAGCGCGGCCGCCCTCCTCGACAGACCCTTTCCGACGAGTTTCCCCCTTGATCTCACCAACTCCTCCGACCTAGGCTCCTTCTTCCTCATAGTTTAGGACTCCAATCCCAACAATCTCCCACCGGAGACTAAACTAAATAAGCATAGAAACACCCATCAACTCCCACCACGGAGTAAAGACCTTCGAACACATTTCCCCCCCCCACATTGGCTTGACATTACCGAACCTCTCCTCAAGTACTAAGGCGAGTTGAAACCAAGCGACGTTTCAACCTCTCCGTGTTAGATGATTCTTGCCTCCCCAAATCAGCTTCTACCTTGATTTCTCCCCGCAAGTCTAACTTCGCCTTCTCCCTCCAGACCCACCTTCCTCGCAATGCTTCCCCTTGAAACTTGGACACACCTTGTTTCTTGCGTAAATCATTTTTCGGTCACGAATACGCTCTCTGTTAGGGCACTTGGACTTCCACACCACGTTGATCAACTTTGTGTCCTTCTCCCCCCTAACATACCGTTTCTTGATGTCTCTCCTTTTTACACCAATAGGCCGGTTCTTTAGCCTCTTGCTCCCACCGGAACGAATGTCGACATTGTAGGTAGAGTACAACATCTTCCCCTTAACCCCATGAGCTACCACCTTAGCCCCTTTTGTGACTTCCCAAGACCCACCAATGAAAGACACACCATACCCTTCACTGTCAAGTTGTCCCACAGAAATCACTCTTCTCCTCAAATCCGAAACATGCATCACGTTGTGTAGTTGTAAAACAGCCCCGTTAGGTGTCTTCATCATCACATCCCCCTTACCTTTGATCTTCAATGGTTGACCATCACCAAGATAGATAACCCCAAAATCTCCAGTTTTATATCGCTTCATTGATTCTGCATCCCCACTAGCATGACAAGAAGCTCCAGAATCCAACACCTAATCTTCACCCGACTGCTCCTCTCCTAGGATTAATACATCTCCACCATCATCCACCACGTGTGCACCACCATCTTTACCCGGACAGTCATAACTGATATGACCTAATTCGCCACAATTGTAGCACTTGACCTTCCCCTTTTCTCTTTCCTTCTCAACTCCTCTTGAAGGATGAGATCTCTAACCTCCGTATACACCAATGCTGTTTTCGACGTACTAATCGTTGTGATAGTAACCTCCCAACTATCAGGCAATGATTTTAGTAGAAAACAAGCTAGCACTTTATCGGAGAAAGTAATATCAACACTTTTCAATTGGTCCACCATACCTTTGAAATTGCCGATATGACTTGCCGTTGTCTGCCCCTCTGACATCTTAGCATTCGCAAACCTTTTTATCAAATGCACCTTATTGATATTAGACGGCTTCTCATACATGTCTGACATCGTTTGTAGCAACTCCACCGTTGTCTTGGCCTCCATAGCGTTCCGTGCAACGTCGTTGGTTAGAGCACTCCTCACTGCTCCTAACGCCTTCCGATCTAACGTCTCCCAATCATCTTGTGACATGTCTTCGGGCTTCTCCTTCAAGGGTTTATGAAGATCCTTACAATAAAGGTAATCTTCAATCCTTGTCCTCCAGAACGTGAAATTCACACCGCTAAATTTCTCGATTGAGTTCTTCATCTGATTGCTTCACCAAAGTCCCCAAGAACGCGATTCAAAAAATCAACTAATGAAACTTTGAATCCTCCGAACCAATGCTCTGATACCAGTTGTTGTGAATTTGGTGGTACCCCGTTGCAATCAAGACAAGAAATCAACTCACGCCCCCTTGGCACACAATAATGGAAGAAGCACACACACAAGAACATAAGAGTTGTTTACCCGGTTCATTCAACACATGAACTACGTCCGGGGGCAATTGCCAAGCCAATATGTTATTAGACACCTTCTAATATGTTGCTACAATGAGTTATAGGTCGTATCTATGTTTATATAGTTGTACAAGGAAGCCCTAAATCAGTTTAAGAAGAGTTCTAATCAAAATAGGAAACAAAATCAAACTGTTGCTGAAGATTCGGACCAAGCGTGGCCGCCCTGCCCCCTAGCGCGATCGCCCTTCACGCCAGAAACTTCTTCACCCTCGTTCGACCTCCAGCGCGGTTGCCCTCCTCACTCAGCGCGGCCGCCCTCCTCGACAGACCCTTTCCGACGAGTTTCCCCCTTGATCTCACCAACTCCTCCGACCTAGGCTCCTTCTTCCTCATAGTTTAGGACTCCAATCCCAACAGCAAAACCTATTGATACATATTCCGCTTCAGATGTATATTGCACCACACTTTGTTGCTTCCTTGAGCTCCATGAAAAAGCTCTGGAACCAAGAAAAAAGACGTAGCCAAGTGTTCTTTTTCTGTCACTAACAGAACCTGCCCAATCGATGTCACAAAATCCAATTAATTTTATTTCACACCTGTTCTCATACTTGATTCCATATTCGAGTGTGCCTTGGATGTATCTTAACACTCGTTTTGCTGCTCCCAAATGAAAATGACTCGGTTCTTCCATGAATCAAAAAAGTAGACTTGCTGCGAACAAGACGCCTAGCTTTGTAGCAGTGAGGTAGAGCAGATTTCCAATCAAAATTCTATACTTACTTGCATCTGCTTTTTTGCTTCCATCTTCTTTCATTAATTTCTTACTAGCAACGAGTGGTGTGTCAACTGGTTCGCACCCGAAATGCTAAATTTCTTCAAAGTCCTCTCGGCATATTTCTTTTGGGAAATAAAGACTCCTCCATCATTCATTTGATGAAAATCAATGTCAAGAAAATGATGCAAAACTCACAAGTCATTCATCTCATACCTCTTCATCATTTCACTTTTAAAATCAAATATCAACTTCTCATTGCTTCTTGTGAACACCAAATCATCAACATAAAGTGTTACGATCAATATGTCTGAATTTCCTCCATGCTTGACATACAAAAAAGGCTCATTCTTGCCATTCAAAAACTTTTTCTCCAATAAGTAGAGATCAATGTGACTATACCAAGCTCGAGGAGCTTGTTTTAGTCAATAGAGAGCCTTCTTCAGCTTGTACACTTTTTCGTCTTTTCCTTGGACCACAAAACCTTGTGATTGTTCAACATATACCTACTCCTTAAGTTACCCATTTTAAGAAAGATGATTTAACATCAAGTTGAAATAACTTCCATCATTTATTAGCTGCAAGAGAAATTAAAGCTCGAATATTATCCAAACGTGCAACCGGAGCGAACGTCTCTTCGAAATCAACTCCAGGTTGTTGTGAGTAGTCTTTCGGAACCAATCTCGCTTTATTTTTCTGAACTAAATCATATGGGTTATTCTTCACTTTATGAATCCACTTCACCCAATCACATCCTTATTCTTTGGCTTGTCAATGAGCTCCCATATTTTATTCTTTTTAATCATGTTGATTTAATCTTGCATTGCCTTCTTCCAAGCATCTTTTTCAAATGCTTCTTCAAAGTTGTTTGGTTCCTCAATGCAAAAGTTGCAACGAGCATACACATCGCTCAACCTTCACATTTTTATTGACATAGATATTGGTAAATTAGAGTCTCCATCTTGTGAGCTTGATTCAATAATTTATTCATTGCTGTCAACTGGATTAGAGTTGTAGTGGATGTAAAAATGGCACAGTCACTACTTCTTCTTCTCTTCCATTCTCTTGTTCCCTTCCAAGTTGCTCCTTCATCAAATAAAACATCCCGACTAACAATAATTTTGTAAGATTTCAAATTATATAGTCTATAGCCCTTAGAAATAGATCTATACCCCATGAAAATGCATTTCACTTGCCTCGTCAAGCTTGCTCCTACACTCCTTTGGAACATGAGAGTAACATACACTACCAAATACTTTCAAGTGATCGACCGATATTTTTCTCCCGTTCCAAGCTTCAAATGGCATACGGTCCATCACTAATTAATTCGTAGGACTTCGATTTATCAAGTAAACATCAGTATTAACAGCCTCGGCCCAAAATCTCCTTGGTACCTTCCTGCAACATTGACTTTGCCATCTCCATAACTGTTTGATTCATCATCTCTGAAACTACGTTTTGTTGTGGTGTATACCCAACTGTGAGCTGTCTTTCAACACCTTCACATTCACAAAACTTCTTGAATTCATTAAAGTTGTACTCTGTTCCCCTATCACTTAACAGATCTTTGATAAATCTTTCACTTTTTTTCTCAACCATGACTCTAAATTTCTTAAAAACACCAAAAACTTTTGACCTTTCTCTCATAAAATATAACATGTTCTGCGAATTGGGGAGAGTTCTCATCGTCCCACACACATCCGTATTACGGATGACCAATTACGATTCTGGTTCGAAACCGCCGGTTTCGGTTTTGAATCGGCGGTTCAAAGGTTTTTGGTTTTTTTTTTTTTTGTTTTGAATAGAAAAAACAGTTTTAGAATTTTTTATTACTGAAAATATTTGCAAAAATTTATATAAAAAAAGATAGAAAAAAACCAAACAAATGAAAGTATATAAAAGAAAAGAGGGACAGACTACACTTTATTTTTTAAAAAAAAAATTATTGACTATGAAATAATATTTTAGACTTTTTTATTGTTGATATTTTTTACAAAAAGGTATATAAAAAATATTTTAAAAAAAAAATCAACAAATGAAAGTATATAAAAGAAAAGAGGGACGACTACCCTTTATTTTTTTATTTTTTTTTATTGACTAGAAAATAATATTTTAGACTTTTTTATTACTGATTTTTTTTACAAAAGGTATATAAAAAAAGATTAAAAAAAAAAACTAAACAAATGAAAGTATATAAAATAAAAGAGGGACGGACTACCCTTTATTTATTTTTTATTTATTTTAATTTTTTATTGACTAGAAAATAATATTTTAGACTTTTTTTATTAGTGATTTTCTTTTACAAAAATGTATATAAAAATATAGAAAAAAAACTAAACAAATGAAAGTATATAAAGGAAAAGAGAGACGAACTACCCTTTATTTTTTATATATATTTTTATTGATTAGGGAATAATATTTTAGACTTTTTTATTAATGATTTTTTTTACAAAAAGGTATATAAAAATGTTAGAAAATTTAAACAAATGAAAGTATATAAAAGAAAAACTAAATAATAAATTTCATATATTAAACCTAAATCATATACCTAAATCTCGTATATACCCTATACTATTAACCTTATATCTAAATCATATACTGCATACCCCATATCCTAATTTATCTACCTATATATCATGTATACCATATATTCTAAACCTTAAATCTAAATGATATACTCTATGTTAACCATATACCCTAAACCTTAAATCTAAATCATATAATACATACCCTATACCCCAAATCTTAATTTATCTACCTATATCTCATATGTACCTATATCCTAAAGTTTAAATCTAAATCATATACTTCATACCCTAAACCCTAATTCATCTACATTAATCTCACATATACCTATACCCTAATATTTAAATCTAAATCATATACTCTATACTCTAAACCCTAATTCAGCTACATTATTCTCATTTATATCCTATACCCTAAACCTTAAATCACAACTATATAATACATACCCTAAACCCTAATTAATCTACCTTAACCATATACCTAATACTCGAACCCCCTAAATCATATACTTCTAAATCGAACCACTCAATCTTACACCTATACCTCTTATATACATTTTACCCTAAAACATGAACAAATTGGAGTTAGTTTATGATTTGAGCTTGAGAATAAAAAAAAATAACGAAATTCGTTAGAGAAAGTTAAGTTAAAGGGGTTTGTGTGAAAATATTGTGAGGGGAGGGGGTGGTATTTATAGTTGAGAAAATATGTTAGGAAAACAAAAAATATTTTGTATTTAACCACATACCGCATACTTTAACGACTATGTTATGACAAATCTAACGAAATTTCTAACGAATTTGACGGTTTTGACAACGGTTCAACGATTACAGTTCCGGTTCAGGCAATTCGAAACCGTCGGTTCACGATTTTTTAAAAGTAGAAATCGGAACCGGACCGCCAAACCGCCGATTGTGATTTCAAATGGTTCCGGTTCGAAGCGGTTTCGGTTCCAACCGATTCCAGTTCTGGCGGTTCAACGGTTACGGGCCGGTTACGGTTCCGGTTTGGTCATCCTTAATCCATATGCACCAACTCAAGTTTTTCTCTTGCTCTCCAAGCAAAACCTTTTGGAAACGACTGGCGGTTATGCTTTCCTAGAGCACAACCCTCACAAACATTATTTTTCTCTTCAATACAGGCAGCCCATACACCATCTTCTTCTTGAAAGTAGATTAAGCGCTCCAAAATTTAAGTGTCTGTACCTTTTATGCCAAAGTCTTGAGGCATTTTTAGTTTGGCTACTTGAGCAACTTGCTTTGCATAATCCATTATGAGAGGGAAACACCTATTTTTGTTCATTTTCACTGAAACAACTAATCTCCGTTGTTTATCATAGATAGCGCACTCTCGATTCTCAAAATGAAGCACAAAATCATGCTCCAGAAGTTGTCCGACACTGAGCAGATTTTCAGATAACTTCAGAACATAGTAAACGTCTTGAATCACCTTATTTCCCTTCTTAGTCTCAACTCTAACACTACCTTTTCTAGCAATTTCTTCCACTTCTCCATTTCCCAAATAATCTTTGGAATTGTAAGAAGAATAATTGTTGAGAAATGCATCTTCATTACTTGACATGTGATTGCTACAGACGCTATCCAAATTCCTTACTTCGTTCTTCTTGTCAGACACTTTTTGGCACATGTAAAAGAGATTTGGCTCAACTGCCTTCTAATCCATAAAGCTTGCTTGCTCTTCTTCCTTCACCCTACAGTCCTTTAAACATGCCTGAACCTTTTGCACTTACGACACTGTGGCGTTCCCTTAAACCAACAATCCTTCTCCTCATGATTAGTTTTATCACACACATTGCAAAAAAGTGAGGTTTCTGCAGTTCCTTGTCTTCCGCCATTGTTGCCTCTTCCACGACCTCTCGAGCCTCGACTTCGTGCTCCTCCTCTACCGCCTCTTCCACTTCTAGTTGAATCATTACTTGATGAAATAAATACTTTTGATTGAAAAGTGGTCTTCTGTGCGACGAGATAATCTTTGCTCAAAAGATTTCAAGAGCCCATCAATCCTTCTAGGGATAGTGTAGTGAGGTCTTTAGTTTCTTCAATCACAACTACAATAGGATCAAACTTCGGTATATGAGTGATCAAAATTTTCTTTATCACCCTTTTGTCTTCAATATCATCTTCATAACTCCTCATTTGTTGAACCAACTCGATTACTCTATTAGATAATTCATTCAACTTCTCATTTTCTTTCATTTTTACATTCTCCAAATCTCTTCTAATAGATTGGTGTTTTTTAGTTCTCACCTTCGCATCTCCTTGATACTCTTGCTTTAGAATATCCCATGGATCCTTTAGTGTCTTTGCCCTCATTCCGTCGAATAATGGTGACACTATTGAAGGTTGAATTATTGGTCATAGCTCTGGTACCAAATTGTTGGATATTTTGGTATTTGAAGTAGGAAGTATTCCCGAGGAAGGAGATGATTTCACAATTTAATAGTTTGTCTCAACATTACATGTACATTTATACTTGAGATAGGATAATTCTAAAACTATGTTACATGGAACTTATCCTAATTAATCCATGTACTAACATTATTCATTAACTAATACATTCATGTATGGAATTATTTCAGAATATAAAGAAAATCTTCTTTTTTTTATTGTTGATTATTCGTTTGTTATTGGTGGGGTTGATGGTGTTGGGTTTTGTTGATTTATGTTGCATTTGAATGTAGATGTGGGTTTATTTGGTGGGTTTCCTCTCTTTTTTGTTGCATTGGTGTTGGTAATAGGTAGTGGTTCGGTTGGCAGTGGAGGTGGCAATGGCGGTGTTGGTTGGGGTGGTGTTTGTTGGTGATGGTGGTGGGTATGACAAAATAAATTACAAAAGAAAAAAAATTAAAATAAATAAGCTAGTTAATCTGAACCCAAAACATAAGAAGTTACAGTATTTTTTTTTTTTAGAAAAACAAAGTTATAATAATTGTTAAAAAAAATATTGACTAATCTATATATATACAAAGGTTGAAGTGCATGGAATACTTCAACAAGCCCATTTTCCCTCCAAATCATGGATGGTTCTAGAATATATGATACATAATGGTTTAAGAAATGGTTTAAGAAGGAATTAATTTGGCACAACCTTTGATAACTATCATTATTTGTCTTCAAGTCCACTTTTAAATTTTCTCTTTTCATATATTTTTTCTTTTTCTCACTCATTTAATCCGGAAAGTATGAAACCAATACTTCCTATATTCTTTTTTTATCATTGCCTTTTTTTCACTAGCTTTTTTCTTCAAATGATGCACTACTATTAGCTAAAATATCAATGTTGAAATAAGAGCATCAAAAGTTTCTATTGAATTCTTAAATGAAAAAATAAGGCAATAAAAACAAAAATATAACCAATGAAATCAAAGTTAAAGTATTATTTTTCTGCAAAAAAATACACATGCTCAACTTAGAACATTTAGTAAAATACTTAGAACTAATTAAAAAAAAAATTCTCTGTCTCCTCGAAAAGATAAGACAGTTCTAACTTAATTTTGATAGTAAGTTTGATTTATTTTTGACCAAAAAATTGGTATTAACACAGCATTAATATCAATATCAATTTTTAAAAATGCCTATAAATACGAAAAAAATTATAAATTTTCCATTTTCATAGGCAAATGAACATGTTGTTCGTCAATTTGTCTGTTCAATAACTCATGTTGGTCTGTTTTTTTAAATAATATGTTTTTAGTAATTGTCAATTGTATATTATTTTGTTTAAGATAAATAATCGGTATGAGTTGAAGATTTTAATATGTGACGAAAGAAAAAGACCGTTGATGAAACCACAAATGTTGTGTACAAGGAATTTTTTAAAAGTTTGTAATTTTTATTACTAATGCCAACATATATTTTTGCTGTATACTTTTTATTTTAATTGTTTTCCCTAAATTAACATTTATAGTTAAGTAACTTTTTTTAATTTAATTTCTATTATTTATCAAAGTTTTTTTACCATGTGTTTAACACACGGGTGTTACACTAGTTGTTAATAACATTCTTAAATTAATTGTTACTTTTCGGAGTTTAACAAAAACTACCTTAAAAAAATGTTGTTTACAAAAAAAAACATGTAAGTTGTGATATTACAAAAACCTACTCTTTTTTTTTTTTTGCATTTACAGTTAAAATAATTGATAAATGAATGCATTTATCAGTTGTTTATAACTGATAAATTCATTTATCAATTTTTTAAAATAGTATTTTGTGCTTGGTTTTTTGGCTAAACAATTGATAAATGCATTTATCTGTTATTTGACAGATAATTTTTTTTTAAATAGTGTTTTGTAATATTTAAAGAGTTTTTTGTAATGCTCAACTGAAGTAAACAAACAGAGGTTGAGATGGAACCGAACAAGAATGAACCAAGATTCAATAAAGAATAAAGTCGCAGCCTCTCTCTTTTTTTTTATTTAATTCATAATCCAAAAACTTGCTTAATACAAAAACCCTAACTTATTATTTATACTACTAAAAGGAAGATTCTAGAAATCCTAAATAAATAAAACCCTAACTTAATTAATTCATTAAAACCCTAAACTTAAAGCCCAAAACCCAGTCACATCGAAGCCCAATCTGTTTCTGCGCAAACTGATGTTTCCGTCTGGCTCCCAGGCGCCCGCCTGGCTATTGGTGAGGCGCCCCCAAGGCGCCCGCCTGGCTCCCAGCAGCCTCTGTTCTGTTTCTGTTCATGTTGCTGCCTCTGCCTCTGTTTCTATTACCAACCTGCATCATCCTCCCCTCCTTAGAAAAGACTCGTCCTCGAGTCAATATCCTCGATATTAACACCACGATACCCCGAAAAATCTGAACTCCATCCGCAAAAGGAATTCGATGCCCTTGACGAACTCGATACTTTATTGCTCTTGTGACAGTATCCATCCAATCAGCAAAATGCAATGATACGAAAAACTCAATAATCAAGTTCTGAATATTGTATCGAATAGAAGAACGGGGGAAATTCATGTCAAATGGATCTGTGTACCCAAGACCAACGGTAACCGTTTCAAACGTCCACACCAAGCTTGCCCCTTAATTAGCAAATACCTCCTTGGTCTCCTTATCTGACTCAGCAGATGATTTATTGTCATAAACAGGATCGGTTGTTGACACTAGACAAACGTCACAATGACACATATCAAACGTAGGTGGCAGGCCCGTCTCAATCATTTTTGAGGCCTTGTGCAAAAAGAAATATTGGGCCCTTAATATATAAAAAATACATACAATATAAAAGTACTTTTTAAAATTCATTACATTGATCATAACTTTCCAATACAACTTAAATATTTTATTTAAAAAATGACATTCTTCGAGCACTCTTTGAAGCAAAATCATCAATAGCTTTCACTTTGTCTTCGGGTAAAACATCCCTAAGCAACTTTAACTCCATATATAATTCATTCCCATCAACATCAGATAACTCATTATGCTTAAGTGCATTTTCAAATTGCATACAAGAATTCTTCAAACTTATATCACCCATTGACTTAAACTTGCGAGAAGTAAACAAGAAACCAAAAATGCTTTCATATTTTTTAAATTGTTCAAATCTCCTATTAAGAGAACTAAGTGCTTGATCGACTATGTAAAGAAAATAATTAACTCTAAATGATTCCTCTCCAGATAATGGAGCAATTGACGATGTACTTGAACTCTCATCAAAGTATTTTTTTCTACGAATTACACGCTTATGAGGAAAGATAGGATCAATATGCATTTCAATGGCAAGTTGTTTAGCACAATCTAGGGCATCGTTGAAACCATTCTCTCTATATAGGTCTCAAAGAAAGAAATCAATTCATTTATTTTTTGAATAGCCACATCAATAAGCATATCCTTCGATTGTAAAAATTTACTTACAGCATTAATAGCACACAATATTTCATACCAAATAATTATTGCAACCAAAAATTCAAAATCACCAAGCTCATTAGTTGCTAAAGATTTAGCTTCACTCTTTACTTTGGAATCATTATCAATTTCAGCTACTTGAAGCAAAGCTTCTCGTATTTCAGACATTTGAAATCTTATAGCTTTTACACTATCAACACGACTTTCCCAACAAGTAGATGACAATGATTTTAATGTCAATCCTTTCACATTTTCTTTCAAAATTTGTCATCTCTTTGTAGAACATGCAAAAATTGTATATATACGTTGTATAACTCCAAAAAAATCTATTGCTTTACCACAAGTATTAGCCATATCACATAATATCAAATTTAGACTATGGCAACCACAAGGAGTATAAAAAGCTCTAGAATTTTCGTCAAGTAATTTTTTTTGTACTCCATGGTTTTTTCCTTTCATATTTGAACCATTATCATAACCTTGCCCTCGCACATCAAGTATATCAAGATCAAGCTTTTTTAATTCATCTTGTAAAACATCAAAAAGCCCTTGTCCAGTTGTGTTATTCACATTCAAAAATCCCAAAAAAGATTTTTCAATACTAACAGAATTTGATGAGACATCCACATATCTTAATATCAAAGACATTTGCTCTTGGTGACTCGTATCAGGAGTACAATCAAGTATCACTGAGAAATATTTTGCTTGTTTAATTCTTTTAATGATTTCGGTTTTAATTGCAGAACCAAGCAAAATTATTAACTCATTTTGAATGGAGGGACCTAGATAATGAATATTAATATTATCATTAGTGATACGTCTAACATGTTCTTGGACAATTGGGTCAAACTCAGCCAACATTTCAATTAAACCCAAAAAATTACCATTACTTTTTTCATACAATTTCGCATTGGAACTACGAAAAGATAAATTATGCTTAGCAAGAAATTTAACAATTAAAATAATTATTTGCAACACTTTCTTCCGGTGATCTTTTTCTTTCTCAATTAATTTTTGAGCCGCCTTATCAATAGTTTGATTCTTTTGAAATCTTAGACGCAAATCATACCAAGTGGTCATATTTTGTATATGTTCCATGCTTGTCTCATGTTCTTTAAGCCTTATGCCAACATGCACCCAATCCGAAAAACCTTCATTTGTTAATAGACCTCTACTGATTCCCTTTTTAAAAATTTTACAACAAAAGCAAAATATTCTATCAAGCTCTTTTGAGTAAACAAACCAATCTCTATCACACTTTTCTCCATTTGATAAAACTCTTGTATACAATTTATTAGTAAATCTCCTAGAAAAATTATCTTTGGGACCTTTCACAATGGAGTAATCCCTTTTAGGACCCTTTTCCACTAACAAATCAATCAATTTAGAATCAAGACTATCCCACATTCTTGGATCATGTATATTGGGAAAATTAAAAGTTTGGGACGGAATTGTTTGTTCCATAGTATCATTTTCAACAAAAATATCGTCAATAATTTCAGCATCAATATTGCTTTCAATAGGAACATCATCAACATTAACATTCTCATTAGGTAAATCATCAAAATTATCATTCGCAATTAGCGCATTTTCAGTACTATCTTTTTCAATAGGCATACTAACAACATCATCAGATAAACTAGCATCAATAGGCACATTATCAAAATTTTGGTCTTCAACCAAAACTTGTGGGTCTTTTATAATAAATCTATTAAGTGCTCCACTTTGAGATTCATTCAATTTTTCAATTCTTTTTCTTTTCTTACGCTTTTCATGACCACATTCTTGTTTTTTAATTTTATTACCACATTCACGTTTACTATTTTTTTAGGAGGCATTGTTGAAATTACAACAAAAAGAAAATTGTAACACTAATACTAATAATAAAATTATTAGAGTACAAAATTGGAATGAAAAACCTGGACTGAAAATTGGGTTTCTTCAAAAGGGATTCTCTCAAACATGGCACATCAGAGGATTCATTAAGCCAGCTAAATACAGAGAGGCGCTAGAAGTGACTTCAGCTTGATTTATCTATGAGGAAAAACATGGATATTCTTGTGGAAGAACGGAAGAAAGAAGTTTTGTTGATTGCCCTAAATTATGATTGTAGTCAAATATAAACATTTTTATTTACCGTTGTTACAATCAATCGATCGATGTCCTCTTCAATCAAGCCGCGATTTCCGATTTCCGAGTTGCCGTTTGATCTTCTTCCTTAGTTATTTCCGATCCATGAATTTTTTTTTTCACTCATCGCTGTTTAAGAAGTGTCGTTCGTTGTTTTAAAGAATTTCTCCTACAGGCTACAGGAAGGGATAGGATTTTGGGCTAGGTAGGCAATGGGCTGGGAAAAATATGGGGCCCTTGAAAATAATGGGCCCTGTTCATTTGCTCCTTTTGCACACCCATGTCAACGGGAATGGTAGGTGGTTTGGACCAATCAACAAGATTTTCTTGACTTGAAGATTCGACCAAAGAACTTTCTTTAGAACCAACTGTATCCATCCAAGAATCAATCGACTCTTCAGGATTTGTATCAAACAGAGGGGGGTTTGACCAATCAGCAAGATTTTCTTGACTTGAAGATTCGACAAAAAAACCCTCTTTAAACCCAACAGTATCAATCCAAGAAATAAAGGAATCATTAGGATTTGCCTTACCTTCGATCTCCAGAATTTCGATCCTCATATCGACATCCCTCGAACGGTTAGCTGCATACCTATCATGAAGTCCATGATTTCTGGCCAAGGAATTGACACCATTGTGATACTCCTCACCCTCGGAAGAAATATCCGAATCACAACCCATAATTGGCGGTGTCCCCCCACGATTTCTGCGATTCCGAACAGATCTCGATATCGCGTTGATCACGCTCGCGGTGATGATCGTCTTCCGGAGGATCCGCTGCACGGTCCCTTCCACGACCACCTCTTCCCCCACGAACTCCACGCCCTCGTTCGGCCATCAAATCGACCTGACAACTGATACCAAATGATGTAAACAAACAGAGGTTGAGATGGAACCGAACAAGAATGAACCAAGATTCAATAAAGAATAAAGCCGCAACCTCTCTTTTCTTTTATTTAATTCATAATCCAAAAACTTGCTTAATACAAAAACCCTAACTTATTATTTATACTACTAAAAGGAAGATTCTAGAAATCCTAAATAAATAAAACCCTAACTTAATTAATTCATTAAAACCCTAAACTTAAAGCCCAAAACCCAGCCACACCGAAGCCCAATCTGTTTCTGCGCAAACTGATTTTCCGTCTGGCTCCCAGGCGCGCCCGCACGCTATTGGTGAGCGCCCCAGGCGCTCGCCCTCGGCTCCCATCGACCTACATTGCATTTACATTCTGTTCTGCCTCTGCCTCTGTTTCTATTACCAACCTGCATCATCAACTTGTACGATTTTTTTGTAATATCCATCTTTCAAAATTAGTTTTTGGTAAATATTATAAAGAAATAAGCTAGTCATCGTGTAAAGTGCCATCTCAACATTGTCATTTATAATGACATGCGATTTTAACGGAGCTTTTTGACAGAATAGTAACCAAAACGAAAAAACCAAGTTGGTGACCAGTATGTTTTAAGTTTGATTGTCATCGTTAGTTTTTCAACAATTTATCCATTTTCACATCAAATTGCAATAGTTTTACAAACATAGAAATTGAATTTGAACATTTACAAAATGGATAACCGATTGCAACAAATTGTAAAACTCAGGTAACCAAATTGCAATTTGCCCCAAATTTAAACTCATAAAAAACATTATAGTGTGACTATAAAAGTGGTTGGCTGGCCAACTTTTAAATTCCACTTGAACCAAATTTAACTCCAAGTCATTTTTCAAATGACTTAATTTTTGTTTGCTTGGCCATGAAACTTGATGGATAAAAATAATAAACATTATTTTGATAAGTCTCTTGCCAAGATCACATCATTCCCGTCCTCTTGAACCAAATTTAACTCCAAGACATTTTTCAACATTGATATTTTAGCTAATAGTAGTACATCATTTGAAGAAAAAAGCTAGTGAAAAAAAGACAGTGATAAAAAAAGAACATAGGGAGTATTGGTTTCATACTTTCCGGATTAAATGAGTGAGAAAAAGGAAAAAAATATGAAAAGAGAAAATTTAAAAGTGGACTTGAAATAAGAGCATCAAAAGTTTCTATTGAATTCTTAAATGAAAAAATAAGGCAATAAAAACAAAAATATAACCAATGAAATCAAAGTTAAAGTATTATTTTTCTGCAAAAAAATACACATGCTCAACTTAGAACATTTAGTAAAATACTTAGAACTAATTAAAAAAAAAATTCTCTGTCTCCTCGAAAAGATAAGACAGTTCTAACTTAATTTTGATAGTAAGTTTGATTTATTTTTGATCAAAAAATTGGTATTAACACAGCATTAATATCAATATCAATTTTTAAAAATGCCTATAAATACGAAAAAAATTATAAATTTTCCATTTTCATAGGCAAATGAACATGTTGTTCGTCAATTTGTCTGTTCAATAACTCATGTTGGTCTGTTTTTTAAATAATCTATTTTTAGTAATTGTCAATTGTATGTTATTTTGTTTAAGATAAATAATCGGGATGAGTTGAAGATTTTAATATGTGACGAAAGAAAAAGACCTTTGATGAAACCACAAATGTTGTGTACAAGGAATTTTTTTTAAAGTTTGTAATTTTTATTATTAATGCCAACATATATTTTTGCTGTATAATTTTTATTTTAATTGTTTTCCCTAAATTAACATTTATAGTTAAGTAACTTTTTTTAATTTAATTTCTGCTATTTATCAAAGTTTTTTTACCGTGTGTTTAACACACAGGTGTTACACTAGTTGTTAATAATATTCTTAAATTAATTGTTACTTTTCGGAGTTTAACAAAAACTACCTTAAAAAAATGTTATTTACAAAAAAATAAAACATGTAAGTTGTGATATTACAAAAACCTACTTTTTTTTTTGCATTTAAAGTTAAAATAACTGATAAATGAATGCATTTATCAGTTGTTTATAACTGATAAATTCATTTATCAATTTTTTTAAGTAGTATTTTGTGCTTGGTTTTTTGGCTAAACAATTGATAAATGCATTTATCTGTTATTTGACAGATAATTTTTTTTAAATAGTGTTTTGTAATATTTAAAGAGTTTTTTTGTAATGTCAACTAATGTAAACGAACAGAGGTTGAGATGGAACCGAACAAGAATGAACCAAGATTCAATAATGAATAAAGCCGCAGTCTCTCTTTTCTTTTATTTAATTCATAATCCAAAAACTTGCTTAATACAAAAACCCTAACTTATTATTTATACTACTAAAAGGAAGATTCTAGAAATCCTAAATAAATAAAACCCTAACTTAATTAATTCATTAAAACCCTAAACTTAAAGCCCAAAACCCAGTCAAACCGAAGCCCAATCTGTTTCTGCGCAAACTGATGTTTCCGTCTGGCTCCCAGGCGCCCGCCTGGCTATTGGTGAGGTGCCCCCAAGGCGCCCGCCTGGCTCCCAGCAGCCTCTGTTCTGTTTCTGTTCATGTTGCTGCCTTTGCCTCTGTTTCTATTACCAACCTGCATCATCCTCCCCTCCTTAGAGAAGACTCGTCCTCGAGTCAATATCCTCGATATGAACACCACGATTCCCCAAAAAATCTAAACTCCATCCGCAAAAGGAATTCGATGCCCTTGACGAACTTGAAACTTTATTGCTCTTGTGACAGTATCCATCCAATCAGCCCAATGCAATGATACGAAAAACTCAATAATCAATTTCTGAATTTTGTATCGAACAGAAGAACGGGGGAAATACATGTCAAATGGATCTGTGTACCCAAGACAAACGGTAACCGTTTCAAACGTCCACACCAAGCTTGCCCCTTGATTAGCAAATACCTCCTTGGTCTCCTTATCTGACTCAGCAGATGATTTATTGTCATAAACAGGATCGGTTGTCGACACTAGACAAACGTCACAATGACACATATCAAACGTAGGTGGTTTGGACCAATCAACAAGATTTTCTTGACTTGAATATTCGACCAAAGAACTTTCTTTAGAACCAACTGTATCCATCCAAGAATCAATCGACTCTTCAGGATTTGTATCAAACAAAGGGGGTTTTGATCAATCAGCAAGATTTTCTTGACTTGAAGATTCGACAAAAAACCCTCTTTAAACCCAACAGTATCAATCCAAGAAACAAAGGAATCATTAGGATTTTCCTTACCTTCGATCTCCGGAATTTCGATCCTCATATCGACATCCCTCGAACGTTTAGCTGCATACCTATCATGAAGTCCATGATTTCTGGCCAAGGAATTGACACCATTGTGATACTCCTCACCCTCGGAAGAAATATCCGAATCACAACCCATAATTGGTGGTGTCCCCCCACGATTTTTGCGATTCCGAACAGATCTCGATATCGCGTAGATCACGCTCGTGGTGATGATCGTCTTCCGGAGGATCCGCTGCACGATCCCTTCCACGACCACCTCTTCCTCCACGAACTCCACGCCCTCGTTCGGCCATCAAATCGACCAGACAACTGATACCAAATAATGTAAACAAACAGAGGTTGAGATGGAACCGAACAAGAATGAACCAAGATTCAATAAAGAATAAAGCCGCAACCTCTCTTTTCTTTTATTTAATTCATAATCCAAAAACTTGCTTAATACAAAAACCCTAACTTATTATTTATACTACTAAAAGGATGATTCTAGAAATCCTAAATAAATAAAACCCTAACTTAATTAATTCATTAAAACCCTAAACTTAAAGCCCAAAACCCAGCCACACCGAAGCCCAATCTGTTTCTGCGCAAACTGATTTTCCGTCTGGCTCCCAGGCGCCCGCCTGGCTATTGGTGAGGCGCCCCCAAGGCGCCCGCCTGGCTCCCATCAGCCTCTGTTCTGTTTCTGTTCCTGTTGCTGCCTCTGCCTCTGTTTCTATTACCAACCTGCATCATCAACTTGTACGGTTTTTTTGTAATATCCATCTTTCAAAATTTGTTTTTGGCAAATATTATAAAGAAATAAGCTAGTCATCGTGTAAAGTGCCATCTCAACATTGTCATTTATAATGACATGCGATTTAACGGAGGTTTTTGACAGAATAGTAACCAAAACGAAAAAACCAAGTTGGTGACCAGTATGTTATAAGTTTGATTGTCATCGTTAGTTTTTCAACAATTTATCCATTTTCACATCAAATTGCAATAGTTTTACAAACATAGAAATTGAATTTGAATATTTAAAAAATGGATAACCGATTACAACAAATTGTAAAACTCAGGTAACCAAATTGCAATTTGTCCCAAATTTAAACTCATAAAAAACATTATAGTGTGACTATAAAAGTGGTTGGCTGGCCAACTTTTAAATTCCACTTGAACCAAATTTAACTCCAAGTCATTTTTCAAATGACTTAATTATTGTTTGCTTGGCCATGAAACTTGATGGATAAAAATAATAAACATCATTTTGATAAGTCTCTTGCCAAGATCACATCATTCCCGTCCTCTTGAACCAAATTTAACTCCAAGTCATTTTTCAACATTGATATTTTAGCTAATAGTAGTGCATCATTTGAAGAAAAAAGCTAGTGAAAAAAACGCAGTGATAAAAAAAGAATATAGGGAGTACTGGTTTCATACTTTCCGGATTAAATGAGTGAGAAAAAGAAAAAATATATGAAAAGAGAAAATTTAAAAGTGGACTTGAAATAAGAGCATCAAAAGTTTCTATTGAATTCTTAAATGAAAAAATAAGGCAATAAAAACAAAAATATAACCAATGAAATCAAAGTTAAAGTATTATTTTTCTGCAAAAAAATACACATGCTCAACTTAGAACATTTAGTAAAATACTTAGAACTAATTAAAAAAAAAATTCTCTGTCTCCTCGAAAAGATAAGACAGTTCTAACTTAATTTTGATAATAAGTTTGATTTATTTTTGACCAAAAAATTGGTATTAACACAGCATTAATATCAATATCAATTTTTAAAAATGCCTATAAATACGAAAAAAATTATAAATTTTCCATTTTCATAGGCAAATGAACATGTTGTTCGTCAATTTGTCTGTTCAATAACTCATGTTGGTCTGTTTTTTAAATAATCTGTTTTTAGTAATTGTCAATTGTATGTTATTTTGTTTAAGATAAATAATCGGGATGAGTTGAAGATTTTAATATGTGACGAAAGAAAAAGACCGTTGATGAAACCACAAATGTCATGTACAAGGAATTTTTTTAAATTTTGTAATTTTTATTACTAATGCCAACATATATTTTTGTTGTATACTTTTTATTTTAATTGTTTTACCTAAATTAACATTTATAGTTAAGTAACTTTTTTTAATTTAATTTCTGCTATTTATCAAAGTTTTTTTACCGTGTGTTTAACACACGGGTGTTACACTAGTTGTTAATAACATTCTTAAATTAATTGTTACTTTTCGGAGTTTAACAAAAACTACCTTAAAAAAATGTTATTTACAAAAAAAAAAAATATGTAAGTTGTGATATTAGAAAAATCTACCTTTTTTTTTGCATTTACAGTTAAAATAACTGATAAATGAATGTATTTATCAGTTGTTTATAACTGATAAATTCATTTATCAATTTTTTTTAAGTAGTATTTTGTGCTTGGTTTTTTGGCTAGACAATTGATAAATGTATTTATCTGTTATTTGACAGATAATTTTTTTTTAAATAGTGTTTTGTAATATTTAAAGAGTTTTTTGTAATGCTCAACTGATGTAAACAAACAGAGGTTGAGATGGAACCGAACAAGAATGAACCAAGATTCAATAAAGAATAAAGCAGCAGCCTCTCTTTTCTTTTATTTAATTCATAATCCAAAAACTTGCTTAATACAAAAACCCTAACTTATTATTTATACTACTAAAAGGAAGATTCTAGAAATCCTAAATAAATAAAACCCTAACTTAATTAATTCATTAAAACCCTAAACTTAAAGCCCAAAACCCACCACAGAAGCCCAATCTGTTTCTGCGCAAACTGATGTTTCCGTCTGGCTCCCAGGCGCCCGCCTGGCTATTGGTGAGGCGCCCCCAAGGCGCCCGCCTGGCTCCCAGCAGCCTCTGTTCTGTTTCTGTTCATGTTGCTGCCTCTGCCTCTGTTTCTATTACCAACCTGCATCATCCTCCCCTCCTTAGAAAGGACTCGTCCTCGAGTCAATATCCTCGATATGAACACCACGATACTGTAAGTACCCCAATCTGGATCACCCCCTTTCAAACACACGGGAAACACCGCAGACTCATCCACGCAGTCTCAGAGACCTCTCTCACTCAAAACCCTCTCAAACCCCCAACCAAAACCAAGTGGAGGAGCCTTTCTGGGATAAAAGGGACAAAAGGACCTTTTGGGAATTTTCAGAAATCGAAAGCAATTAAGGTCCGTACGGACCTCTTTGTTTCAATGATTACTAAATCCCCTTAAAGTCCACAATATTCCCTCAAATCCCTGGAAAATGATTACTTCCTCAGAGTTGGTCCGTACGACCTCTTTGCATGCAAGATGGTCCGTACGGACCTTATTGCTCGTGGGAACACCATCATTCCGTAATATTCTCCATCATTGCGCATTCCCTCAAATCGAGGAAATCCAAAATTTCGGATAACCAAGAAGGTCCGTACGGACCTCTTTGCTCCGAAATTTTTACTATAAATAGAGGGCTCCCCTCCTCATTTTGACACACCTCCCTCTTCTCTCTTCCTCCCTTAGCCTTCTCCCGGCTCCCCTCTAAGTCCTCTCGAGGCACTCCCGCCCCTTTCGATCCTTCCGAGGCCTTCCGAGCTCCTCGCGGTGCTCCGAAGCCTCCCGAGCGCTCCCGAGACGCTCCCGCGCTGCCCCGAGGCACTCTCGAGGTACTCGAGGCCCCTCGTGGTACTCCGAGGCCTTGCCTCGGTCTTTCCACCTGTCCCGGCTCTTTCCGAGTCAAACCGACGATCCCAAACCACGCCGAACCCCCGCCCGAGTGACTCCCGCCACCACAACGCACGCCGAACCTCTCGCCCGAGTGATCCCGACAATCCCCACGCACGCCGAACCTCCGCCCGAACGCAGCCTACAACCTCAACTCACGCCGAAACTCGTCCGCGTACAACCGGTCCCTCCCGAAGCAATCCCGATCCATACCGAACGCTACTCCGACCTCAAACACCATTCCCTACGGAAGACGAGACACGAACCAACATTGGTAAGGCTTCCTTCCTATACTATTTCAATACATTTCCATACATAGCATACAATGTAGACATCCGATACAGCATGCATTTTTAAAAGCACACACACACACACACAACATTTAAAGGATATTAGGGGTATCCGAAAGACTCGTTTTACGAGGCTACTCTAAAGGTGAGCTCTAATATTCTAATATTCTCTTCCCGGGGAGTCATCTCGACCTCCGAACTCAAAATCTCATCACACAAAAACGGTTTAAAATTATCTTTAAACCGATGCCCTTTTTCAATGTTTTCTGGGGCTTAATAAAAACGGCGTGGCGACTCTACAAATGCGAAAACAAACGGCGAGACACCTCCAACGCGAAAGATGCCAGATGCCGGGCCGCGAGGCCTTTCTGGATCCGGGTAATTTCGGGCTTGGCGACTCATTGGGATATTTGTTTTAAAAACTTTTAAACAAAACAAAAGATTTTTAAAGCGATGATGAGGGTCAAACTTTCATTTTACCCCTTCCTTTAACAAGGTGTGTGTGCACGTGCTTCGTTTTTATTTTACAAAAAAAAATAAAAATACAAAAAAAATGCATCAATATACATCTCGTGCATACATTTAAAATTCTTCAAAAATTTCTATTTTACTCGTAAAAGAATTTTAGAGACCGCACACTACGCGCACCGCCGCCTCGGTTACACCGCACTCTACTCACACCGCCGCCTCGGTTACACCGCACGCTACTCGCACCGCCGCCTGATACACCGCACACTACAACCCTTAACCCGAGTGGTCTCGCTTGCAGTCCGTTAGGTCTTCCTAGGCTCTCGGGCGCGCACGGATCATTCCAAACATCCCATCCTAGCCAAGCGTCAACCCCGCACGTTTGAGTCTTGAGTCACACTCGCCCGCACTCGGCTGGTTTTTACCACCCGTGTCATACACTCGGATACATATACCATGCCGGCCATTTTCTCGAGTCAAGGCTCTAACTCAAGATCCTTGCGCAAGCAAAGCGATGAAAGGTCATGCTAAAATCTTGACTCGATCTTGATTTCCGAAGCTACACCTGCACGATGTTCCGTCCCGATATACATCCATGCTCGCATGACACCATGTCATCACGCTGATACGTCGCCCATGACGATATGACCCACCTAACGCCTAACGTCACACATCCCTTGCGCAAGCAAGGTAAAGAGAGGTCATGCCGAACTTCGACTGATCTTGACTCAGCCGGCGGCTCGGTTCACTATTCACATGGCTAACGCATCAAAACGAACATGACAGCTCGGTCCTTAGGTTCGATTTTTCTTTTAGGCCGGTGGAAACCGCTTGCACTATAGGACCCTCGCCCGGGCCGTCCACCCCGGGATGTCGAAATACAGTGTGCAAAACGAGGGGCTTATAGCCGCACGTATGGTCTCCATCGACCCAGATCTAGCATAGTTGCGAAAAGAAGAGCAATCTTTTCCAACCTACCTAGGATTCTGAGAAAACATGTTTTAAGTAAATTAAAACAACAAAAAAAAATCAAAAATAAAAGAAACGGAAACCGCATGCCACGTGAGCTTTCCCCTTTTATCCCGTTAGGCCATTCCCGTGTCTAAACCTTGCCCATCACCCCTCCAGCCTAACAGAGAGTGGTCGAGAGTACCCGGAACCCGTCTCCCAAGGTGTCAAACAAAGAAGGTCCTACCCACCTCTCGTCACCAGACAATCCGTCAATTCCCCATGGCCAAGCCGTGGATAACAAGGATGAGAACGGACCTTACCCCCAAGAAATTTCCCAACATTGGAAGAAGTTTGGCAGTGTCCTCATGGCTATTGAGAAACGTCAAGGTGAGCAACAAGCTCGGATCGAAGGTGCCATGCACCACTTCGGAACCTTAGCCACCCAACTACCCGGGGCTTCCTAAGCCATGATCGCTCCTACAGCCTCTAACATCTCTCATTGTCTCCCGTAAGTCAACCCGTTACCCTCGTACGAGCCATGCAGCTTATGACGTAAGGCCACAAGACCTTCCAGAGGAAAGCTCGCCCATCCAGCCTCCCGAGGTCCCTACTCACCGCCGAACAACGAACACATCTCGTGGGACGTCTGCAATTGCAGTGCTTGTCCGGAAATGGAATTCCAGGATGCAATGAACGAGGGCCGTCCTCGACGAAAGAAGAAGCTATCTTCTCAACAAAAACTGAAAAAGAGGTATGAATCCGGTGATCCCACAAATTTGGAACCCTTGAGAACCCTCAGGAAAGTTTGACTACTATGTCATCTACTCCAAAGAAATCTCCCCACTTAGTTCTCGCATGTGGCCACGGCAATGTTTGCTCCATGATCACTGGGACGAGCTTCGCACCGCCACCGAAGGCCCGAAGGTCCGTATAATCCAACCCCGTCTTGGGAAGATCTCAAAGCCACTATTGATGCTTCAAGAAAAGCCATGACAAATGAACGAATTGAAATGCGCAGCCTGGCCTTACGCCAATCGTGCTCCTCCCACTCCGTAAAACGGGAGAGACAAGCAAAACCATAAGTCCAGAGGTGAATGTTCTCGACACGTTCCTGGCCAAATCCCAAGTGAATCCTCCACGGACAGACAAAAGGCCACCCATACCTCGAGCCACGAATTGAAAAGGGGCCCTACGCCAAAGAAGCCGAAACCTTGGGACCCAAAGGTCAAGATCCTGTCTTGACACGCCTCAAGCGCACTCGTGCTAACATCTCACTCGGTCCTTACTCACTTCATCTTACCCGCACAAGCTCAAGTTGGAAGAAAGCTCGGCCTGCACTATGGTTCCCATCACAGACACCCGATGAAGCGCCTCAGATGATTGGCAACGTCAATTACAGCAATATCATCACCTTCACAGAGCTCGATCTTCCAAAATTTGGGGCCGACCACAACGAGCCTCTCTACATAACAGCTCAACCGGACGAGCGCCGTCTCCTCGGGTGTTGGTA
This sequence comes from Adenophora triphylla var. japonica, assembly GCA_022495995.1. Classification (NCBI taxonomy): domain Eukaryota; kingdom Viridiplantae; phylum Streptophyta; class Magnoliopsida; order Asterales; family Campanulaceae; genus Adenophora; species Adenophora triphylla. The sequence continues at coordinate 320,502 of JAFEMH010001638.1, read as the reverse complement.
GATGGGGGATCATCCATGAACGTCCTTCCACCCAAAATGATGGATTTGCTAGGGATCAAAGCAACCGATCTAAAACCTCGACTGTGCAATCAAGGCATACGACTCAACATCCCGCCCACCTGGGAATAGCCACCTTGAACCTGTGGTTTGGAAAACAAATGGTCCCGACGTATTTCCAAGTCATCGACATCCCGATCACATTCACGGCCATTTTGGGACGCCCTTGGCTACATCAGATCAATGGGGTGGCATCCACTCTTCATCAGTGCGTAAAGTTCGTCCAAGGAACAGATCTTACCATCATCTACGGTGATAGCATAGTCAACGAAAGGACCGAAACAAACGGCGTCCCGGTCTTAGAAATCAAACCCGACGATGATGGCATGATGCTAATGTGGTTCACCATCGAAAGCCCAAAGGCCCAAGTGTGCCACATAGACCTCGCCTTTGATTTGGGACAAGATCCCTCCCCGATGAAAATGATGAAGCACATGAACTACATCCCGGGGCTCGGTTTGGGAAAACGCCATCGTGGCACTCACCGTATCATCAATATCAAAGAATGTAATACCCCGCACGGCCCGGGATACTCTCCTACTCCCGAACACATTGCGGAGGACAAGCGAGCCGCACGAAAACGCTCCACGTATAACAAAAGAGGCTTGCACGCAATCTCCGATCTTCGTCCTTACAGCTTCGACATGACCAAGTACTTCACAAGGAAGGCCGGCAACTTGGAAGAAGATCCAAAAGGGAACAGAGTTAATCGCCGCCAAACAAAGCCGGCCGACAACCATGGACAAGCTCCAGCAGTAACCTCGGCAAGATTCAGAGGCCTCAAGCCAAATCCCGTCCGAAGAGCATTCTCGACACACCGCCCTCGCCGGGATCCACAACCACCACTATTCACAATGAATTTTGGTTCGGGAAAACCCCCTCTTTGGCGGAAGAACTCGAAAACTCTCTCGTCAACACTCCCGCCTTCAACAAACGGGACGAGTCCGCATTCGAGCTAGTAATGCCCAAGACAAAAGCAAAAGACTCCGCAGACGATGCTTGGGACGAACCACCGCTCCACCTCGCTTCTTCAAAGAAGAAATCGAGATGCCGGATCTAATCGATTTTGTTTCGATAACTCTTCTGTGATAGCAATGATCGGGAACGGTGACATAAAGCCTTTCAAGCCCCATCTCCTATCAAGCTCATTGCCACTCAATAACCGGGCCACATTCTCCGACCCACCGCCAAAAAAAGGACATGATCGAACAACTTGGTCTCGACCCCTCGAGTCCTAGAGTCTAGTGTCAAAACTCATCCCGAGTCCATTAGCTTTGAATTTGAGTCTCTCGAGTCATCCGATGGCCTCACGCCGTAAGATTACGAACTCATTGCCAATAATGTATTCCCGTATGCTCTTAATGAATGCTTCGATCTTTCCGAGTATCCTCTCATTGCATCTTTAACAACCGATAAATTAACTAACACACAAACAGCTTAATAACGATTCACTTGATAAAGAAGCATACATTAAACGAACAATACATTAAGCACATCTTTAAGCATGTTTGTCAAACGAGAGAAAACCGGGCCCAAGTCGCCGAGGAGGTTTTAACCAAAGTGAATTTGGGAACCGCCGAAGAGCCAAAAGAGACGCAAATCGGAAGTTTCTTCAGCAAGGCACAGAGCAAGACGCATTGGATCGCACCTTTGCTCAAAGAGTTCGTGGACGTGTTCGCTTGGTCCTACCGAGACATGCCCGGATTAGATCCTAAAATTGTAGAGCACCGGATCCCCTTGAATCCCGAGGCTAAGCCCATCAAGCAAAAGCTACGCCGAATCAAGCCAGAATGGTCTTTACAAGTCAAAGAGGAGATCGAAAAAATGCTCCGCGTCGGCTTCATCAGGGTGATCAAATACCCCACATGGCTCTCCAATATCGTCATGGTCACCAAGGCCAATGGAAAAGTACGCTGTTGCGTGGACTTCCGAGATCTCAACAAAGCAAGCCCCAAGGACGATTTTCCACTACCCAACATCGACATGTTGGTAGACACTACAGCCAATTTCGAAGTCAAGTCCTTCGTGGACGGTTTTGCCGGCTACAATCAAATCAAGATGGCCGAAGAAGACCAAGAAAAGACAGCTTTCACAACCCCCTCGGGAACCTCATCGCTACGCAATGCCGTTCGGACTAAAGAACGCTGGGCTACCTACCAACGGGCAAAGAACCGCCCTCTTCCACGATATGATCCACAAAGAGATCGAAGTGTACGTCGATGACATGATCGTTCACTCAAAGGGATCAGATGGACAACACCTCGCAGACCTGAGAAAATTCTTCAATCGCCTCCGAAAACACTCAATGAGGCTTAACCCTGCCAAATGCACATTTGGGGTTAGCCGAGGCAAGGTTTTGGGATACATGGTCACCAAGAGAGGCATTGAGGTGGATCCTCAAAAGATCAAGGCTATCATCGAAATGAGACCACCGCAAACTCAGACAGAGGTGAAAAGCTTCATGGGCCGCCTGCAATATATGCCCAGCGCTCCGATAACCAGCATTGACCTCCTATGTGCGCGAGCCAATCTTCAAACCGATGAAGAAGAACGCCGACATCGAATGGAACCCAGAATGCCAAGATGCCTTTGAAAAAATAAAAGCATACCTTGTGAGTCCTCCGATTCTCTGTCCTCCCCACGAGGAAAAGCCCTTGTTGCTATACCTAATGTGACCGACACCGCAGTTGGAGCCATGCTCTGTCAAGAAAAGAGGGAGTCACGGGTCGAAAATGCCATCTACTTCGTCGCCGAAAGTTTCAAGGCAGCGAACTCAATTACTCAGGCCCTCGAGAAACTCCGCGCAGCTCTGGTATGGGTTGTCGGAAACTACGGCACTACATGCGGTCGCACACGCACACTTGGTTTCCAAAATGGACCTGGCCAAGTACCTCTTCGACAAACCATCTCTGTCAATGAGTCTTGCCAAATGGTCTTTCTTCCTAGCGGAATTTGACATCAAGTACGTAAACCAAAAGTCAATCAAGGGACGGGCCATGGCTGAACAACTGGCTGATTTCCCCACCGACGAGGCTCGAGGCCCCGAACCACAATTTCCAGACGAGGGAATCTTCGCAATCGAAAGCGAAAATTGATGGCAACTGTTCTTCGACGGAGCAGCTAACAAAAAGGGAAACGGCATCGGTATGCTCTTGGTGGATCCCAAGGACGAGCACACCCCAATTGCTATAAAGCTCAATTTTGAGGTAACCAACAATGCCGCCGAATATGAAGCTGCTGCTATTCTGGACTACAAGCCGCACTCGAGAGGAATGTCCAGAAACTCGAAGTTTATGGGGACTCAGCCTTGATCATCAACCAAGTCTCCAACAAGTGGAAAACCATAGACCCGGGCTTGCAAAAATACCATGCCTGCATGGAGGACCTCATCACACAATTCGAAGAGGTCACCTTCCATTACTTGCCAAGAGATCGAAATAGGTTTGCAGATGCCTTAGCCACCTTGGCCTCCCTTTTGGAAATCCCTGAAGGAAAAGCAATCAAACCCTTCAAAGTCGGACGAAAGGAAATTCCTGCCTACTGTTGTGAGATCGAACCAGAACCTAAGCCCGTCAATGAGCCATGGTATAACCAGATCTTCCAATACCTCAAGAACGGGGAAACCACCTTCATGAACAAGGAAGACCCACACACAGAAGGGGTCAAAACCAAGAGCATCATGGCCCTAAAACGCCTCGCCTCTCACTTCGTCATCCTCGGGGATATGCTATACAAGAAACGCTACCATGGGCCACTCCTACGCTGCATCAGCCAAGAAGAAGCAAGCAAGTTCATGAACGAAGTCCACAATGGGGCTTGCGGTCCCCACATGAACGCCAGAGCCCTGACGCAAATCATTCTCAGGATGGGCTACTACTGGATCTCCATGGAGGCAGATTGCATCCACTTTGTCCGAAGCTGCGACAAGTGCCAACGGTTCTCCAACCTCAATCATCTGCCGCCCCACGATCTCTACTGCATGACTACACCTTGGCCCTTTGCCACTTGGGGAATTGACGTCATCGGGAAAATCGCTCCGCCAGGAAGCAACGGTCACGAGTTCATCTTAGTAGCCATCGACTACTTCACCAAATGGGTCGAAGCCAAGTCCTACAAGGTACTCACCTCCAAGAAGGTCGCGCATTTCCTCAAGGAAAACATCATCTGCCGATACGGCATCCCAAATGAGGTCATATCAGACAACGGCTCACACTTCGAAGGGGAATTCGACTGCATCAGTTGGCCGAATTCAAGATCACACGCCACAAATCTTCTCCCTACCGGCCACAAACAAACGGCGCCGTGGAAGCAGCAAACAAAACCCTCGAACGGATCATCCGAAAAATGACCACCCGAGGACGAGATTGGCCCGAGAAGCTGCACCTTGCACTTTGGGGCTACCGCACATCAGTCAGAACAGCCACGGGAGAAACCCCATTTGCCCTGACATACGGGATGGAAGCAGTCCTTCCCATCGAGCTGGAAATTCCCTCACTCCGAGTGCTGCTGGAAAATGACATCAACGAAGTTGAATGGCTCCGAAGCCGACATGACGAATTAGCTCTGCTAGACGAGCGACGACTAAAGGCCATGGAACACGTCCGAGCCTATCAAAGCAGGATGGCTAGAGCTTTCGACAAGAAAGTCAAATCCCGAGACATCAGGGAAGGTGACCTTGTACTCAAAGAAAAGCCTCCCACTCGAACCAACCCACTGGGAAAATGGGAACCCACATGGATCGGCCCTTTCGTGGTTCAAAAGATCTTCTCCGGAGGCGCCATGGGCTGGCCGGACCTAGACGGCAATCCCTTCATGAATCCAGTCAACGGAAGCAAACTTCGCAGATACTTCGCCTGAAGAAGAACAGCTGTGCATCTCTTGGCACTCCATGTAGTGTCGAACTACGCAGACCTGAGCCCTCTAGTCCGGGGGAACGTAGGCAACCTTAATTGGTCCGGTCTAAAAATACACAAAAAAGTCAAAAGTTTGAATGTCAATCAAGACCTCCATCAAGCTACGTACTTTTCAAGAACACGCCCCAGCAGTCACCTTGACCAAGTCAAACGACGGCGGCAACATCAAAGGACATCCGAGGGTCACTCAGCATCAACGACCGACTCATGTCCGCTTCCAAGCCGGGGCTTGTCTTCGCCCTCACGCGCTTCAAAAAAAAAAAAAGAGAGCTCGAGCAAGGGCTCACAAAAAAGAGCTCGAGCAAGGGCTCACAAAAAAAAAACAAAAGAAGCTCGGCGAAGGCTGCTTGAAAAAAGGTGGTCAAGAGCCCGACGCCAACAAGAGGCAAGGAAGCTACGAAAAAGACCGTCAAAACGACTTGTCAAGGGAGCATTCAACCTCTCGGCCAAGCACAAAGCCTCGGCAAAGGGGATTGCCGTGCAGCCCAGGCTGAGTCCGCGAATGCAGCGAGAAAAGTCCAAAGATGGACGCCGACAAAGTGTAAAGACGAAGGCAAACAAGAGATCTTGCGTCTCGACAAAGCTTTAAAAGTAAATCACAAATCACTAACGCTTACAACATTTCTTGATGAGTTCAAGCACGGTCTACTCTCAAGTTCACAACATGCTAAAAGACGGCTTAATACATTTAACAAATAATGTGTTTGCAATGCAATGAATGGATACCTAGGAGGTCATTCCGCGCCATCCGCGCTTGTCCCTCGCCATTCTTCCCTTTCTTCCCTCGTCCCCGGCGAGTCTTCTTTCGCTTCACGTGAACCAACTCTGCGTCTCTCGGTCAGAGATCTGGGGTCCTCCCGTAGAGTCAAACAATCCGGCGGCTCTCGGGGCTTCATTCGCCGTGCTTCGGCTCGGATCTCCTCCTGCGAGTGCCGTAAAAGAGGACCTCTCCTGTCGGTCAGTCGGTCAACTCTAGTCTCGTAGTCAAACAAAGTGTCTCCGTCACATCCAAAGGGTCGAGACCGGGCTTCGGAACTCCTAAGGCAATAGCTACTACGGCAACCGGGTCCCAGAATCGCTACACGCGCTCTCCAAGACCACTTGGGACGCCCAACACGCTGCTCATACCAGGGCCGGATGCTGAGTCGTCAACACAACACTCTCCCGACGTCTAAGGAGTACCACGCGGGAGGGAAAGCGGAATACTTCCATACCCTCGGAAAATACAAGAAGGCACCTGGAAGTTTCATACAAAGAGGAACTACCTCCGCAGTAGCAAGGTCATCGGCCCCAACAAAGGCTCCTGCTTCATCCCAAACTGCCCGGAAACAAGCGACGGCATATAGAAGGAGGACCAAGACAAACCTGGAACTCTGACAACATAGGACCTTCCCTGCAAGATCCTCCTGGTCTCAATCCTCCAGTGCGGAACCCACCAGCGGATCTGATGCGTACCAAGCTGTGCCATCCATCTCTCCCAGGCGGACTGATCCATATCCAACACAAGAGGTCGCTGAGCAAATGACCACGGGCTAAACGACGTCGGAGCCTCGGGCATGGCCTGAAGTCTCTCTCGCAGCCACAAGGTGAGCAAAGCGGGGCTTCCCCCTCTCATAAAACGATCCCCAGTCGCCAGACGATCGATGCCATGAAGAGTCTCCCCAAGCACCAACGGGACAATATCCTCTCCCGGCTCTGCGGTGCCCTACCACATCTAGCAAAGCGCCATCACAAATGCCAAGGGAGCTGACCAGAAAAAGCGTCGCCATCACGCACAAGGCAAATACATCCCAAGAGACGTCACTCTCATCATCACCCACAAACACACTCTCAGCTCACGTGGCATGCACAAAAATATAATAATAATAGCAACCATTTCTAGGACAAATCCCGGGAATCACAAAAATGACATTACATCTTAAAATAAAATACTGTTTGCCGTGCAAATACAAGTGTTTTATTACAGGTACCCATAAATGTCTGTTGCTAAACAAAAAAAAACAAGGAGGGATATGAAAAGAGGGAAAGCAAATGAATACTAATCGAGACTCCTCGCATCATCATCCTCAGCGAGGTCCTCCAAAGAAAAGTCGGGCATCCAGCGAACTCTCGCCCGTCACATCCTCGTCGTCGAATGCGAGCACCCGCGGAGAGGCTCCCCGACGAAAAGTACTCGGAACGATCAAATCCGGCGAAAGGGTCAAAGAAAGAAGGCTCGAGGAACCCTCCTCTGTGCGCCATGCGAGGCATGAAGCTGATAAAAGGGCTGCTCCCTCGAAGGCCACTGCGGCTCCCGAAGACGTCCCGGCATCCATGCTATGCCGCCCCTCAAAGGTCCCTCCTGCTGCGGCTCAGGTTCGGCTCTAGGCGGAGGAACGTCTGAGAATGCCTCGAAGGCATAGGCTCGTGCAGCCGGCGCGTCGCGAAGGCGGCAAGATATCTTCGAAGCCATCTTCTTCGCAACGACCTCATCGCCACGTAACGGCGAGTCAACATATCATAAGCTCTCCCAGGACACTGCTGACAAGCGGCCAAGGAAACGCTCGGCAATACAGTTATACTCAACAACAAAAGAGAAAAATACGGAAAAAGATGCCAAGATGGAAAAGAGTCGCACACTCCACCGATCTATCGGGGTCCAGCTCTGTATGCGGCAGAGCTCGCTGAACGAGCAGTGCAACACCCTCCTCCTCGATCCGTCCCCGGACATACGTGAAATCCGGTCCCGGCATCGGAACCTCTGGGGAGCTGCGGGCCGGCCTCTCTCTCCGCCGCGCACTGCGGCGTCCTCGGCTTCCTCCTCACGAAGGCCCCGTACTCCTCTCCATACAAAATGAACTCCTCGGCCCGACACCGCCAAGGTACCTCTCGAAATCGAGCACGTCCATGTCCAGGAATCAAGCATCCCAAAGGGAGGGTCCCTCGGAGCCACGGGAAGCACACCGGGCCATCTTGCCAGAAGACCCGCTCCCAGGTACATAACATCACAAGTCGTGCCCCGCAAAGGCATCTTCCGCGCGCTGTCACCTCGGGAGCCCTCAAACTCATCGCCCTCATCCGAGCCCACGGGAACAAAACGAACCCCTCCGGGCTACCCCCCTCTCAGACGCTCCACTGCACATCCCCGTATGCGATGGTGAGCTTCCCCTGTTGGTCCTCCTCTTCCTCGCCCAGATACGAGCCCGCCCAAAGATAGCAGTGGTACGGCAACGCCCCCGGATCTCTATCCCACGGGAAGCACTGGAAAACCTCATAAAACCACACCTGTGACAAAACAGAGAAGGCTCGGTGCAAAAGAAAACGGAGAAAAGACAAGTTGCTAAATCAAAAAGCAAATAAACTCATACCTCCAAAGCGAAGTCAGCAGGCGGACGAGCTGCGGCACACCCGGCTAAACCGGTCCAAGGAGAAGTAGAGCTCGGCCAAAGGCCTGCCTCGCCAAGTAATGTCACGGACCCTATCCAGGTCAATCAAGCTCTCCAACAGAGCAAATGGAGCCGCGGTCGCGTGGTTCGAGAACAAAGTCTCGGGCGGTATGCATACCACAAAAGGAGCGCGCTGGCTGCTCCGCTGTCACCTGGCCGGTACCCCGGATGTAGGCCCCAATGCTGGCCGTGATCTTCAGCTCCACGTCGCTATACAACATGCCCAGGCCCCTGCGAGGACGAGGCTCAAAGCCCAGCAGCTCGGTCAGCACCACATCAGAGATCATATCCCTCCACCGCACTGGCCCTCCTTTGAAGGAAAGCCTATGGCGGCAAAGTCGGTCGGCGTCACCGCCACCTCTCCCCAGCTCAGATGAAAGGTGTGGGTGGTATCCCACCAGTACTCAGAAAGGCCAAGGAAGACGCTCTTGTTCTTCCTCGTGTCAGACACTCCAGCCAGGTTCTCAACGAACACACCCAGGCCAGAAGCGTAGACCAGCCTCCGGGGACTCGGCCTACCATCCACGTAAATATCGGGCATCCGTTGCCACGGCTTCAGCCCAACAACAGCCTCGAGCGATCCCCGAGTCTTCATCCTCTTGGCCTTCCCGGCCATAAGCCCCGCATCCTGCAGGTAAACACAGCAAAGGTACGTCAATCACAGTACTTAATATAAAGGCACATATAACCCGTCACAAAACACGGCACATATTGCACATAATTTTCACATACATTATGCACATATTTTTCACATATATCCCGTCACAAAACACGGCACACATTGCACATATTTTTCACATATATCCCGTCACAACACACGGCACATGTCGCACATAATTTTCACATATATCATACATATAATTTTTCCCATGCAGTCCGTCACAAAAACACGGCACCCACTGTACACATTTTCTCAAAAAAAAAAGGGAAGGATTAAGCCCTACACGACACATTTTCAAAAAAAAAAAAGTCCGTCCCAACACGGAAAGCCATGAAAATAACCCGTCACAAAAACACGGCACATATTGCACATATTTTCCCCACAAAGTCCGTCACCCAAGAACATGGCACACACGGCACGACACATATGCATAACACATTTTTCAAAAAATCCGTCCCTACACGGCACACACTTTCAGACAAAACCCGTCACAAAACACGGCACATGTCACATTTTTTTCACAAAAATTATCACTACACGATAATTTTTCTCATAATGTACATACATAAATAGCATACGGTACAAAACACCAAAGCATGCATTTCATTAGAGAAGCACTTTATTTTCACAAATAAGAGCTAATCTACACATTTCTGCACAAAATACACATACCCACAATTTTTACATGTCCATTTTCAACAATTCATCAAGAATTTCACAAAAAGGCATAAAAAAATAACAAAAAATTCAAAAATGCGAAAAACTAAAACCTAGTTCTAGCATTCAAAAATTCGAGCAGGGAATCAAAACGGAACAGATTTCTTACCTCCCCGACGTTCATAGAGCGACGATTGTGCACCTCCGGATTCGGATACAAGACATCCGGGTTCTTCGAAGATGGAACGAACGAGATCCAATTTCTTTGAAGCTCCATCCGTTGCTCGACCACCTCTTGGCTGCATTGACGACGACTCCTTCGAGATCCTTCCGCCATTGCAAGCGATTCAAGCGAAAAAATGGAAGATTTTGGTAAAAATGGAGGATTTTCTCTCTTTCTCTCTCTCTGGTTCACGCATGGAAGAAGAAGGAATGGGGAAGGGCTCGGCATTTAAACCTGGTCAAAACCTGGGAACTGTAAAAAACCAACTTGGTCCGTACGGACCTCTTTGCAACCAGGTTGGTCCGTACGGACCTCTTTGCAAGGGGTGGCCAAATTACTTTCCTGCCCTTATAATCTTTGCCCCTGGCTGTCCTAAGGCCTTTTCCAGCAAATCCAAGTGCAGAATGGTCCCTAACCCTTCAATTCAACCACCGGCCGTCAGCGTAAGACCGGTCCTCGCCCGCTTCAATGGCAATTCAACCACCGGCCGTCAGCGTAAGACCGGACCTCGCCCACTTCAACGGCAATTCAACCACCGGCCGTCAACGTAAGACCGGTCCTCGCCCACTTCAACGGCAATTCAACCACCGGCCGTCAGCGTAAGACCGGTCCTCGCCCACTTCAACGGCAATTCAACCACCGGCCGTCAGCGTAAGACCGGACCTCGCCCACTCCAACGGCAATTCAATCACCGGCCATCAACGTAAGACCGGTCTTCGCCCACTTCAACGGCAAATCAATCCCCGGCGGTCAGCGTAAGCCCGATCCTCGCCCACTCAACGGCAATTCAAGAAGGAGCCAACACCTCCCAGCACGAATATCAAGGCACAAGACGCCTCCAAACGCTCAGACGGCAATTCCGGAAAGGAGCGACACCTCCCGGCCACGAATATCAAGGCACAAGACGCCTCCAAACGCTCAACGACAACTCAACCACTGGCCCTCAAAAGAGGTCCGAAGTCATCTTCCCAACAGAAAAGGGCCCCTACAGGGTCATGCATCCCCAGCAATTCAAGCACCGGCCATCAACGTAAGACCGGTCCTCGCCCACTTCAACGGCAACGCAAGCACCGGCCATCAAAGTAAGCCCGAGCTCCTCCCCAACAAGTCAAAGGGAAGTCATGCAAGACTGCATATCCCCAGCACCGACCATCATCCTTGCCCACTCAACGGCAAAACAAGCACAAGAAGGAGCCAACACCTCCGAGTACAAGTCCCAAGGCACGAAGCGCCTCCGAAATGCCAAATGGTGAAGCAATCACCGGCCGTCATCCTTGCCCACTTCAACGGCAGCGCAAGCACCGGCAGTCATCGTAAGTCCAACCTTCTACTCAACAGGCAAAAACACAAAGGCATCTACGCCTCTCGCAATCAAAGCACAAGGCAGCCATGCCTCCACAACTGCGGCTAGAAGACGATTCAAAGTCCTCGCGCATTACATCAACTGCGGCTAGAAGACGATTCAAAGTCCTCGCGCATTACATCAACTGCGGCTAGAAGACGATTCAAAGTCCTCGCGCATTACATCAACTGCGGCTAGAAGACGATTCAAAGTCCTCGCGCATTACATCAAACTGCGGCTAGAAGACGATTCAAAGTCCTCGCGCATTACATCAACTGCGGCTAGAAGACGATTCAAAGTCCTCGCGCATTACATCAAACTGCGGCTAGAAGACGATTCAAAGTCCTCGCGCATAACATCAACCGCCGCCAGAAGACGATTCAAAGTCCTCCAGCGTGGCACCAACCGCCGCCAGAAGACGATTCAAAGTCCTCCAGCGTGGCACCAACCGCCGCCAGAAGACGATTCAAAGTCCTCCAGCGTGGCACCAACCGCAATCAGAAGACGATTCAAGTCCTCACAAGCTATCTCCGGCCCGGAAGGCCTTAAACCACCCGATTAGGAAAATCGTAAAATTTCCATCCCAGGACACCACCACGTCCTCACAATTGACCTCGGCGGTCACACAACACTTCAGGGCCCCACCACGCCCGCACTCACAACCACGACCTGCGAACTACGACCGTGCTTGATTCCCGCGGGGATACGTAGGAATCCTATCACGGGGTCCGGCCATCGACCTATGCGGTCACCCAGGACACCACCACGTCCTCACCACTGACCTCGGCGGTCACACAACACTCCAGGGCACCACCACGCCCACATTCACAAAACACTCACCCCACACCCGAACTACGACCAGGCTTGATTCCCGCCAGGGATACGTAGGAATCCTATCACGGTGGTCCGGCCCTGCCGACCTATGCGGTCACACAATAGGACACCACCACGTCCTCACACCGACCTCCCGGTCACTTCCTCTCCCTGCACGCGATCCAGATTAGGACCCTTATCTTATCGGCGACCCCACTTCTTTCATAAGTGACGTCGTCGAGGGGCTTGTAAGTACCCCAATCTGGATCACACCCTTTCACACACACGGGAAACACCGCAGACTCATCAACACAGTCTCGACGACCCCTCTCACTCAAAACCCTCTCTAAACCCCCAACCAAAACCAAGGGAGGAGCCTTTACGGGATAAAAAGGGACAAAAGGACCTTTCGGGAATTTTCGGGAAATTGGGAAAGCAATATTGGTCCGTACGGACCTCTTTGTTGTCATAATTCTTGAATCTCCTTAAAGTCCACAATATTCCCTCAAATCCAGGGAAAATGATTACTCCCTGCGAGTTGGTCGTGCGGACCTCTTTGCATGCAAGATGGTCCGTACGGACCTTATTGCTCAGGGGACACCATAATTGCAAATATTCCTCCATCATCACAGATTCCCTCAAATCGAGGAAAACCAAAAAACTGGATTACCAGGGAGGTCCGTACGGACCTCTTTGCACCAAATCTGGCACTATAAATAGAGGGCTCCCCCTCCTCATTTTCACACACCTCCCACTTCTCTCTTCCTCCCTAGGCCTTCTGGCTTCCCCTCTAAGTCCTTTCGAGGCATTCCCGGCCCCTTTCGGATCCTTCCGAGGCCTTCCGAGCTCCCTTGTGGTGCTCCGAAGCCTCCCCGAGCGCTCCCGAGACGCTCCCGCGCTGCCCCGAGGCACTCTCGAGGTACTCTGAGGCCCCTCGTGGTACTCCGAGGCCTTGCCTGGTCTTTCCACGGTGTCCCGGCTCTTTCCGAGTCAAACCAACGATCCCAAACCACGCCGAAACTCTGTCCGAGTGACTCCTGCCACCACATGACGCCTTAGAACCTCTGCCCAGAGTGATCCCGACAATCCCCACGCACGCCGAACCTCTGCCCGAACGCAGCCTGCAACCTCAACTCACGCCGAAACTCTGTCCGCGGACAACCGGCATCTCCCGAAGCAATCCCGATCCGTACCGGAACGCTACTCCGACCTCAAACACCATTCCCCAGCGGAAGACAGACGCGAACCAACATTGGTAAGGCTTCCTTCCATTACTATTTCAATACATTTTCATACATAGCATACAATGTAGACATCCGATACAGCATGCATTTTTAAAAGCACACACACACACACAACATTTAAAGGATATTAGGGGTATCCGAAAGACTCGTTTTACGAGGCTACTCGGGTGAGCTCTAATATTCTAATATTCTCTTCCCGGGAGTCATCTGACCTCCGAACTCAAAATCTCATCACACAAAAACAGTTTAAAATTATCTTTAAACTGATGCCCTTTTTCAATGTTTTGGGCTTAATAAAAACGGCGTGGCGACTCTACAAATGCGAAAACAAACGGCGAGAACGAAACCGCTCCAACGCGAAAGATTGCCAGATGCCGGGGCCGCGAGGCCTTTCTCGGATCCGGGCTATTTCAGACCCGTTTGGATCGTGATAGTATTTACTTTTCAAAGTCCGAGTCGCAACCCGATTCGTTGATCGCATATCATTTAATACGCATTTTTCCCGTAAAAATCGTTAACAATGTAATGCCCGGTTCAAAACCGGAGTTCGTCCTTCGAACTCTCTTTCAAAACACGCGAAATGATGTTCGGCCTCCGAACGCTCATCTTCAAACTAAAAGCCGCCATTTAACACTTAAAATCATTTAATACGTAAAAATCGTTAACAATGACGCGTCCGGTTTAAAAAACCGGAGTTCGACCTTCGAACTCCTTTTCAACTCAAAGTCGACGTTTGCCACGCAAATGCTCATTTCAAACTCAAAATCGACGTTTGCCACACAAACGCTCATTTCCGTCTCAAAATCGACGTTTGCCACACAAACGCTCATTTCAAACTCAAAATCGACGTTTGCCACGCAAACGCTCATTTCCGTCTCAAAATCGACGTTTGCCACGCAAACGCTCATTTCAAACTCAAAATCGACGTTTGCCACGCAAACGCTCATTTCCGTCTCAAAATCGACGTTTGCCACGCAAACGCTCATTTCCGTCTCAAAGTCGACGTTTGCCACGCAAACGCTCATTTCCGTCACCTAATCAACGTTTGTCATTCAAACCAAGATTAAGCTTGTCATTCAAGCCCCCATTTCAAAAGACACACACACACACACACGTTTTCGAGAAAGGTAGAAAGACTCGTCATGCGAGGCGTTTCGGGCGATCTCGTAATACTCTACCCGAAACGTAACGAGACCTCCGAACCTAACAATCTCTGGTACTAAAAAAAGCTTTTTACTCGTTTTTGCTACCAATAAAAATGATCCCCCGTTTTCAAAGTCTTTTCCTAAGTTTTTGCTACCAATAAAAACGACACCATTTTCTAAAAGCCGTTTCTCAACGTTTGGGCTCAAAATACAAAAACCGCGTGGCGACTCCTCATTTTTTCCTTCCCATGAAACGAGGTCTCAGACACCAACACCCCGCGAAAGACGACCGCCTTTCGCATCGCGCGAAATCCGGGTAATTTCACGCGCGGACAGGCTATTTCGGACGCGCATGCACATGCATGAGTTCGGTAGTCCGAAGCCTATTTCGGTCCATGATTTGCACCCCCCCTGCGCACCTGTGCGCGATAGAGAGCCTCTATGTACCACAATCTTACTCCCTACCAAAGTGTAGGAGTATTTAAACTTAGCCACTTTTTCATCTTTTTCCAATGTGGGATAACCACATTTTACCCATTCCAACCCACTCACTTTGAGCCTTCATATCTCATTCATTTCTCAACCATTTTGAACAAATGAATATATGATTTCAATGTACTCATGGAGTAGAACACAATCCAACAATCAATTTGTCATTTTAACAAATAACAAATTAAGAAAATAACTCATTATTTCCTTCAAAACACACTTTTTTCCAACAGCTTGGATTATTTGTCAAGGCATTGTCTATATCTGCAGACGTGTTTTAGAACATCAAAGTAACTTTTATTAACTTTAGTGATTTTTTTTAATCTTTAATGCATATCTTTAGATCATTTTACAACTAAATATTATGCAATTTTCTTGTAAATATACTAGGATTACAACTTAGTGCGAAATAGATAAAAAACTTCACTTTATTGAAAATTGAAAAGATGTTGCGCAACACGGATAAAGATTATGGTTTAGCCATACATAATGGGCTTGCTACATATCAAATTATATGATCTGATAGTACAATCTGTTGGTTTAGGAGTCCTAAACTACAAGGAAAAAGGGGCTAAGTCGGAGGAGTCTTTGGTGAGATCAAAGGAGGATTCAAAACGGAGAAGGAGTCTGAACACGGCTGGGAGGAGCGCGAGGCGGGCGCCTGGTCTGGCCGAGGCGGGCGCCTCAAGGGCCGAGGTTTTGGGCTTGGTCTGTCCTTCGCGAGGCGGCCGCATGGAAGGCTTGAGGCGGGCGCCTCAAGCATGGCCGAGTTCTGGGCTTCGATTTGTTTCCTTATTTGATTGTAACTCTTCTTAAATTAGATTTAGGGTTTCCTTGTAACTATATAAGCATAATTTCGGCCTAGAACACATTGTAGCAACATATTAGAGAGACTAATAACATATTGGCTTGGCAATTGCCCCCGGACGTAGTTCACGAGTTGGTGAATGAACCGGGTAAACAACTCTTGTGTTCTTGTGTGTGATTGTTTCTTTCTTGTACGTGTGGGTGTGTGGATTTCTTTGTTTTGATTGCAACGGGGGAGCACCAATTTCACAACAACTGGTATCAGAGCTTTGGTTCGGAGGATTCAAAATTCTTTCATTAGTTGATTAATTTTGAATCGCGTTCTTGGGGATTTTGGTGAAGCAGTCAAGATGAAGAACCATATCGAGAAATTCAGCGGTGTGAATTTCACGTTTTGGAAGACAAGGATTGAAGACTACCTTTATTGTAAGGATCTTCATAAGCCCTTGAAGGAGAAGCCCGAAGACATGTCACAAGGGGATTGGGAGGTGTTGGATCGGAAGGCGTTAGGAGCGGTAAGGAGTGCCCT
Organism: Adenophora triphylla var. japonica; assembly: GCA_022495995.1. Classification (NCBI taxonomy): domain Eukaryota; kingdom Viridiplantae; phylum Streptophyta; class Magnoliopsida; order Asterales; family Campanulaceae; genus Adenophora; species Adenophora triphylla. Next base: position 304,197 of record JAFEMH010001638.1, on the reverse strand, counting down.
AACCGACGACGTTGCACGGAACGCTATGGAGGCCAAGACAACGGTGGAGTTGCTACAAACGTCGGACATGTATGAGAAGCCGTCGAATATCAATAATGTGCATTTGATAAAGAGATTTGCGAATGCGAAGATGTCGAGGGGCGAGACGGCGGCAAGTCATATCGGCAATTTCAAAGGTATGGTGGACCAATTGAAAAGTGTTGATATTACTTTCTCCGATGAAGTGCTAGCTTGTTTTCTTCTAAAATCATTGCACGATAGTTGGGAGGTTCCTGTCACAACGATTAGTACGTCGAAACGGCATTGGTGTATACGGAGGTTAGAGATCTCGTCCTGCAAGAGGAGTTGCGAAGGAAGGAGAAAAGGGGAGAATCGTCCGTAGATGGGGCTGCACTTAGGGTGGAGAGAAAAAGGGGTGGACCTAAGGGAAAAAAGGTCAAGTGCTACAATTGTGGTGAATTGGGGCACATCGGTTATGATTGTCAGGGAAAAAGTGGTGGTGCGCACGTGGTGGATGATGGTGGTGATGTATTAATCCTAGGGGAGGAGCGGTCGGGTGAAGATTGGGTGTTGGATTCTGGAGCTTCTTGTCATGCTAGTGGGGATGCGGAATCAATGAGGCGTTACAAAACCGGAGATTTTGGGGTTCTCTATCTTGGTGATGGTCAACCATTGAAGATCAAAGGTAAGGGGGATGTAATGATGAAGACACCTAATCTGGGGCTGTTTTACAACTACACAACGTGATGCATGTTCCGGATTTGAGGAGGAGGGTGATTTCTGTGGGACAACTTGACAGTGAAGGATACGGTGTTTCTTTCATTGGTGGGTCTTGGGAAGTCACAAAAGGGGCTAAGGTGTTGGCTCATGGGGTTAAGGGGAAGACGTTGTACTCTACCTACAATGTCGGTTTTCGTTCCGGTGGGAGCAAGAGGCTTAAGAACCGGCCTGTTGGTGTAAAAAGGGGAGACATCAAGAAACGGTATGTTGGGGAGGACACAAAGTTGATCAACGTGGTGTGGAAGTCCAAGGGCCCTAACAGAGAGCGGTTTCAGACCAAGAATAGTCGATGCAAGAAACAAGGTGTGTCCGAGTTTCAAGGGGAAGCATTGCGAGAAAGGTGGGTCTGGAGGGAGAAGGCGAAGTTAGACTTACAGGGAGAAATCAAGGTAGGAGCTGATTTGGGGAGGCAAGAACGATCTAACACGGGGAGGTTGAAACGTCGCTTGGTTTCAACTCGCCTTAGTACTTGAGGAGAGGTGTGGTAGTGTCAAGCCAATATGGATGAGGGGGAAATGTGTTCGAAGGTCTTTACTCCGTGGTGGGAGTTGATGGGTGATTCTATGTTTGTTAGTTTAGTCTCCGGTGGGAGATTGTTGGTTTAGGAGTCCTAAACTACAAGGAAAAAGGGGCTAAGTCGGAGGAGTCTTTGGTGAGATCAAAGGAGGATTCAAAACGGAGAAGGAGTCTGAGCACGGCTGGGAGGAGCGCGAGGCGGGCGCCTGGTCTGGCCGAGGCGGGCGCCTCAAGGGCCGAGGTTTTGGGCTTGGTCTGTCCTTCGCGAGGCGGCCGCATGGAAGGCTTGAGGCGGGCGCCTCAAGCATGGCCGAGTTCTGGGCTTCGATTTGTTTCCTTATTTGATTGTAACTCTTCTTAAATTAGATTTAGGGTTTCCTTGTAACTATATAAGCATAATTTCGGCCTAGAACACATTGTAGCAACATATTAGAGAGACTAATAACATATTGGCTTGGCAATTGCCCCCGGACGTAGTTCACGAGTTGGTGAATGAACCGGGTAAACAACTCTTGTGTTCTTGTGTGTGATTGTTTCTTTCTTGTACGTGTGGGTGTGTGGATTTCTTTGTTTTGATTGCAACGGGGGAGCACCAATTTCACAACACAATCGTCATTGTTTGAAACGGAGAATTGAAGGCCAACACCTGTGGAGCCAAATGCCATTCACATAAAGAGGAAGTCTTTTAGTGCTGATTTGAAGCAAGTATAGAGTTAACATCCTTAATATGTGGGTACAGATTTGTGTGTTTGCACATTCAGAAGCATTTCTTATGCACGATACTTGGACCATAATCCTCATACTCCTTTCTGGTAATCCACATCTGTAACCAGCAAATCAACCAAGTTACCCATGAGATATAAACGATGTTAAGAATCACTATAAGATGTTTGACTCAGTTAAATGGGACAATCTTTTTGGGATAGTTAGAATTTACACAGATTCAAGTTTATATGTCTACACGAACACACATTCTTATATATTAAATAGTAGGTAAAGATTAAAGAAAATACCTTCTTGAATGGGCTGATTGATGCCATGATGGAACCCCCGATCCAGGCGCTGTAGTTCCTAGTGGGATTTGCCCTTATCTTGATGTCGGTTCCAAAAGAGGCAAGACCTCTGATCTCTTTCAACATCCTCTCACTAAATCCAGTAATCATGGTTGAACCCCCACCAAGTAAAATCAAACGACTAAGTTCATTCCTTATTTCTTCATTGCACAACATGAGGGAATCATACGTGTTCTCATGAATTCCAGGCTCATCACTTCCTATAATAGACGGATTGAAAAGAGCCTCCGGGCATTGGAAGAGCTCCTTACCAACGGTGATGATCTTTCCATCTGGCAATGTATAGTTCATTTTCTTGGATTTTCTTAGCTCCTTCTTGTAGTTAAGGGCAATGTAAGCCATCTTTTCCTTCAAATCCTTCACAATATCACGTGCTGCTTGGGAACTAAAGGAGTAGTCTCTCTCCTCAATATTAAAGATCTTCATAAAGTGATCTGTGACACCACGACCAGCCAATTTAAGACTTGTGATGGCATGGGGAAGGACATGGCCCTCATAGATGGGTACCGAATGACTCACATCTTCCCCTGATTCTATCACTAAACCTGTCATCCCGTATCAGAAATATACTTCATATTAGATATTTGACTACTATACATGCAGTTATAAATTTAGTACGTGGGTATTTAATAGAGAATCAAAGGTTAATTACCGGTTGTTCCCCCACTGGAAAACAGGGAAAGAACAGGTTGAATGCCAATGTAAAGAGCAGGGACATCAAACTCTTCAAACATGACATCGACCATCTTCTCACGATTAGTCTTGTATTCTTTCCTCTCACCATCTGTTGCGTTATGTCTCAACGGAGGTTCAGTTAGGAGAACAGGGTGGTTGTTTTCGGGGTTATAATCAAGTTCATCGTACAAAGTATGGTGCAGTACTTTCTCATAGTCAGACCAGCTAACAACAATTCCATCCTTGACCGGGTTCTTTAATGTTATTTCACCAGTATACGACGCAAGGGCTTTTCCTATGTAATTTCTTAAACTTTCTCCATTGATTATTGGGCGCCCTATCCCACTTGCGAAAACTACCTTTGGATGATCCTCTTCAGCAAATCCCGCCTAAAACAAACATATCGATATCATATTTTCATAAACATTATCTTAATTAATTCGTTTCTTAAAGAAGTTAGAGTTTAGTACCTTGGTTATGCCTCCGCCAATATCAAGAACAATTGTTTGATTGTACTCATGTTCTGCAATAGTCTCGCTTACCACACTGAATGAATGGAAACAATTAGCTTTACTTGAGATAAAAATAATGACCGCTTTATGCTAGTACAATATTAAGCATATAACTCGTCAATAGTTAATTTGTAGGAGACTATGACTCTGAAAACTGGATCTTAGATAGAAGCTTGCCAATTCCCGAAGATATTATTTCAAAATCAAACACATCTGATCAGCATACGATGTTGGTCGATAGAAAAGAGTTACACATGAATTAAGCAACAAATACTGGCCATTATAGAATGATAACGTACCTGCTAGATCCACGATGGGAGCCTGCTGTAGAGTGCTCAGTAGACTCTTTCTTAGCTTCATATTCCCTTTCTAGTAATTTCAGAACTTTCTCCAGCCCCAACACTACACCATCCATAGTAGGGCGTTTTCTTGGATCGCTTTTCAAGGATTTCCCAACAATAGCAGTAAATTCCTTTAAGGAATCATCTGAAACATTCGGTTTTATTATAGGATCAACATTCTGATGTGCCCAAATGCCTAAATCTTCATCTTCCTTGCCATAGTAGCTCTCGTCCCCACGGTCCCATGGCATTTTAAGACATAGTACTTGGAACAAGACTACACCAAAGGCATATACGTCTATTTTTCTGGTTACAGATTGGAACCTGAAATATTCAGGTGCAAAATAGCCACCAGTGCCTTTAAGACCAGTAACCATGGTAGATTTCACTTGGCCAGCATGGGATAACTTGAACATCCCAAAATCTGAGATTTTGGCTACCCAATCCTTTCCCAGTAAGATATTGTCGGGCTTCACATCACGATGAATTATACCTTTGGGATTTTCATCCGTCACGGTGTGAAGGTGTTGTAACCCACGAGCTGCATCAAGGCATATACGGATTCGCTGCAGCCAGGACAAAGAAATTTTACTTTTCTTCCTTACATAATCAGCTAGACTTCCCTTTTCCATAAACTCATAAAGAAGAATTTTCTGACCAGATTCATTGCAATAACCGAGAAGGGAGACAAGATTCGGATGTTGAATCTTTGAGATTGTCTTAATCTCCTTGTCAAATTCTTGAGAGTTTGGTTTCAGATGCTTCACAGCAACTTGAGTGAGTTTCCAACCAAGTTTTATTTGGGCAAGATAGACCTTGCCTTCTCCCCCGTGGCCGAGGACATTACTTTCAGCAAAGTTGTTTGTTGCTTCTTTGATCTCATCCAGTGAAATCTGACGACACTTTCCTCCTGAAGATTGGGAGGAAGAAGACATGATCACTTTGATTGTAGATATCGAAACTCTATGACTCCAACGCGCTGTGTTTGTGCCAATTTACCAGGAAAGGGTTAGCTAGCACATTGTCAACACGAGGTGTATTGAGTAAACTTGCGGGGGTGAATAACAATTCTCTTATTTATTTTATAGCAAGTCATTGATTTTTAGTAAGCAATTTGGGAAGTCAACTTTAATCAAGAGACAAGGCATGTGCAGTCTAGTGTTGTTTATGCAGAAACTTTCAAGATCCAATGTTCACAACTTGGGACAGAGCAACTTCCGAAAAACTTAATCAAAATAATCTCTCTTTTCTAATCAATATTTCCATTTGCAATTATTAGTATTAATTAACAACCAGTAGTTTCTTAACCCAGACTTCTCAAATACGACACTAGATCTAGATCTATAATTGTTGATGGTATACCGTTCATTTATTAATGTTTGACTTTTGTTGCATAACGTTTCCGGTAATATAAAGTTACAAAAAATTCACAAAATTTTGTTTATAAAATAATGTGTCATTGTTTATTTTTTTTAAGCAAATACTCCCTCCGTCCCACTTCAATTGATACTTATTTCCTTTTTGGTTCGTCCCACTTCAATTGATACTTCTCAAAATGGAAAGGAATCTTCACTATTTACCCCACTCATTCTCTCTCCTATTTTACTTTTTCACTCACAACATTCTCTCTCCTAACTATTCCTCCCACTCATTCTCTCTCCTATTTAATTTTTCATACTCACAACATTTACCTTTTTCTCTTTCTTACATCACTTTTCCTTAATTGTTGTGCCCTTTTTTTTGGTCTCAAATGAAGTGGGACGGAGGGAGTATGTGTTTTGGTCAATTTTTTGTATATTGAAATTGAACTTTCGGTTGAATGATTTTGGGCACAAATAGAGTATAAAAATGCAAAAATTCAAGATGCTACGTCAAGATGTAACGAGAAAAGCTCTTGATCAATTGATCTTCGGCAAAAAACCTCGGGAGGCTTTAGGAAAGCCTACCTTAACCAAAAATGTTTATAAATTTCTGTTGTATGAGTACAAAGTGGAAGTATAGTGAGAGTTATCAAGTTGTCGTTCATGGCGCCTATCCCTATCTCTCCTTTTATACCCCTAGTATGTTAGCAAAATTTGCAATTACAGAAGAAAATAAATTACAAATAAAGATTACAGAACAGAAATATATAAACTGTAACAGAAAATATAAACTGGAAATGAATAAATAAGATGGCAGCAACACGGTTGTGCACGAGCCCTAATGAATCAGTCTCCTTAAGACTTATTCGTCCCCTCACCAATAGTGCTTGAGGATGCCTTGGACGCGAGTCTCCCAGGATAGAACGTGCGGACCGGGGGCACTTTGTACCTAAAGTTTCCGGCGAATTGGCAGTGTGCCTAGACAGTATCACCACGATGCAGTATGCAAGGAGGCCAAACAAAGATTGAACAATATGCAGCAAAGAGAGAGTGAGAGCAGTTGCAGGAAAAAATGGTGTGTAAAATGGTTTGTGAAGACTCCATTTTATAGCTGCCTTGAATCGAAACTGTCAATCCAATCATAATGACGAAAATTATTACATTAATAATTTTGCATTAGTTTCTGATATGGCTGTTACAAGGAAGAAATCAAATCGTCATTAACTCAGTTTCAGTTACAATGGGTAAATGGGATTAAATTTTGAAATCAAAATTTTTTAGCAAAAGGTGGGCTTGCGCGGGTAGGCCATTTCGAGAAAATTATTACATTAATAATTTTGCATTAGTTTCTGATATGGCTGTTACAAGGAAGAAATCAAATCGTCATTAACTCAGTTTCAGTTACAATGGGTAAATGGGATTAAATTTTGAAATCAAAATTTTTTTAGCAAAAGGTGGGCTTGCGCGGGTAGGCCATTTCGAAGCTACATTCGTGTCCGCAGGACGCGTACGCACATGAGTTCGGTAGCCCCAAGCCTATTTTGGACCATGATTTGCACCCCCCCTGTGCACCCGTGCGCGAGAGAGAGCCTCTATGCCACACACAATTACTCCTTACATAAAGTGTAGTAGTATTTAAACTATCTAACTTTCACATTTCCATTCAATGTGGGATAACATCTTTTTCCCACTTCCAACCCATCATCTTTGAGCCTTAATATTTCATTCATCCATCAACCATCTTGGACAAATAAATATTCGATTTTAATGTTCTCATGGAGTAGAATACAAATCCATAATCAATTTGGTCATTTAATAAATAACCCATTTAGGAAATAATCTCAAATTTCCTTCACACCCACTATTTTTTCCAACATAGTATTGACAAAGTAATCAACACGTAACTGAAAATTCCGAGAAATCTGCATCAGGTTGCTGAAGTTTAGGGACCGTTTGCCATGATCTTATCTTCCGTTTGAAATACATTTGAAATATATGAGACTTAGTCGTTGATCCTTTGCATAGTAAATATCCCTGAAAAGTAGGAACGGAAAAATCTGCACAAGAGGGTTTGAACCTGCATCTTCAAGTTGTTAGGAACAAGATGTCATGTTAAAGATGCTGAATAATCAAGATGTTGAAGAATCATACGAGCCAAGATGTCATTGCAGTGTTTAAGAAAAAATCTACCACAAACAATTGCCCCCAAATTTTTTTAATCTCTTAGGTGGAGCCAAGGAGTCGGAAATTTTTCAAACATGTGTCCCTTCATTTAATTGACGTGACGTTTGAGAAGACGGTTTAGGGCTTTTGAGTTGTGGTAGGGCTCTCATAACTGCCTATAACCTCCCATAAATAAGTCATCTTTCCATCGTTTCAAAAGGTTTATTCCAGCATTCACCCTCCATTGTCGGCGTCTTCCTTTTAGGCAAGTCAATCTTCTTTAAGCTTTTTGTTGATTTTCTTTTGCAACCTTAGGTCATGGGTAAAAGTAAGAAAGATAGTGTCCCTGTCCTTCCTAAAGGTTTCATTCATTTTGAACTTCTCAAGTCCAACTCCGAAAGGAGTTCAATCAGGAAGACTCATATAGATAATTTAGTTAAACGGAACGCCTTTCCCGTAGGTGCTGAATTCTTGATCCCAGACAAATATTTTACGGCTGATTGTGTTTCAGAAGAATGGGTTGGATTTCTTGAGTATCCCTTTAGTATTGGCCTTAAATTTCCTTTCTTTCCTTTAGTGAACCGTTACTTCATGGCAACCAAGTTAGCGTACCCCCAACTTATGCCTGTAGGTTGGAGGATTCTCCAAACCTTGGATAGACTTGCCCTTGAGACTAATGTGCCCGTTGATTTAGAAGAGTTGGCCTTTACGTCTGAAATTAGGTCTTTTGGCCCTCACAGATACAATTTTAGGGCTAAAACTTATGCAGACGATCTAGTGATGGGGTTTGAAGCACAGGATAGAGGTTGGAAGAATAAATTCTTTTTTGTGAAAAGGACACTTTGGAAGGGGGGAATGAGTTGAACTCAAAGTGGAGGTCTCAAGGTATAACATTGATTTTCCTTTCAGCATCTTTTGTTTTGTCAATATTTCTGCATAACTTTGTTGCTTACCTTTCTAAATTTCCCAATTGCTAAGCTGAGCGTGTTGTTCCCGGAAAAGGATGAGACATATGCCAATGTGAAGAGGATTTTGAACTTGCCAGCAGATATCCGTAAGTATAAACCATTGCAAGTGGAGTTTGAGGTTGCAAGCACCAAAGAAGAGAATACAGAAGAGAGAGTTGAAAGTAGAGCCTCACCGGAACCAAGCACCAACAAGATGTCTTCAGGTAATGAGAAACTTCCTTATTTGATTTTTGCAATAGTATTTCGTAATCCTTTTTTCGCTTTATCTCAGTCAATCGATCACAAGCTGGAGGTTTCACAATGGATGATGTTATGTCAAGGATTAAGGCCAGAGCCGAGGTAAAGAAGGAAGATAAACTTGAAGTGGGAAAGCCTCTCATCCCGAGAGGGGAAAGCTCAACTTCAAAAGCTAAGAAAAGTAAGGTGGAAGAGGTTGAGATTGTAAAAGTGGTGAAGGGAAAAGAATGGCATGTTGAATCTGTTGTGGAAGTTATCAACAATACACTTAGGAAGGTAAAGATTTTCTCATCTTCTTATCCTTAAGCTGCTATTTCTAAATAGTTGGTTGACACCTTGCATACTTCAGTTTGTAGGGTTGACTGAATTTCTGGTAAAGGAGATAGGGATTCTGGAGGATAGAGTGAAGATCCTGGATCAGAAGGTCAAGCATGAAAGTGCAAGAGCTGATAAGTCTGATAAGGAACTCAAAGTTTATGCCAATTAATGCAAAGAGAGAGGAAAAGAGAATGAGAGTCTGAATAAGTTAGTTTTGAAACAATCTAAAAAGTTGTCTACTATTGAAGCTGATCGAATGAGGGAGCTGAATGAAGCGAAGGAAAAATTTATAAACGATGCTGCCAGGATGGTACTGGAAACTAGAGTTACCATGATGCAAGATTTTCAGGATGGCAAGCATCTACCACATGTTGAAGATATACATGGGAGAAGATGTTGATTGCGATGAAGTAAACTCACCAGATGTTGATGTTACAGCTGATCAAGGTGATGCGGATATGCAAGATGTGAATGAGGGTAAAAAGGAAGTTGAAGAAGAGAAGAAGGAGGATGGTACCATTGCGGCAGCAAGCCAGGAGGGGAAGTAAAAAAAACTCTTTAGTTGAACAAACAATTTTTAATTTCAAATCTTTTAATTTTTTGCTGAGGGTGTGTCCTCAAAAACAATGTCTTTAATTTGTAATATTTTGGCATGCCTTTATTGGCATTTGGATTTTAGTTGTAGAGATTTGGTATGCCTTTGATGGCATACGCTTTTGGTTTTTATGCGCCATGCTGATGTTGGCATGTGCTAAGCTTGGGTATTTCAGTTGGGGAACAGTGAGATTTTTATCCAAGGATTCTTTTGATCGTATGAAACACTGAATGTGTTTAACATTTTGAACGTTGTGAGTAACATGCAAATGTTACAGCCATAAGTTGTGAGTAACATGTAAATGTTACAACCCTGAGCATTTGGTTCACACGTAGTGAAAAGCGTGCGCATAGGAAAAATTCAGATAACGAGTAATCTATAGATATGATGCATAATCTTTGAATTAGTTTAGATGGTATTGTACCTTACATCCTTGGACACAAGCTATCTTCCACTTGTGATGTAGATAGATTTAAGCTTTCGTCTTACATGTTGAATATGTGAGTATACGGTGACTTGCAAAACAGAAACATGTTAGGATTGGGTGTTAGCTTAGCTAACACCCCTCCGATGCTTAAGTTAGTTGTATTTCATAAAGGAGGTAAAAGAAAAATAAAAGGAAATAAGAAAACAAAGACAATTAAAAAAAGGTGTACCTGAAATCCAGGATACTGAATATGCGCTTAACTTACATAAAATAAGATGATCAGAAGACTTTACGTATTCTCCGGGCTTTAGTAATCGAGATGCCCCCAGTCTGATTATTATGATCTAAACCTCAAGTTGCTTTGACATGTTGAATATTAAGATAGAGCATATACTCCTGAGTTTTACCTTCTTCAGAATCTGGTTGATAATGTGAAAGATATGGCACTTGCAATGACTTTGGTATGTTGAAGATATAAGGTCACCTTTGATTGCTATTTTTGACAAGATGCAGATGAGGCTTTCATGGAGGTCTTATAGCATTCCTTGGCTATTTGCTGATCACCTTTAAGCGTGATTATCCTCCACAGTGTTGGTAATTTGACACGCTGATGATATGTAGATGGTATGGCCCTCATATTATGTATCCATGGCCTGCCCAGGATAATATTATATGAGGACGGGCAATCTGTAACACAAAACCGTTTCATAGAATTGACACCTTGAACATATATAGGTAATCTGATTTCTCCCACTGTTTGCTTGGTTTCACCACTGAATCCAATTAACACAGAAGAGTTTTTTACAACTTCAGAGTCTAGAATGCCCATTTCCTTCAAGGTGCTGAGCATCATCAGGTTGACAGAACTGCCATTGTCGACAAGAATTCTTTTCACCTTGCAATTTGCTATCTGTAAGGTGATTACCAGTCCATCATGGTGTGGGCCTATGATATCTGCTTTTTCTTCTTGATCAAAGGTTATTTGTGAATCTTCACATCTTGAAGATGACCGAACTGGTGTATTGAATTTGTCTTCTTTTGAATCTTTAGCATGACGCTTTGTGCTGAATAAGTTGTACCACAAATTTCTGAGCCTCCAGAGATGACATTGATAGTCTTTGTGGCCTTTGGGGGTGACAGAGATGTATCTGGAGTGGGATCTTTAGTTTCACCATGCTCTTTTCTCCTGCCCAGCAACTCCTTAAGATTGCCTTTAGATAGGAGATGACTAATCTCGCTACGAAGGGCAATACAGTTGTCTGTGGTATGGCCAAAGTATTCATGGTACGCACACTATTTAGACTTGTCCTTCCAAGCTGTTGGTTTATCATTCTTCCTGGGCCATCTTGCTTTTTCGCCCAAGTTGTCCATTGCACATAATAATCCTACAATATTGACAGAAAAACATTAGTCATCAATTGTTTGAAATTCAGAATCATCATTATCTATAGCATCTTCAACATAATTAATTTTATGATCCTCGGATCTAGTGTAGGGTTTTCCCCTATTATGCTTATGATGAGAAGATGCTGCCTTCCTGGCAGTGCTTTCATAAACAGGGGTCTCTTTAGAATTCTTCTCTCGGATCAGCCTGTCTTCTTCAAGACATATGAATTGAATGGCTCTTGTTCTGACATCTTCAAGTTTCTTGCATGGGTTTTTGACCAAGTCTTCATAATATGGCGAGTCTTTTTTGAGTCCCATCCTAAATGCTTCAGTTGCAGTTGACATGTCCATGTTTAGTATGTCCACTGCTTCTTTGTTGAACCTGCTCAAATAATCCTTAAGAGTTTCTTCAGGTTGCTGAGTTATCCGATACAAATCACTAGTAAGCTTTTTAAATACCCTATTGAAAGAAAATTGATTAATGAACATATCAATTAATTGTGCATAAGATCCAATAGAACCCAAAGGTTGGTTTATGAGCCATCTTAAAGTTGCTCCTGTTAATGTTGATCCAAAGCCTCTGCATAAATAGGCTTCTTTATATGGCAGAGGGATATGGATTACATCCATCTTCTCCTGATAGAGTGCTACATGCTCCATTGGGTCTGTAGTACTATCGTATTGCTTCATTTGAGGGACAACAAATCTCTTGGGTAATTCCGCATAGGCAATAGCAGGTACAAAACGGGTATCGTTGTAGCATGTTGGAGATGATCTATGCATGGGAGATGCAATGCCTGGAACATTCATGACCATGTCCCTTAATTCCTGTAGTTGTCTAGCTACGAAATTTCCTGCATCAAGGTTATTAGGATTAGGATTAACAAAGTTATATGCATAATTTTTAAAACCCCCTGTTAATCCTGAAGATGGTGTCTGAAAGAATGGCATTGACATTGGCAAAGTGAAACATGGATTAATGATGACGCTTTCAGTCTGCGTCACATGGCTTCCTGAACCTCCTGCCCCCGAATCTCCTGCAAAGCTGAAATGTCTAGGTTGTAAGGGAGATATTGTGCTTGACACTGAAGGTGTTCCATGACCTTGAGCAAACTCTTATTGAAGACGAGTGATAGCATTGAACAACATCTGGTTGGTATGTTGTTGAGTCTCGTGTTGAGTCTTCAAGTAATCCATCATCTTGGTCAGGTTGGTAACAAAATCAAAGGTCATCCCCTGAGGAATCACAGCCTGAGGATTCACAGCCTGAGGATTCACAGCTGAAGAGGTGACAATCGGTAAAGATTGTTGAGAAGGCATTCCAAGCGTATGTTCAACTTGAGCTCCAGATGTTCTAAACGCTTCAGTCCTTCCTGCAACATTCTTTGTATCCTGACCAAAACTAGGATTGCTCATCTTGAAATTTTCTTAGCAAACTTAAAAAACCAAAGTTCCCACAAACAGCGCCAAATTATTTTGGTCAATTTTTTGTATATTGAAATTGAACTTTCGGTGGAATAATTTTGGGCACAAATGGAGTATAAGAATGCAAAAATTCAAGATGTTACGCCAAGATGTAACGAGGAAAGCCTTTGATCAATTGATCTCCGGCACAAAACCTCGGGAGGCTTTAGGAAAAGTCTACCTTAACCAAAAATGTTTATAAATTTTTGTTGTGTGAGTACAAAGTGGAAGTATAGTGAGAGTTATCAAGTTGTCGTTCATGGCGCCTATCCCTATCTCTCATTTTATACCCCTAGTATTGACAAAGTAATCAACACGTAACTGAAAATCCTGAGAAATCCGCATCAGGTTGCTGAAGTTTAGGGACCTTTTGCCATGATCTTATCTTCCGTTTGAAATACATTTGAAATACATGAGACTTAGTCATTGATCCTTTACGTAGTAAATATCCCTGAAAAGTAGAAACGGACATATCTGCATAAGGGGGTTTGAACCTGCATCTTCAAGTTGTTAGGAACAAGATGTCATGTTAAAGATGCTGAATAATCAAGATGCTAAATGTTAGGACATTTTAATACTTGAACCGGCCCAAAGGAAGGCAAGTATTTGAAATGTATTGTTTAAAGTTATTTGTTTACCTTAAGATAATCATTTATGAGTCAATTCATAGTCCAAAGATTAGTTTTGATGTCATGTTAATTATCTCTTTGATGGAATTCATTAATATAGTTAATCACTTTATTCATTATGTAGTTTCTAATACATGTTTTGTATTCATTCTTTGTTCTTTAACATATTTGATTAATGCTTCTTCTATAACTACTGCCATGAACAATGTTCCGATGCTTACCAGGACTAATTTTAAAACTTGGAAAAATAAGATAACAATGATCTTAGGTTGTATGGATCTTGATCTCGCATTAAGAGAACCAAGTCCCGCCCCTCTTATTGATAAAAGCACTGCGGAAGACCGCTTAAGTCGAGAGGTGGAACCGTTCTAATCGCGTGAGCCTAAGTATCATGAGAAATACAGTCCCGGAGACATTTCTGAACAGTGTCTCCGAGGATGTTGGTGCTAAAGGTTTTCTGGATACCCTAGAGGAATGCTTTGCAAAAAGCAAGAAATCAGAAACAAGTGCTACCTTAAGGAAGCTTGTTTCCATGAGGTATAAGGGTAATGGAAACTTAAGGGAGTACATAATGGAATGTTAATGAATTAATTTCACATGTAACGGAGGAGGAAAACCCGAAAGTGCTCATTTAGCATCTACCTCTTCTCGTGGGACAAAGAGAAAAGGGAAGGAAACTGCGGTTGCAACTAAGAAGCCTAAGGGATCATTCAATGATCATAAAGTGAAGAAATGCTTCTTTTGCAAGGATCTAACTCACATGAAGAATGACTGCCCTAAGGATCGCAATTGGCGAATTAAGAAAGGTATGTCATTTAGCCTTGTTTGTACTGAGGCAAATTTAGTTTCAATTCCTTCGTATACATGGTGGTTGGATTCTGGTGCAACAACTCACATAAGTTCATGTATGTAGGGTTGCCTGAACCACCGAACACCCAATGAAGATGATATATCTACATGGGAGCTGGAAAGCCGGTGGAAGTTTTAGGCATAGGGACATTTAGATTATTTTTAAGTACTGGATATTATTTAGTTTTGAATAATACATTTATTATACCGTCTTTTAGACGGAATTTGATCTCAATCACTACCTTAGATAGGGAAGGATATTCCTGTTTCTTTGGTAATAATAAATGTGACTTATATTTCAATTCAAAACTTTTTGGTACTAGTACTTTATCTTATGTTGATAATCTTTATTTGCTTGACACAGTCAACTCAATAAATGAGTCCCATAATAATGAAACTAGCTCTAGAGGCACAAAATGAAAGTTTTCAAGTAAAAATTCTTATACCTTATGGCATAGGCGTTTGGGTCATATCTCTAAAAGGAGAATTGACAAGGTTGTGTCTGAGAGAATATTACACAAACTTGATACTCCGGAAAAAAGCTTTTGTATTGAATGCCTTAAAGGGAAATTTACAAACACTAAAGGCACAGAATCCTTGAGAGCCTCAAACGTCTTAGAACTTATTCATACAGATATATGTGGACCGTTCACTACCCCCTTCATGGAACGGTCAAACATATTTTATCACGTTCATAGACGATTTCTCTCGTTATGGATACATTCATTTACTTCATGAAAAATCTCAATCATTGGAAGTTTTCAAGTCTTTCAAAGCTGAAGTTGAAAAATAACTTGAAAAGACTATTAAGAACGTTAGATCCGATCGTGGTGGTGAATACTACAGTAGGAATGACGGTTCAGGTGAACAACGTCCAGGTCCTTTTGCTCGATATTTGGAAGAGTGTGGGATTGTCCCTCACTACACCATGCTGGGGAAACCCAATATTAATGGTGTAGCCGAGAGACGTAATAGAACCCTTAAGGATATGGTAAGAAGTATGATTTCTTATACTTCTTTACCTCACTCATTATGGGGCGACACATTAAAAACCGCAGCTTATATTCTCAATAGAGCACCTTCAAAGGCTACCGACAAAACCCCTTATGAGTTATGGACGAATAAGAAATCGTTCTTAAATCATCTTCATGTATGGGGGTGTCCAGTAGAAGCTAGGCCTTATAGGCCAAATGAGGGCAAACTGGACCCTAAAACTGTTAGTAGCTATTTTGTAGGGTATGCTGAGAGATCTAGGGGATATAAATTCTATGACCCAAAGACTAGAACATTTTTTGAGATGGAAAATGCTAGGTTTTTTGAGGATGTTGATTTTAGAGGGGAAAATTTGAATAGTGATTATGAATTTGAAGAGTTAGAGGAAGAATTCGTTTATATACCTCTTTCTATAACTCCTATTGAAAATCAAGCACTTGTGCCTGAAATTCGACAAGAACATATAATTCAAAATAACATTAATTCTCCTATTAATGAACAACATGAAAATGTTGATAAGGAAAATCAACAACCTCAAAATCAAGTTGAACCAATGCCCTTAAGAAGATCTAATAGAGCAAGAATGAGTGTTATTCCGGATTATTATGATGTGTATCTTGCCGAGAATGAGGAACCATTAGGTTTAGTGGGAGATGAACCAATCACCTTTCATGAAGCCATTAGTGGTCCAAATTCTCATAAGTGGATTAATGCCATAAATAAAGAGTTAAAATCCATGAAAGACAATGACGTTTGGGATCTTGTCCCATTACCTAAGAATGTGAAGCCCATTGGGTGTAAATGGGTTTTTAAGACCAAAAGGGATTCACTAGGTAATGTGGAAAGACATAAGGCTCGTCTTGTCGCTAAAGGATTTACTCAAAATGAAGGCATTGATTACAAAGAAATATTTTCATCGGTATCCTCTAAAAATGCTTTTAGGATCATTATGGCATTAGTAGCACATTTTGATCTTGAGCTTCATCAAATGGATGTAAAGCCAGCTTTTCTCAATAGCGACATTGAGGAAACTATCTATATGAAGAAACCAGAAATGGTGGCTGATTCAAATCAAACTAGTCAACTAGTTTGTAAACTTAAGAAATCCATTTATGGGCTTAAGCAAGCATCTCGTCAATGGTACTTAAAGTTTAACCAAGTTATTCTTTCATTTGGCTTTGAAACGAATCTTGGTGAATATTGTGTGTACCATAAGTTCAGTGGGAATAGATTTATATTTTTAATCTTGTATGTGAATGATATTTTACTTGCTAGTAATGATAAGGATCTTCTTAAGGAAACTAAGAAATTTCTCTCAAACACGTTTGAGATGAAAGATCTTTGTGAAGCTTCAGTATTAGGAATCCAAATACATCGTGATCGTTCACGAGGTATTTTAGGATTATCACAAAAGAGCTATATAGAGAAGGTATTATAAAGATTTAGCATGAAAAATTGTAAGCCACATGACACCCCTGTCTCTAAGGAAAATAAATTGAGTTTAAAATAATGTCCTAAAAATAATATTGAATCCAAGTATATGGAAGAAATCCCATATGCATCGGCAGTATGAAGCTTAATGTATGCACAAGTCTGTACTCATCCAAATCTTGCATTTATTGTTGGCATGCTTGGTCGATACCAAAGCAATCCGGAAAAGAACATTGGGTTGCAGCCAAAAGGGTGATGAGATACTTACAAAACATAAAAGACTACATGCTTACATATACAAAGTCGGATCATCTTGAGATCGTTGGTTATTCCGATTCCGACTTTGCTGGGTGCCAAGATAGTCGAAAGTCGACATCCGGTTACGTTTTCACATTAGCTAGTGGAGCGGTATCTTAGAGAAGTGCCAAGCAAACATTAGTAACTTCCTCCACAATGGAAGCCGAATTTGTTGCTTGCTATGAGGCATCCAATCAAGCTATATGGCTGCGTAAATTCATTGAAGGACTGCGAATTGTCAAAGGTGTTGAAAGACCGCTTAAGTTATATTGTGACAATCGGGCCGCAGTGTTGTACTCCAACAACAACAAGAGTTCATCAAAATCTAAACATATAGATATTAAGTTTCTTGTTGTAAGAGAAAGAGTACAAAATGAACAAATAGATATACAACTTATAGGGACAAATTCCATGTTAGCAGATCCATTTACTAAGGCATTATCTCCTTTAGTTTTTCACGAGCATGTTACTCATATGGGTGTAATAACTTTTGATAATGCTTAAATCAGTGGGAGTTTGTGTTGTTTTCATTTATATTTGTTTTGCATATTGATCTCATTTGGTTAAGTAGGACTAGTTGGAGAACATATATACATTTTTTATATTCATTGAATATTCCATGCTACATATCTATACTTAATCTATGTCATTTAGTTGGATATATATATGTGATTAATGTGGGTTTAGTTGCGAATCAATTACAACGACTGCCCCTTAGTCCCTATACTTATAAGACTAATGGACGAGATTGTGTTGGATGACAATAAAAGTGCACATAAGGGTTGTCATTCATATTATAAATGATTAAAGGAATTTATCAAGTCAAAGACACATATTCATGAAATTCAAGTGGGAGATTGTTAGAACATGAATTAATTAATATGTGTTATTTAATTCTATATGTTATAATCATTAATAAGTTAAAGTATAGATTAAATATGTAGAATCCCATTAGGTGTAAGTACCATTAAATAATGGGCATAATGGTAACTTCACACCACCATCTTTATGAAAGGGTGTAGTTCCTAAATGAAGTGTCCCTTCTCTATCTATATAAAGGCTATCCATCAGCCATTAGAGACACTTTTACATTCACTAAATTCAGTCATAAATTTTCTCTTCATTCATTAAGAAGAACTAGTGTTACACCCGTGCGGTAAACACACTAATAAATAAGTTTGACAAATCAATTCTTATTTAACAAAAATATGTCAGCTTATTATTAATCAAATAATAATTATAATATTATAGATTCTGAACAATTTCCTTGTACACAAAATTTGTAGATTCATTTGTGAGCTTCCCTGTTCATCGCCTATTAATATAGTCAGGCAAACGTGATTTTACTCTAGATAATGCAATATACAATTGACTACGACTGAACACCATTGTTTTTAAAAATCAACTGACATGAGACAGTGATTGACCGTGGAGTTTCGCGGTGTGTGGGGGAAGGAAGCTTGGAGCAAAAACAAACATTGACAATTATTAACATTAACTTTTATAAAAGATAATCATTTTTAAAATGTTCCTTGAATGAAAGTAGATATTCATCGCGAGACAGAGGAAATGCAAGTTACATTATATAGAGCAATGCTAGGGGCCAAAAAAAAAAACGTCTCACATAATTTTTACCCACAATTGTCAAGGATTGACCGGATGCTTACTAATTTTTTTTTTAATGTTTAAGAAAATATTTGAATACTTATAACTCTAAATAATACTATTGAAGAGCAAGTTTCTGAAATTTAAAAAAATTGGAGTTCTCCTTATTTATCTTCTTATATTTCTACTGACCAAGTAAAATATTGTTAGTAAATTTGTTTATGTTTTGTGGCACGATTATTTTTATTTAGGATTAGTGGAAAAGTTAACTTTGGATTTAGTAGCCTCTAGATAAGTTTTATATCTGTACTTATTTGTCATTAGTTATCTAATTAACTTTTTAGTGCGACATTAATTTGTACATAGTCACGTTTTTTAAAAAATCCTCGATATTTCTTTGTAGGTAACGAAATAGTTAAATGTCATTTCAAATTTTATTTGTGGCCGGTGTTAGCTCAGTTTAAGTGTGATTTTTTTCGGCGATTCAATATAATTTTAATGTTGTTTTTTTGTGGTGCATAGTAAATTTTCATTTAGACATTATTATCATTAATACGTTTATATTATTAATTAAATTTATAATATGTATAAATATCTATATGTATAAAAAGGGAGTCCCTAAAAGCTGAGGAAAAAAAAACTGAGAGAAAAAGAGATGGAAGGGTGTGTTTAAGTGCGTGAGAGAGAAAGAAGTGCATCATACTTGTAAATTTTAATAATAAAAGAGATGGAAGGGTGTGTTTAAGTGCGTGAGAGAGAAAGAAGTGCATCATACTTGTAAATTTTAATAATGCTATTAATTGGCCCATTTATTAAGGATACATTCATTGGAATATGTTTGATGCTGACCAAATATAGAGATTGGGCTTAGCCCAAGTCTATTAACAAGAAAGCGGCAAAGTGGGCCCAAATTAGAGTGCGGCCCAAGAAGAAGAAAAGGATATAGGCGGCCCAAGGAAGGAAGACGAGACAGGAGTATCCCGCTAATATCATTCAGAAGGGGAGAAGACCAAGACGTCAAATAGCGACATATTATGAGGAGAGCAGGCGATAAAGAATAATGGCGAGACATGATGTTAAAGGCGATATAGTCGGATAAGGCGAGACATAATGATGAGGCGAGATAGGACAAGAAGTGACTCTATCCGGCGAGAGAAGGATTCTTGTTAATGTTGTTCACCAGAGGCGGCATATAAATATCTACCAAGTGGGACCCATTAGACGGTTATGCATTGGGATTGATGATCACGTGATTAGGGTTTACTTTATGAAAGGACCAATGATATGGCGACACGTGGCAGTAGGCATGAAATGTGAGGATGTCATGTGCAAGGCACGAGGATGAGGGGTATAAATAAGATATGCTGAGCTTCATTGTCAAGGTACGTTAATTCATACACACACAACCACAAACACTCTCAAATTTTGTTGATTTTCCCCTTTCACAAGCCAATTCTTCTCCTCACGCCGGGAGGGGCTTTCGCCGAGCCGCCCGGCTTAGTTGACGTTTGATTGTGTGCAGACCAGTCGGAGAAGAAGGAGCCGGAGATATCGAAGTCGGACTACAACGGTGAAGTTGCTGTTGAGGAAGGTCCTAGCAACATCAAACTGGTTCCGTTGCCGGGACTGTTTTCTCTTCAAGGATCGAAGTGTTATCGGCGGTGGCTCGAGATTGGGGAAGCTCTGTTCTGAGATCGTGAAGGTGGGTTGTGGACGATTCAAGGGGTGTGGAGTTTATTGGTTGAGTTGGCTTTATTAGCAATTTGTAAGCTGAAATTTGTTGTTCTTATTATTGTTGGAGTTGATTGATGTTTTGTAAAATTTGTGGGTTGGAATAGTTGAATATTGTGATATTGTTTAATTGGGTTGGAGTAGATTCCTGTTTTTCTCAAGTATTTGTATGAGCTGTGATTCAAAGTTGTTCGTTAAGAATTGCTTTAATCTGGGTTTGGTTGTAGAGTTTTGAAGTTGGATTCTGTGAGTTTGTTTTAGCTGTGATTTGGGTGTTTTTGGTGGTAAGGTGTAATTGAAATCTTGGTTAAAGATTTTTGGAGAGTTTTGGTGTTGAAGAAGGGTTGTTATTGCTGGGTTTTTTATTGATTGTTTCTGGGTTTTTGAGCCAGATCTTCAAATCTTCATAAGATTTGCAGATTTTCGTGGGTGAAGTTTATAAGTTTGATTGCGTAAGAGGAAAGAATGTCAACACCAGAGAAGAATATGGTAGTGGGCCAAAAGACTGTAGCGGGAAGGAACATTATCACTCCAATTTCGGGGTTTGGGAATATCGGTATGGGTGGAGCGAGAGATACTTCTTCCTCGCAGCAAGTAATCCCGGAGGAGGCGGAGCGAGATACTGGCGAGGAAAGAGAGAGGAATGTGATGCCGCCACCACCAGAGGAGGAAATAGAGAATGAGGAAGAAAGTTTGAGGATTCATAACGCTCTGATCATGCAATTGATTGAGAACAACAAGCGACTGAGGGCGATGAAGAAGAAACCTACTCCAATCCCAAGCAGTGGGATTTTTAACTGGCGACAATAGAGGGAGACAAGGGAGCAAATAAGGAGGTAATTGTGGTAAATGAGGAGCGAGAAAAGGAAGTAGAGCCTGAGAAGCCAAAAGAAGTAGAAGCGAGAATTGATGGGTCGCAAAAGCGAATGGAAGGAACACAAAAAAGAAAAGCGGGAGAGTACATGGAAAATGGAAGAAAGATCAAAGTTTATCATTGGCCACACACTTCCCAAGTGTCGTCCCTCTATTGTGAAGAAGAAGAAGGCGATACTGCGTCGAATGAGGCGGAGGATGGCGAGAAAGAGTTGAGAATTTTCAATGATATGGAGAAGCCCAAGGCGATAGAAAAAGGAAAGGGTGTGGGGGTTAGTCGTTTTGGAGAGGAAGACGTTTTCAAGAAACAAATGGCCGAGATGGCAAGGAGGTTAGCGGAATTGGAGAAGGGTGGTGCAGTTGATAATGAAAAGGACTCTTTTGTAGCCCCTTTTGCTAGATATATTCAAGAGGCCGAGACAGCCTCCGCATTTTCGCTTGCCTCGCTCTATCTAAATATGCGGGAGTAACCACCGCCAGACTCACGTAGCGGGATTTGAGGTGACAATGGCGATTCCGACCAAAGATGATGCGTTGTTATGCAAGACTTTTGCTAGTACCTTGGAGCTTCGTGCTTTGGATTGGTTTGTACAAAGAGCCGCTAACTCTATATTGGGGTACCAAGACTTTAAGAGGAAATTTTTGGCGAGATTTGGATCAATGGGAGCTCAACCAATAGGTGCCGGCAGAGTTGATTGGGCATTAAGCAAAAGACGGGAGAAGGTCTTGTTACTTACACCAATAGATTTCGTTAATTGCCAATCAAATTGCCGAGATTGATCCCAAGTACGTCATCATGATGTATATGTCGGGTCCGTTATCCGAATCATTCAGAGGGAGTTAAGAATGAGATTACCCGCAACGTTGAGCGAGTTGCATGAGAGGGTCAAAGCGCACGTGGTGGCGAAGATGTTGATGAAGGAGCTTCAAACAATGGAAAGAAAAGTGTTAAGGATCGGATTGAGTATGTGAAGGAAGGGAATGCCGCTCAGCAAGGAGGTCGAGGGAATCCCGCTGGCGGCAGAGGTGGAGGTCGCAATGGAGGTCGCAATGGAGGCCCAAATGGAGGCCGTGGAGTTAGAAGAATGATAAGGTTTACAAGGTTGACTGCTACACCAAGTGAAATTCTGCGGCCGTTGATTTGCCGCCTTTTGAAATGAATGATCTGGGGAGAGTTAACATGAATCAATTCTGTAATTATCATCGGGAGCGGGGTCATGAGACTGACAATTGTTATAATTTGAAAAGAGTAATTCAAAACCAAATTGAAAGGGGTGCGTTGCAAGAGTATGTATGGCGGGAGCCAAATGGGGCGGATCAAGGAGGAAATGGAAATAGAAATGAAATTTTGGTGATTCACGAGCCCACAAGCATTACTTGCCTAAATAATCAGATTATGTCGCTATCCCACACTTGTCACATTCCCGCCTATCCGCCCAGTGAAGAAAGGATGATTAGTTTTTCAAGACGAGAGTTGGCTTTAACGCCAAGCCATGGATGCCAACCAATTGTAATCACGATCGCCCAGAAACAAGATTTTGCATCGGGTTTTAGTAGATTCGGAGCAAGCCGAAACATTCTCTATTATGATGCTTTTAAAAAGATGCGATATACAGAGGCCAATCTGGTGCCGTATAAAGGATTCTTGGAAGGGTTTACTAACCACACTGTGCGGGTTAAAGGAACGATTTCGTTGGCGGTAGAGATAGGAGAGGATGAGAAGGTGAGAACTCGCATCTTGCCGAGTTTATGGTTATTGATCTGGTGTCGCCTTATAATGCTATTGTGGGCATTCCCTTTATGCAAAGCTTTGAAATGGTGGTATCTATCCCGCATCAGCGAGTCAAGTTTCCTACGGCAAGGGGGATAGCGTGTTTGAAAAGTGAGGTGAAGGAAGTTATTCAAAAGAAGATTGAAATGCAAACAGCAGCCAGAGCAAGCACAAGTTCACTTTCTACTGCTTTGACTGTGCGGGATGCGAGAATAAACATGATTACCGACTTAGGGGGATGTGAGAGTTGGGAGGAGACAGAAAGTATGAAGAATAAGTCGGCAATCATAATTATTGAGGAAAGGGCTGAGGATGAAGTTATGAAGGAAAGAAGTGAGGAGCGAGATGTGGAGATAGAAATGATGCAGGAAAAGTCAGAAAAGAATTTGATGGCTTTGATGGTGATGCAAGCGGAGATGGCTTGGTCTAGATCCACCGAATTTGTCAAGATGAAAGAGCCCTACATTGAAGAGATAGTGGATTCGGAGAGTGAGGAATGCGATGAAGAAATCGTGGTGGATACTCCGGGGAGTATGTCGCGTGGCGAGAGAGAAAAAGGGGAGAGTAGCGGTATTGGGATGAAGAGAAATGTCGATCGGAAAAAGGCAGCTGAAATTGAAGTAGACACACTGCAAATGCGGGATGAGCCTGATATTCAGGCGGCAGAAGAATTGGAAGAAGTGATTGTGAATGATGAATATCCCGAGCAGAAAATCAAGATTGGGCAACAAATGCTTGAAGAAGGAAGAGCGGGATATGCTAATTAATTTTTGCGAGATAACATTGATGTATTTGCCTGGAGACCAGAGGATATGTGCGGAGTTGATGAAAATGTCGCCTTACACTGTCTAAATGTCGATCCAAATGTAGAGCCTTTTAAGCGTAAGGTGAGATACTTATCTCGCGGAAAAGGAGAAAGCGGTGATCGGGGAAGTAGAGAAGTTGTTAAAGGCGGGAATCATTGAAGAGATCACTTACCCGGGCCGGCTAGCTTGCCCAAATTGATGGTGTCAAAAAGCTTAACAAGAAGTGGAGAATGTGCATAGATTTTACAGCATTTGAATATGGCATGTCCCAAGGATTGTTATCCTTTGCACAAAGATTGATAGATCGGTGGATTCTATCAAGGGACACAAGGTGTTTAGCTTTATTGATGCTTACTCGTGGTATCACCGATCAAGATGCTTGAAGGAGAGATAAAGCCAAAACAGCTTTCAGACTCCCTTGGAAATTTTTGCTATAAAATGATGCCTTTTGGTTTGAAGAACGCTGGGGCGACATACCAGAGGATGGTTAACAAGATATTTAAATCGCAGATTGGGAGGAATGTTGAAGCTTATATTGACGATATGGTGATCAAGACTAAGGGGGAGGATCATTTGGCGGATCTGGCTGAGACTTTTGAGAACTTGAGAAAGAATTCCATGAAGCTTAATCCAAGTAAGTGCACCTTTGGAGTAACGGCGGGAAAGTTTTTGGGATTTCTTGTAAATCGCCGCGGGATAGAGGCAAATCCTGAGAAGATCCAGGCGTTAATTGATATGAAGTCGCCCAAGACCATTCAAGAGATTCAGAGGTTAAATGGTAGGGTGATAGCTTTGGGACGATTTGTGTCGCGGTCAGCTGAGAAATGTTTGCCGTTCTTCAAAGTACTGAAAGGAGATCAGAAGTTTGCTTGGGATGACAAGTGTGAAGAAGCTTTTCAAAAGATAAAGGAGTATTTGGGAAAGCCGCCCATCTTATGTAGCCCAGAGGAAGGAGACCATTTATATGTCTACTTAGCGGCATCAGATTTGGCAAAGGGCAATGTATTAATAAAGGAGGATGGTGGCATGCAAAAACCCGTGTATTATGTTTCAAAGGCCTTGAGTGAGGTAGAAGCGAGATATTTTAATGCAGAAAAATTGGCTTATGCTTTGGTAATAGCGACAAGGAAGTTGAGGGCCTATTTCCTATCTCACCTCAAGCATCGTGTTGACCAATGCACCCCTAAGAAAGATTTTACAATGTACTCGATTCAAATTGAAGGCTTCTTAAATGGTCGATTGAATTAACAGAATTTGATATTCAATATGAGGCGAGAAAGGCGATTAAGGCTCAGGCTTTGGCGGACTTTATTCTCGAAACTTCATTCACATATGAAAGAGAGGAGATTGAGACTCAAGAGGCAAGGAAGAGGAAGGCCAAGTCGCAAGACCCCGAAGCGGAAGAAGAGAAAGAAAGACCTCGCGGATGTTGGGAATTGTTTGTTGATGGATCCTCGCCCAAGGACAAAGGCGGAGCCGGGATTTCATTAAGCTCGCCAGGAAAAGATTGCACAGATGAGAAGGCCTTGAGGTTTAAGTTTAACATGACTAACAACCAGTAATACGAGGCGTTGGTAGCGGGTTTGGAGTTATGCCGAGATATCGGAGTAAAGCGTATAGTCGCCCACTCGACTCTCGCTTAATTGTTAATCAAGTAAAGGGAAGATATGGAGTAGTGAGTGCAATTTTGACAAGGTATTGTGAAATGGTAAGGCGATTTTGCAAAGCTTTGATTATTGGGAGTCAAAAGTGCGAGATTGATAGAGAGAAAAATGAGCGAGCCGACATGTTGAGCAAAGCCGCTTGCGATAAAATAGAGGAGTTGCCTAAGAAAGTGGTAGTTGAATTTGTGGAAGAGCCGGCTTTTGACAGGCCCCTGATAATGGAAATTGAAGTTGGTGAAAAAGATTGGGTAAATGAAATGAAAGACTATTTGGAGAAAGAAGAGCTGCCCCAAGACGAAGATAAGGCGAAGATTGTTAGGAAGATGTCACCAAGGTTTACTGTACAGGATGGGATCTTATACCGGAAGTCTTTCTCGCGGCCTTTGATGAGATGCGTGGAACCGGGGAAGGTTGATAACGTTTTGTTTGAGGTGCATGAGGGCGTTTGTGGAGGTCATCCAGGAGCAAGAACTCTGGCTAATAAAATCATGTTTCATGGGTATTATTGGCCGTCATTGAAGAAAGATGCGGAGGAGTATGTAAGGAGATGTGACCAGTGCCAGCGACATGCTAACATTCCTAGGCAACAATGATCGAGCGCACCCCAATTGTAGCAGCTTGGCCTTTTGATATGTGGGGAATAGACCTTATAGGACCTTTCCCCAAGGCCAAAGGAGGAGCGCAGATGGTAGTGGTAGGCTGCTGACTATTTTACCAAGTGGACTCGAGGCAAGAGCTTTAACTTCTACTACCGAAGACCGCATCATCGCATTTGTAACGGAGGAAATCCTATGTCGCCATGGAATGCCGCGGGCAATTATCTCTGATCATGGGCCGCAGTTTAGAAAGAAGTTTCACGGATTTTGCGAGAATTTGAGCATCAAACATTGGCAGTCTGCAGTGTATAGGCCGCAATGCAACGGACAAGTAGAGGCCGCTAACAAGCAAGTTCTCGAGATTTTGTGTAAAAACTTAGAAAAGAGAGGCGGGGCTTGGTTGGAGGAGCTGTCCACAGCTTTATGGTATGTTAGAACGACAGTAAAGGGGTCAACTGGCGAGACAGCCTTCGCATTAACTTACGGCTCAGAAGCAATGGCTCCTGCTGAGATGGGTTTGCCTACCCATAGAGTAACTTATTATGACGAGACAATGAATAGCGACAGAAGGTGCCTTGAGCTAGATTTGAGTGATGAGAAGAGGCTTAGAGCGAGAATGAGGATGATTAATTACAAGCAGCGGATGAAGGCACAACACGATAAGCGAGTAAAGAAGAGGTCATTTAATGTTGGCGATTGGGTGTTGAGGAGCCGTGAAGTTAAAGGCGCGACAGCGGGATTTGCCAAGCTAGATCCGAAATGGGAAGGTCCCTTCCAAATTGCTAGAATTGTGCGAGAGGGGACTTATCACTTGAAAGAAGAAGGCGGCAAAGAGGTCCCGAATGCATGGAGTGTTGATCACTTAAAGAAATACTACCATTGAAGTGATAAGGGTAATTTGCCTATCTTGTTCCTATTAAAAGTCTTTTTAATAATCATTTTTATGAATTTATAAACTTTTCAATGATGAATGAAAGTCATATGCTTCATGATTTTAATAGAAAATATGTACATGGAACTTATGTTGAATATGTTTATGATACAATGAAAATATGAAATTTTATTCCTCATATGTGCTTTGCATGGAATGGATTTTATAGTTATGTATGATCAGTAGCAAATGACACGGTAAATAAATTGCTCAAGAGTAAAGTTGCCTAAAGACAACTTCACTTTTTCGATGGGAGTATATGTGTATGGTGATATCCCGCTAAAGGTAAGAAGGTTAAGAGTTTTTGATGAATTATCAAAACAATTTTTGATGAATTATTGAAAGGAATGAATAAATGTTGAAAGTCGTCGGACTATAAAACGATGCGAGTCAAAGAAAGTCGTCGGACTATAAAACGATGCGAGTCAAAGAAAGTCGTCGGACTATAAAACGATGCGAGTCAAAGAAAGTCGTCGGACTATAAAACGATGCGAGTCAAAGTAAGTCGTCGGACTATAAAACGATGCGAGTCAAAGAAAGTCGTCGGACTATAAAACGATGCGAGTCAAAGAAAGTCGTCGGACTATAAAACGATGCGAGTCAAAGAAAGTCGTCGGACTATAAAACGATGCGAGTCAAAGAAAGTCGTCGGACTATAAAACGATGCGAGTCAAAGAAAGTCGTCGGACTATAAAACGATGCGAGTCAAAGAAAG
The DNA here is from genome assembly GCA_022495995.1 of Adenophora triphylla var. japonica. Taxonomy (NCBI): domain Eukaryota; kingdom Viridiplantae; phylum Streptophyta; class Magnoliopsida; order Asterales; family Campanulaceae; genus Adenophora; species Adenophora triphylla. The sequence continues at coordinate 276,490 of JAFEMH010001638.1, read as the reverse complement.
TCGTCGGACTATAAAACGATGCGAGTCAAAGAAAGTCGTCGGACTATAAAACGATGCGAGTCAAAGAAAGTCGTCGGACTATAAAACGATGCGAGTCAAAGAAAGTCGTCGGACTATAAAACGATGCGAGTCAAAGAAAGTCAGTCGGACTATAAAACGATGCGAGTCAAAGTAAGTCGTCGGACTATAAATCGATGTGAGTCAATGTAAGTTGTAAACTATGATATAAGTCAAGCTATGGATGGTGAAAGATGTAAAAGTCTATGGACTATAAAAATGAAAGTTTCGGACCTATGAATGAAGAAAAGATTTATCTTGCAGTAAGGGCAAGAGCATAAGTCGCTATGAAAGATATCACTCTCTCGCTAAAAGAAAAAAGGAAAGATGAGGCAGAAAGAAGGAAATTATTCTAAGTATAAAGCAAAAGAAGATCAAGAAAAGATTAGAGTTAGCGACAATATGAGTCGCAAAATATGTTATGAGTAAAGTCGCCTAAAGACGACTTCACTTTTTCGATGGGAGTATATGTGTATGATACCTGTCATGCAAAAGAGATTTTGATGAACTATCAAAACAATGAATGGAGAAATAAGTAAAGCAAAAAGTAAAGGGGCAAGCACAAAGGCCGCAAATGTACAATGTTCAAAAGGCACGCAGGCCCCAAAAAGAAAAGAGAGTAAATTGTTTAGCCATCAAGGCAAGTTACAAAAACTGTTCAAAGTAAAAGTTAAGAAGGAGATAGATCAGACATCGGGTTCAGTAGGCGGGATGACTTGGCTGGAGCTTGAAGCCGCTAAAGCGAGAGCTTTGGCATCATCCAGCTGCTTATGCTTGTGCTCAAGAAGAGTATCCCACAAAGCTATAGCATTTGGAACTTGAACAGGAGGAGCTCTCCATGGCGATTTTCCCAGCAAAGCATCTTCATCAGCAAGATCTTTGAGTTCTTCAGGAGTATAAGGAACTACGGAATGACCGCGGCGACAAACCTCGCTAAAAATTGGCTCAGAACCCCAGTGGGCGAGTTTTTCAAGCGTGATAGCAGGAATGTCGTTGATTTCAGCCGCTGCGGCTCGCATAACTTGAAGGGAAGTTTGGTTCCCAATGTCAGCGATGTCGTCAGTTAATTGAGCCACATCGGCATTCAGAGTAGCAACTTCCGCGGTCTTCTCAGCTAGTTCCTCTTTAAGTCTAGCAATCTCGTCTTGAAAAGTTTGAGTTTCAGCGGCATGAGTTTCCTTTAAAGCTTCATTCTCACTCCTCAGTTTAGCGACATTTTCTTTGGCAGAATCAAGTTCAGTAGTGGCAGTGGCGAGATTGGAATTGGCGGCATTGAGATCAGTCAGGGTCTGGTCAAGTTGATTGTGAGAAGTGGTTAGGTCAGTCTTCAATTTGTCCCGCTCCTTTTCCAAGTTTTTGATGGAAGAATCCCGTCTCGTAAGTCTACCCTTAAGGGTATCTTTGTCGCGTCTCAATCTAGCAGATTCATTTTCCAGTCGAGTGTTTGCCTCGCTAATGCCGGTGATAGAGGATCCAAGCTGGGAAAGATAACAATTATAAGTTAAGAGAAGGTTGAGAATAAGATTAAGGTAAAGTAAAATAAGGAAGGAAAGAAGAACTAACCAATGAAAAATAATAACCCGCCTGGCATGCGGCATGAGCAGAATCCAGTTGGGAGACATTGTGAACTTGTACTTGATCACTAGCTCTGATTAAGGCCGAGCTGCCCAATAGATATTCTTCCGCGCTTTTAGTTTCCTCAATCAACCCCTTTATCCGGGGGACTCTGGCAATTTCCTTGCTAAGCTCATAAAGCCCAACAAAATCAAGGGGCTTGGAAAAGTTTTCCTGTAGCCAACTGGGAGTAGGAAGAGCGGAAGAAGTGCTAGGGCCAGGAGGAGTTGAAGGGGAGCTGGAAATGAGTGTTAAGTCGCAGACCTCCGTCTCGCGGAGAGGAAGATTTTCAGTTTGTTGGGGCTCAGAAATATTAACTTCTAAAGAAGAAGTATTTGGTGGAACAAAATCGGAGGTAAGAGTTTCAATATTTTCAGTCGTCGGAGCGACATCAGTTGGCGGGATAACAGCTTGGGAAATGGTGGTCTCAATATTTGGCGAAATAGAAGTGGGCGGGAGATTAGTTTCAACAGAAGCAGGAGTTGAATCAGTAACAGGATTTGGCGGGACATTTACCTGAGAAGCGGGAGTGACATTGGTCGTTACAGAAGCGACTCTTTTCAGTCGTTTAGCTCGCGCCGCTTGGTTGGTTGGTGCGGCTCTTTTTCTAGTTGTGTTCTGAGTTTTCTCCAAAGCAATCTCTTCAGCATCTTTACCATCGCGAGAAATTGGCAAAGCAAGATTTCCAGGGAGGGAAGCAAGAGCAAGGCCGCGTGCATTGGCCAATTGTTTCCTTCTCTTGTCAGTTTCTGAGTTGGCAGCTTGACGACTTTCCATGGATTTGGCCCGGTGATCTGAAATAAAATAGAAGGAAGTTAAGGGTTATGGTATTCCAAGTTATAATTGAAGGAAAGAAAAGATAAGATTAAAGGGGAGACATACAAAGAGCGGTATTCATGGCAGTACAGTGACGAGAACCTTTGCAAGACTGACATTCATGAGCATATTTGTTGTCGGAATGTCGCTCCCATCCGTCGAAATAAACGTGGCTTATGGGAACTCGGGGCTGGACTCGGGGTAAGTTGTCAGCCAAACCGACTTGATCTAGCAATTCCCTATTCCGCAGAATACCTCTCCAAGAAATGAGAGGCTGGGGAGCGTCAGGAGCAGAATTCTCAGGTAAGGCGATCAAGGAGCGAATGTCGTCAACAAGGGCAGTGTCGCCAATGGAAGAAGCATCTTTGGATTCAATTTGAGTATTAATAGGATGAAGGTCGGCAGGATGAGACCATCCAGCGCGAGAAACAACGAAGAGAGGGTCGTCCATCCAATCGTGAATTTTGGTGGGCAGTGGAGTAAGGACTTTGGGACCCCTATGGTATTGGAGAGAAAGGCGAGTTTCCAATATGTCGTCAGCAAGTTGGTTGGTTTGTTTGTACCCAGTGAACAAGGAAAGCATAGCGGTAATGGTGGGTTCCTTTCGCAGAGAGCGACAAATGGTGATGAAGGTAGTTATTATTCTAATAGCATTTGGGTGAATTTCGGTGATCATGGCTTGGGCTTTATACAAGAATTCGCAAAGGAAAGGATCAAAGGGGATCCTAAGGCCGGCCTTGAGTTGAGAAGGGAAAATGACAATGCCATCCCGCATTTCTCGCAAGTGGGCAAGGGAAAGGTCTCCCTGATATTCAGAAATGCAATAGATGGAGCTATCTATGTGATATTCCCTATGCCAATCAGTTATAGGGTTGGGAATTAGGGAGGCTTTATCTGTTGCATGGGAAGATCCCGCCTCAGCATGCGCGGGATTGGTAAAAAGTGTACCTTCTTGAAGGGCGATATTTTGAACCCCAGTAGGAGGGGGATTGTTGGTAGCAGCAGCGGCAGAAGATGTTGCTTGACCAGCCATGTCGCAGGAATCACTGGAAGAAGAAGAAGAAAGGATTGATTTATAATGTGTTCTACGTTTGGAAAAGGGATCAGCGACACATTGGGATTCAGAGGAGTCGCTTAAAGACAGTTTATACTTATCTTTGATAAATCGAACCAATTGATTACTAGAAGGAAAAATGTGCGACATAGGGGCTGAAAGGGGAAGGAAAAAATGGCCTTGGATTTCAAGGGAGTCAATCAGAGAAGGATCCACCCAGTGTTCAACTAAAAACCTAATTAGGTCGGCCTTGGGCAATCTCGCCCAAGTAGTTCGCAGGCGTCTATAAAAGCCGCCTGAAACCTGACAGCGACCGTATCTAACTACCTTGGCACAGTATTTAGATCTCGCCATGAAGGGCAGTTTGGGAAAAATTATTTTTATGGAATGAAAGGAAATGCAACTTTAAATAATCGTGTAAAAGGGGGAGACCAAAATGTAAAGGATAAAGAATGCGAAGGGTTTAAGGAAAAGTTACCTGAGGAAAAGGATGATCTTGGTCGGAAAAGATGAAGGGTCACCGGGAAAGATGAACAGACGCCGGAGACGATGATCAGATTCTGGGAATTGAGAAATATTACACCAAATCACTTTGAAAAGGCGTAAATAAGAATGGAATCAAGGTCAAGAAGCAAATGTGGGCAAGAAATTAGGGATTTAGACGGTGAAAAATGAAGAAGAACGGTCGGAATCAGTGTTTATGTTCGCCGGAAAAGGAGAGTGTTCAAGCCGGGTTTTAGGGTGGTGAAAAGAAGAATGGGGGTTATGGTTTAGTATTTATATGAGAGAGGGGCTAAGGAAATGATGGATGTGACGTTTGGGGAAGGTTTTTGAATTTTCCCTCCTGGCAAGACACGATTACCAAATGACGGCTCATTAAAATGTTAAGGGTTATCAAGAGAAGGACACGTGTATGGACAGGGGATCTCAGTGGTAGCTTCATGAAGAAGATGGCTTATGTCGCTAATTGAATAATCTGTGAACATAAAGTTTTTGGCGAGACCATAAATGAATCTCGCCATAAACTTAGGGGCTTCTGATGCTGACCAAATATAGAGATTGGGCTTAGCCCAAGTCTATTAACAAGAAAGCGGCAAAGTGGGCCCAAATTAGAGTGTGGCCCAAGAAGAAGAAAAGGATATAGGCGGCCCAAGGAAGGAAGACGAGACAGGAGTATCCCGCTAATATCATTCAGAAGGGGAGAAGACCAAGACGTCAAATAGCGACATATTATGAGGAGAGCAGGCGATAAAGAATAATGGAGAGACATGATGTTAAAGGCGATATAGTCGGATAAGGCGAGACATAATGATGAGGCGAGATAGGACAAGAAGTGACTCTATCCGGCGAGAGAAGGATTCTTGTTAATGTTGTTCACCAGAGGCGGCATATAAATATCTACCAAGTGGGACCCATTAGACGGTTATGCATTGGGATTGATGATCACGTGATTAGGGTTTACTTTATGAAAGGACCAATGATATGGCGACACGTGGCAGTAGGCATGAAATGTGAGGATGTCATGTGCAAGGCACGAGGATGAGGGGTATAAATAAGATATGCAGGCTTCATTGTCAAGGTACGTTAATTCATACACACACAACCACAAACACTCTCAAATTTTGTTGATTTTCCCCTTTTCACAAGCCAATTCTTATCCTCACGCCGGAGGGGCTTTCGCCGGAGCCTCCCCCGGCTTAGTTGACGTTTGATTGTGTGCAGACCAGTCGGAGAAGAAGGAGCCGGAGATATCGAAGTCGGACTACAACGGTGAAGTTGCTGTTGAGGAAGGTCCTAGCAACATCAATGTTACAAATATTTATTGCAAATTAGTGTTATTGCTATAGAAACATTAATGTTGTTTTAATGCTATTGAATGGTACTTTAGTCATTTTAGGCAAGGAAATTTTGGAGGGAAAGTGCTCTAATCACTTGAGCCTTTATATATATATAGATATATAGATATAGACTTCATTTCCTAGTTTTCATTCTTCTCTCTTTAAAAGAATTTCAAGATGGATTCAACATGTACGCTTTCGCCTACATCTCTTCTCAAACTTATTCTAGACTGAGTTATGACATTAAGGGAACAAGACATTTCAATGGGAACAAGACATTTCAATGGAACACCTAGTTTTCATTCCCTAGTTTTCTTTGTATATTGCTTATATTATAGTAATATTGCACTAAGGTTGTTTAATAAAAGAAGTGTTATAATATTTGCAATTTGGGAACAAGACATTTCAATGGAACACCTATTAAAAAAATAAAAAAGAAATTTCCAAATGAGGCGGAGGGACCTGAGAGAGTATAATTTTTAAATGTCAAATTTAGTACTCAACTTGCATCTATCGATCAAAACCTGATGACACTTTGCTCTTGACAGTTGAGAAGGGAACTCCGTTGACCAAGATATAGTAAAAGGAGGGAGGATGAGATGGAGAAGGGAATTCTGTTGACCAAAATATTTTGGGAAGTAGATCCAAATAGGTTAGGCAGTAAGACTACCCACAATGGTTTCATCCCCTTCCCCCATTTCATCTAACACTTTTTACACTTTTTTTTATCCATCTAATATTTTATCTATCCATTTTACCCCCTACAATGGCTAACTTAAATTAAATTTCAATTCCCTCCAACTCATCATTTTATACCCCACTACTTTTATTTTATTTTATTTATATTCTCTATTTTTATGATTAGTAAAATAATAATAATTATTATTATTATTTATAATTAAAAAAATATTTCACACTTAATTAAAAAAATATTGCATCACTTTATAGGTAAAAAAAATAATGATTTTTTTTTAAATAAATGCTAAAATGAAGAAGGATAATTGAGAAATGAGTGTTTTTTTTTTTGTCCAAATCAAATGAAACTTATATCAATTTATAGAGAAAAAAAATGATGAAATTTGGTAAAAAAAAATTATTATTATTATTAAAAATAAGAAAAATTACAATAAACTTAGCTCGCGACACAAGTAATGAAAGACAATAAAATTATTAAATCACAAATTTCCGAACTTTGTCCATATGTGCTTGACTAGATCCTTCTGCAATTGTTGATGAACTCTTGAATCACGCATTTCCGATCTAGTACGCACATGCTCTGCAAATATAGATAGTACCTCAGTAGAATATAGTTGTTGTGTACTAGACCCACTTGCCTCGGATTCATCATGATAGTCAAGCCAATTCTGAGAATACGTATCCCATTCATCCTCAACAATCATATTATGTAATATTATACATGACCTCATGATGATAGCCAAGTCGTCTATCTCCCACAATCGAGCCGGTTCTCGAATGATTTTAAATCGAGCTTGGAGCACTCTAAATGCACGTTCTATATCCTTCCGACATCCCTCCTGATATTTTGCAAATAGCTTATCTTCATCACTTTGAGGAAGTCTAATTGATTTGACGAAAGTCAGATAAGAAGGGTAGATACCGTCAGCAAGATAATACGTCATATTATATTGACGTTGATTCACATAGAAATTAACTCGTGGAGCTTTTCCTTGTTCAATATCATCGAACAATGACGACCGGTCCAGAACATTTATATCGTTCAATGTGCCCGAACATCCGAAAAAGGAATGCTAGATCCATAAATCATGAGTGGCAACTGCTTCAAGAATAAAACTTGTGGTTCCCTTATCACCTCTAGTAAATTGACCTTCCCAAGCAGTAGGACAATTTTTCCATTCCCAGTGCATGCAATCAACACTCCCGATCATCCCGGGGAACCCCCGCATGTCACTAACATGAAGTATTCTTTGCAGGTCATTTTCAGTTGGGGCTCTCAAGTACTCTTGCTCATACAATTGAATGACCCCTTTGCAAAATCTACGTAAAGTCTCCAATACTGTAGTGCCTCCTATCTTTATGTATTCATCAATATGGTCGGCGGACATACCATATGCTAACATTCGCATTGCCGTGGTACATTTTGCTAATGGAGATAGGCCTTCTTTGCCAGCAGCGTCGAATCTTTGTGTGAAGTAGTTGTCATGGTTTGATAGGTCCGCGACGATTCGAAGAAAGACATGTTTCTGCATCCGATATCGTCGGCGGAAGAAATTACTGTACCTAGCATTTTCAGCAAAGTAGTAGTCAACTAAACTCTTATTGTGAACATCATGATCTCTTTTGAAATATTGTCTTTTTTTTCGGTGTTTGTTCCAAAAGTGGGTTGACGATAAAACTCTTCCCCCATTCAAGTTGCCTTTTGTAGGCTTCGACATCAAAAGGAACTCTGAATGGATCCATTGGTGTAGGACGAAGGAAAGATTGAGAAATGAAGAAGGATGATTGAGAAATGAAGAAGGATGATTGTTGTTGTAGTGAGTGTGAATTATTTATAGAGAAATTTTGTAGATGTATTCACGGAGGGGAAAGAAAGTCACATTGAAAGTTCATTCAAGTCACATCATCACATGGCCACTTATTAATATTATGTGATCTCTTGGATGGTTACAGAGAATCTTTATTTCTTTTTATTTCTTTATTTTCAATTTCTTTTTATTCACTCCTAATAAACATTGATTCACCTTCTCTGATCTGAAAAATCAAACATATCACACTTAATTAATATTTTTTTGCAATTAAATAATTAGATAAATGACGATAATTATTATTAAAAATAAGAAAATTTACAATAAAAGTAGAAAACAAACGTTACAGAGAATCTTTAGAATAGCTCGGCAGTCAATATTTCAAAAAGCTTTTGTTGTTGTTCAACGCGATGCTCCTTCTCACTTAACTTCATCCATATTTTCATCTTTTTCTCCCGAGCAATGTCTAATTGAATTTTGTTTGCCGCCTCTTATTGTGTGGAGATCTTGTCCAATCGATCTCTTTCATTTGTTGATAGCTTGTCCACCCTTCCTTTATCGGGCTCAATCCCTTTTTTTCCCTTTCTCTTAGCTAAATCCCTTCCTATAGGACGAGGAATGGATCCAACTGAGATTGATTCACCTTCGTCACTTTCACGTGATCTCTTAGATCCACTGCTACTCTTGGATCCCGTATTTCCTCCTACCATACTTGCATAACGTGGTTGCTCTCGGATAGAAAGCCACTTGTCCATCAAATTAAACGTGCCATTGCCTCCACTTGTATACAGTTCAAGGGCTTTTGCCAGTACATCGGTCTCCGACCACCCGCTTTGTTGCATACGCTTAGCGTTATCATAAGCCCCTATCCATTTCCCAACTTTTAGGCATATATAAGCATGGCGATTTTTGCATGCACTTAGTGAACGGGGAGAGTCAAATGAGCCAAACTCATTACAGTATTCCGTAATCTTACCCCAAAACGCATCGTATTTCTGATTATTTCCGACAACACTGTCTGTTCCAAATTTCATATACCCGCTAAGTAGCACTAAATTTTGTGACGTCGTCCATTTGACCTTTTTTTTTTGCGCTGCGGGGTTGAACATTCTTCAGTGGGAGTAGCTTCGATAGGTTCACTCATGCTATCCTGACCCATTTGTGTTGAATATTCTGGAAATTCCCCTGCTTCAAAATTTCCAGAATTTTCATTTCTCATCCTTGGCATGTAAGGATTATTAGGATAATAATGGGGCGGATGTGGTTGAAATTGCATAGGATAATATGGATTCCAATTTGGCACAGCTGAAGGCATCAGATTTGGGACAGCTGAAGGCATATGATTTGGGGAAAAAAAGGAGTTGAAACATTTTGAGGACGAGGTTGGTTGAAAGATTGATTCTCTAAGTGAAAATCATTAGGATTGTAATTAAATGGGGAAAAATTGCTTGAATTTTGAGGGTTGAAAGGATTATTATTGGAATTCATTTCACTCAAAGGATGATTGGTGTAAGAAGAAGGGAAAATTGAGAAATGAAGAAGGAAAGATTGAGATATGAAGAAGGATGATTGTTGTTGCAGTGAGTGTGAATTATTTATAGAGAAAGTATGTAGATGTATTCACGGAGGGGAAAGAAAGTCACAATGAAAGTCCATTCAAGTCACATCATCACATGGCCACTTTCTCTCCCTCCTGACAAATTGACAAATTGAGAAGGAAAATTAATTTACTAGGTGACAAATTGAGATGTATTCACGGAGGGGAAAGAAAGTCACAATGAAAGTCCATGCAATGTCTAGTTGAATTTTACTAGGTGATAATTCAGCTCAAATTGAAAAATGAGTGTTTTTTTTATGTGTCCAAATCAAATTAAACTTATATCAATTTGTAGGGAAAAATGATGAATTTTGATGAAAAAAAAATTAATTTACTAGGTGATAATTCAGCTCAAATTGAAAACTGGGTGTTTTTTTTTTTGTCCAAATCAAATGAAACTTATATGAATTTTTAGGGAAAAAATGATGAATTTTGGTGAAAAAAAATTAAAAAAAAATTAATTTACTAGGTGATAATTCAGCTCAAATTTAAAACTGAGTGTTTTTTTTTTTTGTCCAAATCAAATAAAACTTATATCAATTTGTAGGGGAAAAAATGATGAATTTTGGTGAAAAAAAAAATTAAAAAAAAATTAATTTACTAGGTAATAATTCAGCTCAAAGATTTGGGATAAAAAAAAATTTCGAAAATCAAATGGGAGGCTTACACGTGGAAATTCAAGAAAAAAAAAGGCAAAAGGATGTTTCAACCCGAATGAAAAATTTCATCCCACCCATTTTAATCACCTACTTCAATCTACCATTGCAAGCTTTCAACCGGGTTTAAAGCATTTCATTTAGCCATTCATTCGGCCATTGTTGATGGTCTAAAAGTGGAAGGCCACAAAAATACTTGATGCTTTCAATAAATCCATTTTCCAGGAAAGGACTAGCTATTAGATGCTTTCTATATATTATGTACTTGAAGATGATTATGGCTTTAAAGACAAAACTAGTCTAAAGGTATAATATATAGTTGATTGAATATTTTAGCAGCTGCTCTACCTAAAAGGGAGAAGATACACATTTGATTACATTGCTCCTATGATAAATAAACAAAAGTCAAAAGGGAATCAAACTTGCTCTAAATATGACTTTGTTCTAAATAAATTATCAACAATTCAAAAAGTAAACATGAAATCAAATTTTGACAGAACAAAATTAGTTTTAATTTAGAAAAAAATTATACTGAGACTGAATGAAACTCTTAACAAAATGAAGAGAGATACATCATATAACAACCTACCATCACATACCCTCCTAATTTTCCTATGAGTAATCCATTATAGACAATCAACACCCTAATTCATCTTAGCTTGTTTCATCGCACACGTGCACAGGTAATGATCAATCTCACAACAACTATTGGCTCCTAGTTCACACACCATTGGTTCCTAGTTCACACACCACGGTAACAATCAACACCCAAATTTTGGCTTCTAGTTCACACAACAATCAACAGCAAATTCAAGGAGTAGCAACCCACCGAATCTCAAAAATAGATTAAAATAATGTATCAACTAAAATAAATCTAACAAAAAATGAAAATATCAAAATTTTAGAAATTCATATGCAAAATTATGGGAATCACAACTTGGGTAACATTTACACATTTGAGAAAGAGAACAATAATGTGTTTGTGAAGCTAGTTCATATTTAAGACATATATCTTACTTGCTGGATCGCTTCTTTGCAAGCTACTTGCCAACTAATTGATATGCATCGGCTGCTTGATCGTTCAACTTGTAATTTTAAAAGATAAACTTAGCAAGATTTACATCCATCTCATGCTCACCTTGGGCACACAATATCTGCAAACTCAGCTTGCACCTGGCCCTTCAAAGTGCCCCAACTAAAGACTTCAAACTAAAAATTGCATCATTGCATTAGCCCTTAAGAGAATGGTTCATGGTTTATGTTGTCAATGGCCAATGGAATCAATTATCAAATGATTCAAGTCAAAGGTCTGGCAGAGATGCATAAAGATGCTTATGCTACTTATTTGATGTTGGTCAGTCTCCATCTATATCAGAATTTTACCTCGGATACTCTTCTTTCTATTGCTGCTTCAAGACATTGGATAACTCTTTGCCTCTCAGCATCTGAATTCACAGGGGATCCATCCATATGTCTTATGCAATATTCCTTCAAATACACAAAGAAAGATATTTCAGGCTATATACTTTAATCAAATATATTTATGGAAAATAAAAAGATTTCTTCTTTTTTTGTTTTTTTTTTGAATTTTATCCATTAAAGACCACTAACCTGGAAAGCCTCAGGCCCTTCGGTATCAACATTTCCATGGAAAACAACATATTCCATATCCGTCAAAGTGCAAATAGTATCAAACAGAAGCTTAGGCCTATCCTTACACCGAATAGTGACCACCGAATAATCTCTATCATACCAATTCACAACATTCACTTTCGGACTTTGTATTTCATTTAAACCTTCATTATTGCTAACTCTTTCATAATCTCTATCTGCAAACATCATCTGATGAAGCCTTCTATCAGTGAGTAACACCATGTGAAATTACGATCTTGGCCTCCCTTGACTTGTTGCTACCCTTTAGTAAGTTGCATAGTAGTTTCTTGATTGTTGATAGCCTCTCTGGATCAGTGACAGCGGCCCCCGATTCCATGTCGGGGATTTGCATCACGGCTGCAGCACGGGTGTTATGGGTCCACACCTCGGCATTAACTACGGTGAATTTTAAGTGAGTGAGGACTGCAGTAATTTCAGACAATAATCCTAGCATGTCGTTTCCTATTAGTTCGATGGCAGTGTGGTCCATAGAAGATTTCACCCCAACGGATCGTCTCATTGATGAGCTAGAATCTGTGCCAAGAACCTGTACATTATCAACCAAAGAGTCGGTTGGTTTTGTACATAATAACCTAGAAGTAACTAATAACGTTATTTAACCAGATCTTTCTTTTTCCTATCTGAAAGAGGCTAAATTAGTTCAATTACATTACTTTTTTCCTGCTAAAGGAAATTTATTGTTGCAAAATATTTTAATCTCACTCTAGAGCTATATGCCTAATATATCATGTTAAATTTATGCAAATGAAAAGAAACATCGGCCATGGCTCACCTTCTCAATATAGCTTAGAACCTCTTCATCAGTGATTTTGTTCCCTCCTTGATCAGTGACATTGAAGACTCTAAAAAAGGTTAAAAGCAACAATTTTATTCTTCAAATCCAAGATTTTATATACATATATATATATATATATATATATATATACACACACACAAGACAGAAAAACAACAATGTTGTAGAGAATTAGAGAAAATGTGAGAAATATAGTTACCATCCATGAACCACCCTCCATCAGAAGAATTGTAAGCTTTCTTAATAGTGAGGTTAAGATCAGTAAGAACTTGTACAACTTCCAAAAGTATCCCCTGCTTGTTGGCACTGCAACCTATATAATAGAATGAAAATTTAGCCAAAAATTATCAAAAACCCGTAAAGCAAAAATAAACCAAACAAATTACAGAAAAAACAATAAATTATGCACAAACACAAAGAAGGGAGCTAAAAACATGACATACATGTATGACAGTGGCATTTTTACAAGATTCATTCTCAATCACAACTCTGACAGATAAAATGAATGAAAAATTAATATAAATTTCAAATAAAGAGTAATAGGGGGCGTAACGGGGATAGAGATATATACCGTGGCGGGTATGCATTTCTCATACTCATCATCCATGCTTCTTGAAAAGATCATACAGGTCTCTGTGGAAATAGATAGAAAATGTGAGTAAGGAATACTGTATTATGAGTACTATAGACTGTATTAATGAATTTTGGGGACGGAGAGAGTGAGGGAGGGTGAGGAAAAATGAACTGTTTAATCACCCAATTCACACCAAACAACTTAAACTTAAACTGATTGAGCATGAGGAGTTACCAAATCTTCAATATCTTCCATTTCGACTTATCCCCCCTCCCTATCCATACCTCCTCTTTCCCTTAAACCCATTAGCAAGTGATTCTCTAACACTTCTCTAAATAAATTCCAAATCTTGCAAGTGATTCTCTAACACTTCTCCTCCTCCCCCCCCCCCTCTTTCCCTTCAACCCATTGAGCACACACTCACACAAAAGAAAAGAAACAAAAAAGGAGGCACGTATGTTCAGAAATGGTTAATTTTTTTAGAGAAACTGAACTGTATACAAACTCTCTTGCCTTGAACATAAAGTCTTGTTTTTATCCTTGCATTTCGTAGCACTTAGCAACCTCCCATGTGATAAATTGATCTAATGATGGAAGACAAAGCACTTACAATCCCTTGTGTGACAATTTAATCTAATGATGGAAGACATGACACTACGTAGACAGGCGGGCAGGAGTCAATCAAATCAGAGAGACAAATATAGCATTTCTACACAAATATGTAACTCGGACCTTCATTCAAGCACATAAATTTTTAAAATGGAACTCCGTCATATATGATGTGAATGTAAGTATACTCAGCACCATCAATAACCATTCTCTAGCAACTACCAATTACCATTCTCTGACTTCCCTGTCTGTTATTTGTCAATTGTCATGGATATATTTAGTTACCTCCTCGATTTCTTCTCCTCCTTGTAGCGGCAGTTTAAGGGGAAGTTGTGAAAGTGATTGCCCTCCGTGGAGACCAATATTTAAATCTCTTTCCGTATGTATACAGTTTGAGGTTTTCTTTATGTATGTTCCCGAGCTTGCCTGCATAGTAGAAACAATTAAATCATTTTCTTTCCCATTGGTCATTCTAGGAAGGCCCCATTTTGATCCCTTAATCACACACTTTAAGGGAGTACGTAAAGTATCTTGTTTCATCTATGGTGGCCAATATAGAAACATTGGTGCAAATAACAGATTCAATGATAAACAACTCTTAAAGCCTCTCATTGCTTGAAACGAACTTTATGAGAGCAAAATTTCATATGCGCTTCAAATGCATAAATGGCCGTGTGTTAGAGTTGTGGTATTCTCTCTCTCTCTCTCTCACACACACACACACTCATCCTCTTATACTTAAACCTCCTTCCCTTGTCTTTTATGAACCTGCTCCGTATCTGATTATCTATTTGTCTTTATCCCTTTTTAGTCTGAAGAGCTCTCTATTGAGAAATTAGGAAATAAACTCTTCTATGTTCGGTATGATGGATGCACAAAGTCTTTTGCCAAAGGTTAGTTCTCCTTTTAAACATGTATACACCACAAGGGTTAGGCTCATAAAGAATTTTATTCACTTGATACTGTGTTGTTGAATTAGAAATTATTCTTTTATATACTTTTTCTTTCACTTTGGCTCTATAAGACGTCTGAATGTAGTTAGATTTTATTCAACATTTTAGAACCTTTACTACATCACTAATTACATGTTTTAGTTTCTTTAGGATGATTAACTATTTATATATTGAAAGTTTAATTAAGTTGATCACCAAAGTTAAAATGTGATTTTTTTTTCCTAAATAAATGGGGTATGCAAACATTTTCAACCCATTTCAAAATAGAAGTCTCTTTCTCTCTTTTTTTCTTCTTGAGGTGTAATTTGATTCCAAATGGTGGGGATAGAGAAATATAATCACTAAATTTGAGATTAAAATTGGTTATTTTTGCTATTTTTTCATCCATCTCATGTATTTGATTTTTTATGTACAGATTGATGGTACTGATGGCCACTTTCAAGAGGAAGTACTCACCGGAGAAGAAGCATCAGACTCGAAAAATTCCTACAGCGGCAGTAAACATGGATGGACAGAGGATCCACAAAAAATCAGCAAGAAAGCCAAAGGTTCAACTTTAATTTCATTTCCCATATTTTTAAAGGTTTGACTTTGCTCGAAAGATTTTATCTGTTTGTGGGAATGATTGGATGAATTTTGTGTTTAGGGTTTGCAAAAAAAAAAAAAAAAAGAAAAAAATCACTCAGACAAGTACCATTTGGAATCAAAGTACTAATTTACATATACATTATCAACACTATTTATGTAAATTCAGTATATGCAGGGTTATGTTCTGATTGGGTTGTACTATACTTGTATAATTACTCTTAATTCTTGTAATCTATCACTGCAAATGAGTGGGAGTGGATTTGTTGTACCTGTGTATATGAACTATATAATGGAGTAGATGATTTTGCAAAGAAATACTACAATTGAATTATACTAAGCATTTGATTTGTTTAGTTTTTTGTCAAAGTATTATCACTTGCGTTTAACGCACGGGTGTTACACTAGTTATTTGTAAATTAATGAGCTCAATTATGAACAAATGAGAAATAAAAGTCTAAGATTCTAAATTTATACATACGAGAAATTGAGTATCAATTGTGAGTATTTAATTTCTAAATTGTTTAAATGACATATGACATCACGCAACTTTGAATCAATTTATCTCTTATTTTTAAGTTTATTTGACAACAAATTTATCGTTACAATTAAAAAACCTAGAAATTGAGTCATTAATTGTGAAAAACTGAAAGATGAATTATCAGTTTTTATACTCAAATTTGAACAAATGAGAAATGAATATCTCATTTTTTATACTCAATTACAAACAAATGATAAATAATATTCTCAGATTTTTACAAGTGAATATGAGATTTTTATTTCTAAAATTTGAATCATATGATGAGTCTTTTTTTTTAAATCAACTGTGTAATAATACAAATGTGAAATCCACAACTGTGTAAAAAAATATTTCTAAAATTTAAAAATGACACAATTGTGAAATCACACAACTGTGTAATTATACAACTGTGAAATCACAAAAATATAAAATCACACAACTTTGAAAATAGAGTGACATGGCCAAAATGGTCATAGAGACTTATTTTCGAGATTTAAAAATGCCAATCTTAAGATAGTATTCATTTGGCTAAAGGATTTATTGGTTAAATCATCTTAGAAATCTATACTATAGTATTTTAAAGTCGGTGAAAAGGCTTCTAGGAGTGCCACTTCATTCGTTCCAAAAATTCTTTGAATTCTCATGTTACCAAGTGGGATGATATTCCAAATTCTTGCGATACTTCGAATTTACGTATTCGTTGATACCTTTAATCGATAATTATAGGCATAAAAAGGGATAAATATAATATACTAATATTACATATACAAGTAATTAGAGATATATATACTATAAATTATATACAATAATGGTTATTTGGTTAAGTAATAGACTAAATTAAATAAACTTATAATCTTTTATAACTGAAACTATAAGATGACTATTTATTGATTCTAATACTTGATACAATTTACTAATTAATATTAGTTTAATCATTTAATTAAAAGTTCTAGAATATATTTATCAATTATCAATATACATATATATATATATATATATATATATATATATATATATATATATATATATATATATATATATATATATATTAAACTATTATATATTGTTATGATACATTACTAGATAACTATTTTTTTTCTATAATAGATGAGGACTTCTAGTAATGGCCAATAAAACCGAAGAGTTTAGTAGTTCAAAAGACAAGAGATAAGAAAAAGTTCAATGTTGTAGTTTAATGACCAATATCATTTGAACTTCACTTGGGGTTATATAATAAAATTTGGGATTTCTTTGTTGTGTTTGATCAAACTTTTTCCTGCATATTCATGGTTTCGTTCGATTTTCTTCATTTTTGTCGTTGTCATTTGCCGAAAATTTTGTTACCATCACATGCCAAGGTTACTTGTAAGACATGCATTAGGACATTTTGTGTTTTTTTATGTATAACTAATTTTATTTTTGAGTTTTGATAAGCATTTTATTCTAAAATTTGAACAACTTAGAAATTGATTTAATTTTCGAACTTCATTTTGATTAGTTTTTAAATTTAACCTTAACCTTAACCTTTTGATTTGATTTTTGTTTTTCTATATACGGATTTTTTTTTTTTTTTTGCCAAATTTTATTTTGACTGAAATGAGAACTTTATTTTTAATTTTTATATTTCATTTGTATTGTGATTCAAAAATCGTTTAAATATTTTCATTTAATTTGTTGTTTTTGTTTTGTCATTGATGATTTCATATAAGTAAACTTTCATATTTGTTTTAAATTTATATTTGCGCTTTTATCTATTTTTATTGCAATAATGTAAAAAAAAAAAACTATATTTTTATGTTTTGTTATTGATTTTAGTTTTTGCATTTAATAGTAAATTATCATAGATTTTTCATTCTATTTGTTTGTTTTACTTATTTTGATTAAAAATTATGAAGAACTATAATTTTTTCTATGTTTTTAATTTTTCATTTGTCATTTTTGGAACAAGATTTTTCCTTTAATTTGCTTTTTGTTTTAATTTTTAAGTAAGTTTCATATTTATTTTGATTTTATTTATTGAGTTTATAAAATTTCTCTTAATATTTGTGAATAATTGTTTAGTTTTTTTTATGTGACATAAAAGTAAATTATACTCCCTCCGTCCCAAAATGTTTGTTCCATTTGACTTTTTTGTTGAACTTTGACCACAAATTTATGAGAGATTAATCATGTTCATGAAATTACAAAAGTTGTTGTTGATAATATTATTAATGGTGAATCAATAAGAATTTTTAGAATTTCATGAACATAATTAAATGGTCATATATTTGTGGTCAAAGTTCAACAAAAAAGTCAAATGGGACAAACATTTTGGGACGGAGGGAGTAATATTTATTTTTTCATTCCCTTCCACCTCTTCCCTTTGGATTATTTGTTCTTATTTTGATTGAAATTTGATTTTATATTTTTATTTAATTTACGTCCTTTTTATTTGTTTTTTTCCAATTTATATCTTGATTGAAATTTTAAAATAAATTATTCTTTTTATTTAGTTTTCTTTTGATAAAAATCTGATGTTTATATTTATTTTTACTTTTTTGTTATGCCTATATTTTGATGTGATATTATTGATTTTTTTTTTGGTCTTTATTTTCTTTCTAAATTTTCATATTTTTTTTTTCTATTATTGCTTTTGTCCATTTGATTATGATTGCGAGTTTTTTTTCATTTTTTTGATACAATTTGAATTTATAATTTTCTATATTTTGTTTTACTTATGTTTTTATATTGATTTTCTTTGTTAAATTTTTATATTTGTGTAGATTTTATTTTTGATTTTATTTGATTGTGTGTTTGAATGGTAATTTTTTCATTTTTTTCTTTATTTTGCTTTTGATTTTGATTTTTTATTATTATTTGAATTTCGTATTTCTATTCATTCTTACTTTGCATATGCTTTTTGTTTAGTTTTAATCTTAGTTTGAGTTCTTTTTCATAGTAAATTTGTCTATTTGTTTGATTTATTTATATCTTTTCTCTATTTTGATTATTTAATGCTTCTTTTATATTTTTATTTCTTTTGATTAAACTTTGATTTGAATGACTTTATTTACATTTTTTTGCTTACATTTTTTATGTTTTTATTTACTCAATGTTGACCTTTGTTATAGTCTTTATTTTATTATGTAAATTTTCATATATGTTTTGATTATATTTATTGATTTTGTTTATTTTGATTATTTTTATGAATGCAATTTTTCATTGTTTTTTATTTTAATTAGAATTAGACTTTGTATTTCTTTTTACATTTTTTAGTATGGTTTATTTATTTTGATATTGATTTTTATTTTTATTTTAGTAAATTAGCATATTTTTTTAGACATTATTTGTTACTTTTGTCTGTTTTGATTATGTTTATGAATGATTTTTTTCATTGATTTCTTCTAATGAATATTTGATTTTATATTATTGCTTATGCTTTTTCTTTTTCTTTTAATAATGATTTTAGTTTGTGTTTATTTTCTTTAGTAACTTTTCATATTTGTTTTGATTTAGTTGTGGGATTTCTCCTTTTTATTATGTTTTAATGTGTCTTTTCTAATTTTTTTTCTTTTAACTCAGGTTTGATTTTGTATTTTATTTATTTTTAAAATCCTTATGTTTTTAATTTTTTATTGAATTTAAGTTTAGTTTTGATTTTAAACTTAATATCTGTATGTATTTATTCTTTTTTTGAACTGAGTTTTGGTTTTGATATTTACCTACTAACTAGTGACTAACCCGTCGGTCTCCGACGGGGAATAAAATACTGAGGTAAAAGTTAAATGTAAATATAATTTAAAAAATTAATGAGATAATTTTATGTAATATATTACAACTTGTCGAAAACTTATTTGTACACAACATTTATAGTCGTGTCATCTGACTGTTCATGACTGTTACATGTAAACACTTTAAGTCTTTTTCTTGTAGTTACTCTAGAAAAAGCAACATATAATTGTCTATGACTAAATACTGGTCTTGAAAGAAAAAGGCCAACATATGAGCGACTGACCCTGACTTTTATTTATCGTCATTGCAAAAGAAACGGTCAGTGGAAATTGTCTCCGTTGAAACCTAACCGGGAATTTTGTTGCATCAGAGGGTGGCATAATCATCTTCGGTATCAACACCTTCTTACCAACATTCTTTCCGGATAACATAACCGCCTCGACAACGTGCTTACATATATATATACATATATATATATATGTATATATATATATATATATATATGTATATATATATGTATATATATATGTATATGTATATGTATATGTATATATGTATATGTATATGTATATGTATATGTATATGTATATGTATATGTATATGTATATGTATATATATATGTATGTATTTGTATATATATATATATATATATGTATATATATACATATATACATATATATATATATATATACATATATCTATATTATAAGTCACACCATTGTTTTTAACAGTGGTGTGAATAGTTTCATTCGCATAAATGACCATTTTGTCCTCACTATTCATTTTCTTTCCTATTTCGCCCTTAAAAAAAAATTATAAATTTTTTTTTTTTTTAAAATGTGACCTTGGACACGGGCATATTTAAAAAAAAAAAATTAAATTAAAAAAAATTAAAAAAAAAAAAACGTGGCCTTGGACACGGGCTTAGGCTAGTGTATATATATATATATGTATATATATATATATATGTATATATATACATATATATATATATATACATATATATATATATATATATATATATATATATACTAAAATAACAGTATATTTTATATCAAATAATTAATTATATAAATGTATAATTATATACTAACAAAATTAATTTTATTTCTTGCTTTTTTCTATTTCTTTTATGTTCTTGAAAAAGCAGAGAGTTTTGATTTTGATTTTGATTTTGATTTTGATTTTGATTTTGATTTTGATTTTGATTTTGATTTTGATTTTAATTTTGATTTTGATTTTAATTTTAACTTTTATTTTATAAATTTTCGTCTTAATTTTGATTTTATTTCTTGCTTTTTTTCTATTTCTTTTATGTTTGTGAATGTTTCTTTCACTTTTTAATTATTAGAATTTTAATTTTCATTTTTTATTTGCATTTTATTTTTTCGTATGTTTTTATATTGATTTTCTTTTGTGCATTAGATTTTTTTCTTTCTTAATTATTAAAGTTTTTTTCATTTTGCTTTTGCTCTTTTTGTAAGACAATTATTTGTGCTTCAATCCATTTTCATTTTTAACTAATTTATTGTATAAAATCAACCCCTATAAATTTTAAAAGTTACTAATTGAATTTCAAATGGATGATTGTGATTTGTGGTTGATGGAAAGATTGACCAATGATATTGTGCTACTTGGAGTTTTCTAGGAGCTTGAAAATTTTTTGCTATTATATACAGTAGATTCACAAACTCCTTTTTTTTCGAATTTGTGAGTGACTTCTTTATAATCTCTTTTGGCTTATTTTGATTAGGATTTATTTTTTATATTTATGTTTGTGTATATTATTTTGATTTTGATTTTGATTTTGATTTTAATTTTAATTTTAACTTTTATTTTAATAAATTTCGTCTTTATTTTGATTTTATTTCTTGCTTTTTTTATTTCTTTTACGTTTGTGAATGTTTCTTTCACTTTTTAATTATTAGAATTTTAATTTTCGTTTTTTTTTTGTATTTTATTTTTTCGTTTGTTTTTATATTGATATTGATTTTCTTTTGTGCATTAGATTTTTTTCTTTCTTAATTATTAAAGTTTTTTTCATTTTGCTTTTGCTCTTTTTGTAAGACAATTATTTGTGCTTCAATCCATTTTCATTTTTAACTAATTTATTGTATAAAATCAACCCCTATAAATTTTAAAAGTTACTAATTGAATTTCAAATGGATGATTGCGATTGGTGGATGATGGAAAGATTGGCCAATGATATTGTGCCACTTGGAGTTTTCTAAGAGCTTGAAAAACTTTTGTTATTATATATAGTAGATTCACAAACTCCGTTTTTCTCGGATTTGAGAGTGACTTCTTTATAATATATTTTGGCTTATTTTGATTAGGATTTGTTTTTTATATTTATGTTTGTGTTTATTATTTTGATTTTGGTTTTGATTTTGATTTTAATTTTAATTTTAATTTTATTTTATAAATTTTCGTCTTTACTTTGATTTTATTTCTTGCTTTTTTCTATTTCTTTTATGTTTGTGAATGTTCTTTCACTTTCTAATTATTAGAATTTTAATTTTCATTTTTTATTTGCATTTTATTTTTTCGTATGTTTTTATATTGATATTGATTTTCTTTTGTGCATTAGATTTTTTTTCTTTCTTAATTATTAAAGTTTTTTTCATTTTGCTTTTTCTCTTTTTGTAAGACAATTATTTGTGCTTCAATCCATTTTCATTTTTAACTAATTTATTGTATAAAATCAACCCCTATAAATTTTAAAAGTTACTAATTGAATTTCAAATGGATGATTGTGATTTGTGGATGATGGAAAGATTGGCCAATGATATTGTGCTACTTGGAGTTTTTTAGGAGTTTGAAAAACTTTTGCTATTATATACAGTAGATTCACAAACTCCTTTTTTTTTCAAATTTGTGAGTGACTTCTTTATAATCTCTTTTGGCTTATTTTGATTAGGATTTGTTTTTTATATTTATGTTTGTTTTTATTATTTTGATTTTTATTTAAATTTCGATTTTGATTTAGATATTAATTTTAATTTTAACTTTTATTTTATAAATTTTCTTCTTTATTTTGATTTTATTTCTTGCTTTTTTTTATTTCTTTTATGTTTGTGAATGTTTCTTTCACTTTTTAATTATTAGAATTTTAATTTTCGTTTTTTATTTGCATTTTATTTTTTCGTATGTTTTTATATTGATATTGATTTTCTTTTGTGCATTAGATTTTTTTTCTTAATTATTAAAGTTTTTTTCATTTTGCTTTTGCTCTTTTTGTAAGACAATTATTTGTGCTTCAATCCATTTTCATTTTTAACTAATTTATTGTATAAAATCAACCCCTATAAATTTTTAAAGTTACTAATTGAATTTCAAATGGATGATTGTGATTGGTGGATGATCGAAAGAATGGCCAATAATATTGTGCCACTTGGAGTTTTCTAAGAACTTGAAAAACTTTTGCTTTTATATATAATATATAGTAGATTTGAGATTTTTTTTTAATGCAGGGTTGATGTTGCAGAATGTGGTGATGATAATTAGATGTCTTTGTTTGGATATGATAAGGCAAATCATCTTTGGGTTACAAAGAAGGTCTAAGGATCATTAGGTTATAGTTTTTGTTAGATGAAATAGCTTTTGTATGTTTTCTTATTAGTTGCTCAAGAATTATGTCAATATAATTTGTATTTTACTATACTTAATGTGCAATAATACATAAACCTTTACGTGTCTACGTTGTAATTATTTATCTTAATTTAAATTAATTAATAATTTCTTTAATATCATGGATTTAAATATATTTTAACGCCAAAATCTAGTAAAAAACGCATTTTTTCATAAGCTTATAAAAAAACGTGTTTTAAAATTACCGTAAAACCCGTCGCTTGCGTCTTCTTTAGCGTCCATGTCTAGAGACTTCAGGCGGTAACGTGCCGATCGAATCAACCGCCGACGAACACTAGGCCTTCCCGGCGGACGGAGATTTGCACCGCTAGTAGCCTCGACGATCGTCGCTCTATCAATTGATTCATCCATCGACCAGCTGAATTGTGGTTTTTCTTTTTTCTTCTGAAATTAGGGTTTCGATTGAAAAGCTTCTGGCACGAATGAGAGGTTGACGAGGGTTATCGAAGAACGGAGACGACGCCATTGCAGTAGTAGAAGCTTTTCCGGGAGAGAGAGATCGGGGGTAAGGGGAAATCAATCGACCTCTCGATTTTTCTCTGTGCTCAAACTGAAATTAGAAATGGGGAAACATAGTTGGACGCTAGTTATATATCACTACCGGCCAGTGCATGTGTTTTTGAATGTCAGTGCATGTGTTTTTGAATGTCAGTGCATGTGTTTTCAGTGCTTGTGTTTTTGAGAGCCAGCAAAAATGATTACCAGTGTTTTGAGTGCCAGTGTATGTGTTTTTGAGTGCCAGTGCATGTGTTTTTGAATGCCAGTGCTTGTGTTTTTGAGAGCCATCAAAAATGTTAGTGTAACAAAGTGTCAATGTTAGTATAACAGAGTGCCAGTGTGAAGAGTGCCGGTTCATGTATATAAAAGTGCCCGTATAAAAAGCGTCAGTGCCAGTTTAACAAAGTGCCGGTGTTAGTGTACTGGCACTTTGTTAAACTGACACTGGCACTTTTTACACTGGCACTTTGGTACACATGCACTGGCATTTTATTTACACTGACACTTTGTTCAATTGGTGCTGACACTTTTTTACACTGGTACTTTGTTACACATGCACTGGCACTTTGTCACACTGACACTTTGTTAAACTGACACTAGCACAAATGGGAAAACACAAAACACGTTTTTCCTAAGTGCCAGAAAAAACGCGTTTTTTATAAGACCAACTCTATTTTAACACATTTCCTCACTATAAAGCATTTCGAAAGACATGTATATCCCTATAGTAACATGCATTGCGTTTATTATACTCCCTTCGTCCCATGTGAATGTAAACCATTTTCTTGGGCACAATAACTAAGAAATATTATTAAGATAATGAAAATGTGTGGTAGGAAATGAAGAGAGAGAATGAGTGGAGTTCATAGTAGGTTGGTTGAATAAATTGTATGGTGAAAAATGAAGAGAGAGAATGAGTGGGTGGGGTAGGGTGAATATAAAATAATAAATTTATTTTCATTTTGGACAGTTTGCATTTACGTGGGACGGATCAAAATAGAAATAAGTTTGCATTCACGTGGGAGGAGGGAGTATTTGACAACTTTGAATTAGAAAAAGTCATATAATATTATTAACTAACATGGTGTGGATATTTTTATCCTAGCATTAATATATGTGACTTTTTAAGAGCTAGGGCTTTTGGAGTACAAAATTTAAGTAGTTATAGATTATTTATATCGTGAAATAAATATTTAAATAGATATATATTATTTATAGCATGAAATGAGATTAAATATATAACATGTGAACTGATATAACGATGACTTTTTCCAATTTCAAGCTCATCATGTAGGAACATAAATGAACCATCAAACAATGAACCGTCTCACAACTAGATTAAGAATGAGAAGAAGATGAAGAAGAAGAATAAGACGGAAGCGTGTACCTTGTGATTTCATGTTTGTTCTTAGTCTTGTTCTTGTTCTTGAGTAAAGAGGATGAAGTAAGAAGATAGACTTCAAATTAGGGAGGAGTAGATCTTCTAAATGATGAGTGCCCTTAATCTCTTTAATCTTCAATTACTTAGGAAGAGTTTTGACTGAATGAGAATAATATAACTAGTAGATTCATAGGCTTGATGGATAGGCCTTTATATAGGAATTCAAGGGGCACTTCATTTAGGGACTACACCTATTGATATATAAGACATTACCATTATGCCCATCATTTAATGATATACTTATATTATGAAATTCTACATATTATGTTGAGTTCTATACTTTATACCATATATTATAATATTGATCATTATATTATTAAGTATTTATATGTTATATTAATCCATGTTCTTACAATCTCCCACTTGGATTATTATAACATATACCTTCACTTAATAAATTTCTTCAATCATATTTATAACACAAATGACAACCCTTATGTGCACTTTATTATCATTCGAAAACAATCCCGTCCATTAGTCATATAGTATAAGGACTAAAGGGGAAGTCGTTGTAATTGATTCGCAACTAAACCCACATTAATCACATATATATATCCAACTAAATGACATAGATTAAGTATAGATATGTAGCATGGAATATTAACGAATATATATGAAGAATGCATATATATATTCTCCAACTAGTCCTACTTTTAACAAAATGAGATCAATTTAAAATAACACAAGAAATAGAAACAACATAAACTCCCACTGATTTAAGCATTATCAAACGTCATTACACCCATATGAGCAACATGCTCGTGAAATACTAAAGGAGATAATGCCTTAGTAAATGGATCCGCTAACATGGAGTTTGTACCAATAAGTTCTATTTCTATTTGTTCATTTTGTACTCTCTCTCTCTCACAACAAGAAACTTAATATCTATATGCTTAGATTTACATGAACTCTTGTTGTTGTTGGAGTACAATACCACGGCCCGATTGTCACAATATAACTTAAGCGGTCTTTCAACACCTTTGACAATCCGTAGTCCTTCAATGAATTTACGCAGCCATATAGCTTGATTGGATGCCTCATAGCAAGCAACAAATTCGGCTTCCATGGTGGAAGTAGTAACTAATATTTGCTTGGAACTTCTCCAAGATATCGCTCCACTGGCCAAAGTGAAGACATAACCCGATGTCGATTTGCGACTATCTTGGCATCCAGCAAAATCGGAATCGGAAAAACCAATGATCTCAAGATGATCCGACTTTGTATATGTAAGCATGTAGTTCTTCGTGTTTTGTAGGTATCTCATCACTCTTTTGGCTGCGACCCAATGTTCTCTTCCCGGATTGCTTTGATATCGCCCAAGCATGCCAACAATAAAGGCAAGATCTGGGCGAGTACAGACTTGAGCATACATTAGGCTTCCTACTGCCGATGCGTAAGGAATATTTTCCATATACTCGGATTCAAGATTATTTTTAGGACATTGATTTAAACTGAACTTATCTCCCTTAGAGACCGGAGTGTCATGTGATTTACAATTTTCCATGTTAAACCTTTGTAATACCTTCTCTATATAGCTCTTTTGTGATAATCCTAACATACCTCGTGAGCGAGCACGATGTATTTGGATTCCTAATACAAAAGAAGCTTCTCCAAGATCTTTCATCTCAAATTTGTTTGAGAGAAATTTCTTGGTTTCCTTAAGAAGGTTCTTATCATTACAAGCGAGTAAAATGTCATCCACATATAAGACCAAAAATATAAACCTACTCCCACTGAACTTATGGTACATACAGTCTTCACCAAGATTTATTTCAAAGCCAAATGAAAGAATAACTTGGTTGAATTTTAAGTACCATTGACGAGATGCTTGCTTAAGCCCATAAATGGATTTCTTGAGTTTACAAACTAGTTGACTAGTTTGATCCGAATCAGTCACCATTTCTGGTTTCTTCATATAGATAGTTTCCTCAATGTCGCCATTGAGAAAAGCTGTTTTTACATCCATTTGATGAAGCTCAAGGTCAAAATGTGCCACTAAAGCCATAATGATCCTAAAAGCATTTTTAGAGGATACCGGTGAAAATGTTTCTTTGTAATCAATGCCTTCTTTTTGAGTAAATTCTTTAGCGACAAGACGAGCCTTTTGTCTTTCCACATTACCTTGTGAATCCCTTTTGGTCTTAAAGATCCATTTACATCCGATGGGTTTCACATTCTTAGGTAATGGGACAAGATCCCAAACGTCATTATCATTCATGGATTTTAACTCTTCATTTATGGCATCAATCCACTTATGAGAATTTGGACCACTAATGGCTTCATGGAAGGTGATTGGCTCATCTCCCACTAAACCTAACGGTTCCTCATTCTCGACAAGATGCACATCATAATAATTCGGTATAGCACTCCTTCTTGCTCTATTAGATCTTCTTAATGGCACCGGTTCTTCTTGATTTTGAGGGTGTTGAATTTCCTCATCAACATTTTCATGTTGTTCATTAATAGGAGAATTAACGTCATTTTGAATTATATGTTCTTGTCGAATTTCAGGCACAACTGCTTGATTTTCGATAGAAACTATAGGAAGAGGTACAGAAATGAATTCCTCTTCCATTTCTTCAAATTCAAAATTACTATTCAAATTTTCCCCTCTAAATTCAACATCCTCAAAGAACCTAGCATTTCCCGTCTCGAAAAAGGTTTTAGTTTTTGGGTCATAGAATTTATATCCCCTAGATCTTTGAGAATACCCTACAAAATAACTACTAACGGTCTTAGCGTCCAACTTTCCTTCGTTAGGTCTATAAGGCCTAGCTTCGGCTGTACAACCCCAAACATGAAGATGATTAAGGGATGGTTTCTTACCGGTCCATAATTCATAAGGGATTTTGTTAGTAGCTTTTGAAGGAGCTCTATTAAGTAGGTAGGTTGCGATTTTCAAAGCATCGCCCCATAATGAGTGAGGTAAAGAAATACAAGAAATCATACTTCTTACCATATCCTTAAGGGTTCTATTACGTCTCTCGGCTACACCATTCATGCTAGGTGTCCCCGACATGGTGTAGCGAGGGACAATCCCACACTCTTCCAAATAGCGAGCAAAAGGACCTGGACGTTGTTCTCCCGAACCGTCATTTCGACCGTAGTATTCACCACCACGATCGGATCTAACGTTCCTAATAGTCTTTTCAAGTTGATTTTCAACTTCGGTTTTAAAAGACTTGAAAACGTTCAATGATTGAGACTTTTCATGAAGTAAATAAATGTATCCATAACGAGAGAAGTCATCTATGAACGTAATAAAATATATTTGTTCGTTCCATGAAGGGGTAGGGAACGGTCCACATATGTCCGTATGAATTAGTTCTAAGACTTTTGTAGCTCTCAAGGATTCATTTTTGTTTGTACTATTCGTAAATTTTCCCTTAAGACATTCAATACAAAAGTTATTTTTCGGAGTATCAAGCTTATGTAATATTCCCTCGGACACAAGCTTGTCAATTCTCCTTTTGGAGATATGACCCAAACGCCTATGCCACAAGGTATAAGAATTTTTACTTGAAAACTTTCGTTCTATGCCTCGAGAGTTAGTTTCATTATTATGGGACTCATTTAATGAATTGACTGTGTCAAGTAAATATAGATTATCAATGTAAGACAAAGAACTAGTACCAAAAAGCTTTGAATCAAAATATAAATTGCATTTATTATTACCGAAGATGCAAGAATAACCTTCCCGATCTAATGTAGTGACGAAAATTAAATTCCGTCTAAAAGATGGAATAATAAATACATTATTCAAAACCAAATAATATCCAGTACTAAGAGATAATCTAAAAGTCCCTATGCCTTCCACCTCTACCGGCTTTCCAGCTTCCATGTAGATGAATCTTTCACCTTCATTTTGCGTTCGGTAGTTCAGGCAACCCTGCATACATGAACTTATGTGAGTAGTTGCACCGGAGTCTAACCACCATGTATACGAAGGAATTGAAACTAAATTAGCTTCAGTACAAACAAAGCTAAATGATATACCTTTCTTAATTCGCCATTGGCGATACTTAGGGCAGTCGGGCTTCATGTGAGTGGGGTCCTTGCAAAAGAAGCACTTTTTCACCTTTTGATCATTTGATGATCCCTTAGGCTTCTTTGATGCAACCGCAATCTCCTTACCTTTTCTCTTAATCCCACGAGAAGAGGTAGATGCATAATGTGCACTTTCGGGGGTTTGGTGTGTTTCAACCTATCTTCTTCCTCCGTGACATGTGAAATTAATTCATTAATATTCCACTTGTCCTTTTGACAATTATAGGTCGTTTCAAAATGACCAAATTGTGAAGGAAGAGAAATTAAAGTCAAATGCACAAGCAAGTCTTCCGATAAGTCCAACTTGAGTGCTTTTAATTTTGTTGATAGATGAAACATCTCCATTATGTATTCCCTTAGATTTCTGGTGCCCTTATACCTCATGGAAACAAGCTTCCTCAAGGTAGCACTTGTTTCCGATTTATCGCTTTTTGCAAAGCGTTGCTCTAGGGCATCTAGGAAACCTTATGCACCATCATCCTCGGAGACACTGTTCAGAAATGTCTCCGGGACTGCATTCTTAATTATGCTTAGGCTAACGCGATTAGAACGCTTCCACCTCTCTGAACTTAAGCGGTCTTCCGCAGTGCTTTTATCAGTTAGAGGGGCAGGAGCTTGTTCTCTTAATGCGAGGTCAAGGTCCAAACGGCCTAAGACCATAATAATCTTGTTTTTCCAAGTTTTAAAGTTTGTCCCAGCTTAGCAAAGGAATTGAGTTTAAGGCGGTAGTAATAGATGAAGCGATCAAATGCGAATGAAGAGAACAAAAGAATGAAACAAAACATATATAAGAAACTACACAATGATTAATTATATCAAAATTAAATCCATCAAAAAGATAATCAATATGACATCAAGACTAATCTTTGAATTGCGAATTGACTCACAATTTGATTTATCTTAGGGTAAACAAATAGCTCAAACAACACACTTTAAATACTTGCCTTCCTTTGGGCCGGATCAAGTACAAAAAATGTCCTAAAGTTTAAGGTACTTGTTTTCCGATAATAAAGAATATAAACAATTCATTTTAAACACCCGCCTTCCTTTGGGATGGTTCACAGCATTTAAAATGACCAAAAGTTTAGTTCAATTATTACCCCATGAATGTAAATACTTAGTCAATAACAAGGTTTCCTTTGGAAAACAAGCATGTTATCACATATCAATATTTACATTCATCACTTTAACAAATTTGTATTTAAATAACGTAAATTGCTTTGGCAACAATATTATTTAAACAATGAATAAATTTGTTTAAGCATATAATTAATCATACTTTAGGGCATTTAAGACTTTTAAGGTAATTTCTGAAAATTTAAAGGTAAACAAACAAGTGAAATGTGTTATTAAAATATAATATCCTTTTGTTCTACCCGTCCATTCTTAAAGTTTGATAACTCTAAGAACCACTGAAGCACGACTGGTGTCCAGATACTATAATTTACTAACAAATTTTCACAAAATTCTGGGCAAAACTCAAAAAATCTCTCTTCCCTAGCCAGAGCACGACTCGTGCCCACAAGCACGAATGGGGCACGAGTGGAAATTAATTGCTTGGTTTTAATCAGAACGACTTGGAAACTTGGAAACGAGTCGTGGGCACGAATGACCAAAAGGGCACGACTCGTGCCAAAAGGCACGACTCGTGCCCAATGCCCAGAATCTTGAAAAGTCACCATTTAAACGACAGAAATCAAAGGGCATGACTCGTGCCCAATAGCACAACTCGTGCCCACTGCCCAGATTGGTGAAAAGTCATCAGTTTTAATACCCTTTTATGAACAGGTTTGAATCAATTAGAGAGGCATACCATACCGCGGGGGGCCTTTGCCAGGACAACGAGCCATAACACCCAATTAGACTATCAATTCTTAACTTAATGGTGAATCAATATTCAACCAAAGCAAGTAGATCCGCATACTCACATCACATTTTTAAATGCGTGGCTATGCATATGAACAAACTCACAACGCATCCAAGGATGGTGGCTATGTTCAAAAATGGGATAATCTTACATTAAGAATTGAAAGCCTTTTAAGTAAATTTATAATTTAGAAGTAATATAATACTCTAGAATCTGAATTAGAGTATGAAAATAATTCAAGAACACATGATGAACATGGAATCTTTTCAAGAAATAAAGGCATAAGGCTTTACAAGAAACTCAAACTCAATCTAGTATATAACCAGGCTTTGATACCAATTGTAGGAACATAAATGATCCATCAAACAATGAACCGTCTCACAACTAGATTAAGAATGAGAAGAAGATGAAGAAGAAGAATAAGACGGAAGCGTGTACCTTGTGATTCCATGTTTGTTCTTAGTCTTGTTCTTGTTCTTGAGTAAAGAGGATGAAGTAAGAAGATAGACTTCAAATTAGGGAGGAGTAGATCTTCTAAATGATGAGTGCCCTTAATCTCTTTAATCTTCAATTACTTAGGAAGAGTTTTGACTGAATGAGAATAATATAACTAGTAGATTCATAGGCTTGATGGATAGGCCTTTATATAGGAATCCAAGGGGCACTTCATTTAGGGACTACACCTATTGATATATAAGACATTACCATTATGCCCATCATTTAATGGTATACTTATATTATGGAATTCTACATATTATGTTGAGTTCTATACTTTATACCATATATTATAATATTGATCATTATATTATTAAGTATGTATATGTTATATTAATCCATGTTCTTACACATCAAATATTTAAAAGTATTCCATCATTTACCATCATAAGTGAATATAACTATTATACATATTTTAATTTTTAAGTTAATTTGATTAATAAAGAAGAGACTTTTGATAATCCTAATACTATTTCACCTAATGATTCGTCTCTCTTTAGTACTTATTTTATAAACATATATTTATTGAACGTTTATTGTTATAAAAATAATAATTCTGATAAATCTAACTTTTGATTTCCTATCATTTAACATATTCAATCCATTTAAATTTAGTTAGATTAACTAGATAACTATTCATTTTATATAGTATTCTAAGGTATATTATATGTTTTTGATAATGTCAAAAACATCGGATCAGATCAAATCCAGCGGCAGGTTGTATCATGTATGCTTGAATAGCCTGAAAAATATGAACAAACATGTAAACTAAGTCGGGGCTTCACCGGCGAAGACCCTCCGGCGTGAGAGTAAATATTTGTATTGTAGAGAGCAAATCAATTGACAATAGTTTAAAGTCAAAAGATGCATTACCAGAAAATTGTGATTTGTGGCATGTATTTATAGGTGTAAGAGATAGTGTCCTGCCTTGTATAGAAAGTTAGGTGAGATAAGGAGTCAAATCCTACTCAGATCCTAATTACATGATGTCCTTATTGTAGTAGGAAAAAAAAAAGAGCCTTTTATATGTATGCCTAGAAGGCATGCTACTAGACATAGGGTGCTGGCCGATATAGGGATATGTCAGGCAAGAGAGATGATCAAGGGTAGGGAAGCCCATTTCCCTTGTCATAATGGTAGCCTTGTTGGTGTAGAACTGATGCTAGTCGACATATGTGTATGCCTTGGTCGGCATATATCAACATCTATATCTTAGTCATAAGATTGCTCTGATGTGTCCAGGTCGACATAGTATGACAAGTAGAGTAAAGACGAGCATAGTTAGGGAAGCCCATTTCCTATGTCGTATTTGGGACTTATACATACTTTCCAATGGGCTTATTCCATTGGGACTTGCCCGTTTTATGACCCATGGTCGTACTCGATTTATACCGTTTAGTAGCCCTCGACTTCCTAGCTTGGCTGTGCTGAGGATAATTGTTGCTCGTCCTCGATTTTACAAATACCAAGAGAGATCTCGAATTTCGAGGTTGTTCAATCATTTATCCGTCGATTATTGACATTGACATGTGGGCCCATTATTGACGAGAAACTCGCCTTAGGGACACGCTAAAGCATTCAATGTGGAGAGTGGAAATACGTGTTGACCCATTTTTTTGACCCATACCCGTTTGGATCTGGATATAAAAGGTAAAACCTTCTCATTTTCAATCTTTTATCACTGTTGAGACTTGAGAGAGACCCGTAAGGTGCAATTTTCTTGCGAGTTTTCTTGACTTCGTTGCTTGAATTCAAGGATTTGTGTTCAATATCTTCATTAAACCTCCAAATTAGGTATAATTTCTTCCCAAATCACTTTTCTTTTGCGTTTTCTGGGTTTTACACTTGGTAGGTTCTAGAACCGCTATTGTTGTTGTTTCTTGAAGCTTTTCTTGAGTTCCATTGTGGTTTCCTTGTTCCTAGTCATTGCAAGAACGTGGAGGAGTAACCCACATGCCTCATACTGCTACCACACCCAAAACCTTAGGATTTACAAACGAATTGTCGTGGATGATGGTGATTTTAAACGAAATTGGGGAAATCTTGAGAAGGTATCAAGCTCCTAGAACCGACGTCGGTTATCCTAGTCGGTTTAGGATAGATCGGCTTAATGTTGATTCTCCCAATATAGTGTTATTTCGAGGATGGACAGAGATACTTGACCATATCAATTTATACTACTTGAAGGCCAATCACTTTAACATCCACAATTAGGTGAGGTTTCTTCCTCGTCTTTGGCGAATGAGACGGGAAGTGTTTTTTCTCATCCTCATCTTTAAGTGTATCCTTGTCCAATTCTGATCACGTTATTTCTTCTGCAGATATGTCTGGGAGAGGAAAAGGTGTTGCCCGTTGTAGACACTCCATTTTGAACCAATAATTCATGATTACACTACTCTTGGTCTCTCTTTTGTGTTTTGATGAAAGCATATTAGTTTCGTCATGTTTCGTTAAGTTTCTAACTAACCTCGTTAGTTTTGGACCTAACTGACTAACGAAATAATTGAAGAGGACAAAATGGTCATCAGACTAGTTGTCCCGCGCGGAACAGGCTTGTCTCGCGTGAGACAACCCCTCTGCAGGATGTGCAGAATCACTTTCCTTCTCCGTTTCAACCTCTTTTCTTGATAAATCTTATCTCATTCGGTTCTCCAATAGCATTTGTGTTCTGGAACCTTCCTAGGGTGATTTTCCTCTCCACCTTTACCTCTCCAACCTTCTATAAATACCTGATGGCTTTCAGTATTTCAGAGGTCCTCGATCCACGATCGAAAACACACAACACACACAATTTGTTGGTTTCTTTCCACGAAAGACTCCTGCAAATCACTCTAAATAAACTCTCAAATTCGTCTATCAATCCTATTGATCGACGAACATCAAGGTTCAAGCCTAGAATCAAGGCAAAACTCTGTCCAAAATATTTCTCGACCGAGAAGATACCTTAGAACCACGATCTAAATCAAACACTCCCTAAACACAAGGTAAATTTCTTTTACTTTCTTCTTCTCAACCTTTCTATTGCTTTTAGAGTAGTGTAATCCTATCAAAATGATTAGCCTAGAGTCCCTTCAATCCATGGAGGCGATCTCGAAGCATACAATCCGACATTCCCAATAAGAAATTGATTAGGGTTTTCTTGTTATTATTTATTGAAAAGATTGATAATACTCAATTGACAAGATCGATCTTCGGATTGGGTGGAATGGGTGCTCCTCGACCTTCTCATTCCATAACTTAACCCCCGAACCCTCAAATCTCTTTAAAATCAAAAAGGTTTTTCTTATTGTTTTCCTAAACAAATAATAAGTGGGGACTCTGTTATTCAATAAAAATATCAATGCTACAGTTTTGGCGACTCCGTTGGGAATGATTAATTAAGAGGATTAGACTTGCGTACATTGAGAATTATCAATCTTTTTATTTTTCTGCAAAAATTTGATTTTTCAGAATTTTTTCAAATTTTTCTGTACTGTTTTCATCAAAAAAAAATATTGTGCAAATGCTTGTCCAGCGCGGGACAAGCCTGTCCCGCGCGAGACATTGTTTCAATTACAACCGCCAAACATATTTGCTTTGCTGACTTTTTAAAAGTTGACTAACAAAAAAAAATAAGAGAAAGCCTTGGCATTTGACCATTCAGCAAAGTTTGACCAAAAAAAAAAAAAAACTTACAGAAAAGTTTTAAAATTCAGAAAAATCAAAATAAATTATTATTTCTATTTTGATGGTATCAATTGTGTGTTTTCGTCATTTCATTTTTCTAACAGGGAAGGGAGGATTTAAGTAATTGACCAAAACGACATTTCTCTTTTCACGGGAAAAAAGATGTGATCTCACACTTGTGCAACACAACAAACTGATTTTAAATTTTCGATTTTTCAAGGATTAGAGTGACATAGAAGGAGAATGGGCTCAAGGTCTACAAGGTAATAGATGGTGGGTTGAAGGAGTATCGAAGATTTGATTATCGGAATACTCCATTGTTGTTTACAATGGAGGTGAGTCGAAAACCATACATAAAGTATAGGGAACTGAGAAAGACTGAGTGTTCTGAGTTTTAAGGGTTAATCTCACTATAATGTCCCAAACTTTACATGGTGTATCACTTGAGGGCCTGTAGTTTCATTTTCCTCCCTTAGGGTCCAAACTTTCATTTTTGTATCAATTTGGGGCCTAGATAAGAATTTCGTCAGATTTTTGACGAAAATTTTGAATGTGCTATTAAGGCTCCGTTTGTTTCGACGTAAAACATTTTCCGAAAAATGTTTTCCTGTAAAATGTTTTACGGAGGTAAGGCGTAAAATGTTTTACGGAGAAAGGGTGTAAAATGTTTTCGGGTGTTTGGTAAGAAAAAAATATTTTTCGGAAGGTCGTAAAATGTTTTATTAAAAAAAAAAATTTAAATCATTTTTTGTAACCACCCCACCCCACCACCCGCCTACCCCCTACCTACCCCACCCCACCCCCCCCACCCACCCCTCCCCCCAAAAAAAAAATTTTTTTATTTTTTTTTTGTAACCGCCCCGCCCCACCCCCCCCAAAAAAAAAAAAAATTTATTTCTTTTTGGTAACCGCCCCACCCACCCCCTGCCTACCCCACCCTCCCACCCCCCACCCCCACCCACCCCTCCCCCCAAAAAAAAAATTTTTTTTTTTGTAACCGCCCCACCCACCCCCCCCCCCAAAAAAAAAAAAATTTTATTACAATTTTTTTTGGGGTGGGGGTGGGGTAGGCAGGGGGTGGGTGGGGCGGTTACCAAAAAAAAGTAAAAAATTTTTTTTGGGGGGGGTGGGGGGTGGGGTAGGTGGGGCGGTTACCAAAAAAAAATTAAAAAAAATATTTTTTTTTTGGTGGGGGGGGTGGGGTGGGGTAGGTAGGGGCGGGTTGGGCGATTACCAAAAAAAATAATTTTTTTTTTTTTTTGGGGGGTGGGTGGGGGTGGGGTGGAGTAGGTAGGGTGGGTGGGGCGGTTGCCAAAAAAATAAAAAAAAAATTGGGGGTGGTGGGGGGGTGGGGGTGGGGTGGGGTAGGTAGGGGGTGGGTGGGGCGGTTACCAAAAAAAAATAAAATTTTTTTTTGGTGGGGGGGTGGGTGGGGTAGGTAGGGGGTGGGTGGGGCGGTTAAAGAAAAAAAAAATTTGGGGGGGGGGCCACCATTTTTCGAAAAATGTTTTACTTAGGACAAGGTCAGTAAGTCGTTTTACTTAGGAAGAGCGTAAAATGTTTTTCGAAAAACGTTTTACTTAGGACAACCAAACAGCGGAAAACGAATTATTTTCCGGAAAACATTTTCCGGGGGCTAACCAAACGGCGTAAAACGAGTTATTTTCCGGAAAACGTTTTCCGAAAAATGTTTTACGGCGAAACAAACGGAGCCTAAAAGTCTATATTTAATTTAAGAGTCACTTTGAAAATACTTTACTTTTTATTTTTCACCTTGATCTTACTACACTCATTCTCATTCTCATTCTCATTCTCATTCTCATTCGTCCGATTTGAAAAGATAAATTATTATTTTTAAAGAATTTATGAAAATAGTTGCCCTTATAAAATATTTAAGACTATTATTAACGCACATTAATTTTAAATGAACAACAACAAGAACTTTTCAATACAATGTTATTTTATTTTTATTTCTATGTTATTATTCTAAATAATTGAAAAAATGACACTTGAGCTATTGTTAGACAAACAATTAATTGTTGTATAATTTTTTAAATCTGATTTATAAAGTGATTGTCGCCTTCCGAAATACTCCCTCTGCCCTACTCGAAATAGTATTAGGTAATAATGAGTGGAAAGTACATTTTGGGATTATCCTATTTCGAGTGTGACACATAAACTATCAAAATGTATCAATTTGAGTTGGACATAGGGAGTATATAAGAGTTCAAAAATGTGTATAGTATGAAATAAAAAGAATACAAATGTCATTGTGAATAAGCATTCAAATTTTCAATTAGCATTTTGAAATAATGTACCAAACGTATTACAAAAAATATTTCATTTAAAAATTCCCCCTTT
Source organism: Adenophora triphylla var. japonica (assembly GCA_022495995.1). Taxonomy (NCBI): domain Eukaryota; kingdom Viridiplantae; phylum Streptophyta; class Magnoliopsida; order Asterales; family Campanulaceae; genus Adenophora; species Adenophora triphylla. The sequence continues at coordinate 238,909 of JAFEMH010001638.1, read as the reverse complement.
TAAAAATGTTGTATTTTTTAAATTCTCCATTTCTAAGATTGTGCACCATAAAAGGCCTAAAACATACCCCTTTTGTTCCTTAAATTCACCTATAATCAATTATTAGAGGTGAAAATGGAGTAGCCGCCAACGCCGGTGGTAGTGTAGATAGGGCATCTCCAGGCGCTAGATGAGGTTTTTTACTGAGTGTAAAACAAAAATTTGAGAAATGTTCATCTATTAAATATATTGACGATATGTACTCTGAATAGGTACAAGTGGAACACATCATCTAAATCGGACCCAAATCATTTATTTAAATCAATATGTCGTATCACATTGATAAATTTCTGATGTGTCATTATAAATAGTTTACTTTTTATCACATCGATAAATTTCTGATGTGTCATTATAAATAGTTTACTTTTTACGGTTTTAGTCTATATGATTTCATGGTACAACTACTACATTTAGTAGAATCTAATTTTTCCGTCTCTAAATAAATGTCAATTTTTTTTTTTTAAATTTGATCTTGATTGATTAAGAACAAATTTGAATTTTCTTTTTTACAGTCACTTTTGAAAGGAAATTAAAATATAACAAAACAATTGTTTCAATAAAAAAAATTATATTTAGATATAAAATTTCGTGCCTAGCACAGATTGACACCTAGTAATCTATGAGGAAAAGAATGATGCAATTAATGACTATAGAAGCGATCAATTTAAATGTTTTTTCATGCGAGAGCTCGAACTCCATGAAGCAAGCAACCAAGGAAAAGTGGTTTGGTTTGATAAAAAAATAATTAGCATACTACATACTCCTACATGATTTGGTTTGCTTTGATCCGTGGTTCGACCATTTTAAGCCACATCAGGTCAAATCAAACTGAATTGAGCTATGATTTGGAACTGCAATACCGAACTATTAAACCAAATTACTAAATTAACCCTTAATAACGAAGTGTTAGAACACAAATATTAACTATATATATATATATATATATATATATATATATATATATATATATATATATATATATATATATATATATATATATATATATATATATATATATATATATATATATATATATATGCTATTCAAATGGTAACCAAATTTATATGGTAACTACGGTAACTAAATTCAACCATCGATTAAAAATAAATCAACGCTTCAGATTTAAAAAAAGATAGAGGGGGTGGCATTTTCGTAATTATTGTGAACTAAATTCTCCTCAAATTTCAAAATAAAATATCTCAATATCTATAAGTCGAAAAAAAAATTCGAAAACACTGATTTTTTTGTCTTGACGAGACGATTCAAACTAGATCACTGAAGATAGGATTTTGAAAAAATAATATTGAACAACGTCTAATTTTTAAAACACTAGCTAATTAACTAGTGTACACTGGCTAGTTAAGTAATGTCTGATAGTAATGTATATAGTGTACACTAGGCCTAGCTTAACCCGCGCACACTAGTCATATGGCTTATACTCGGACAATACCTCGACTTGATTTTGGCCAGTCCTTGTGTACACTGTTAGCTAATTAACTCGTGTGTACACTAGCTAGTTAAGTAATGCACTAGCTAATTCACTAGTACACAAGGACTTGTGTACACTAGTTATGCATTATTGCCTTTATCAACTGCCAAGTATATGAAGCTTATTTTTCCATTAATAGACAACATAATGAATTGACGAAATGATAAAAATGACAGAAACTACGCTTGAATAGCTGTTTTATCTACCAATTTAGGACTTTATTCTTGGGTATTATAGTAAGTTTGAATTATTTTATTTCTTGGACGGATAGTAACTCGTGTCAATTCTTGGTCCCCGTTGGCATATGTAGTGTAGTTATCATTTGCGAAGTGCGATTTTAAGAAAAGAGAACAGATAACATTGCTTCTAGTGTTTTGTTTCTTAAGAATTAAAATCATCAAAAAAATCAGGAATTTAAGCATCCAGTGTTAGTGTCAGAGCCAAGGTATTTTCCACCATTAATTCCGTTTATACTTACGACAATACATGTTTTGCTAGTGTTCACTAATTAATTAGTGTTCACTAAGACAACATAGCTAGTGTTCACTTAGTGTTCACTAACTAGTGTTCACTAAAACTAGAGTTCACTAATTAAAATTAGTGTTCACTAAGACAATACACTAGTGCTCACTAATTAATTAATGCCGAACACTAGCTTTAAGTGTTCACTAAGACAATACAACTAGTGTTCACTAATTAATTAATGAACAACAAATTTAGTGTTCACTAATTAATTAGTGTTCACTAAGACAATACAACTAGTGTTCACTAAGACAACATAGCTAGTGTTCACTAAGACAACACAAATAGTGTTCACTAAGACAACATAGCTAGTGTGGCACTAAGACAACATAACTAGTTAACTTACATAGTGTTCACTTACACTAGTGTTCACTAATTAATTAGTGTTCACTAAGACAACATAGCTAGTGTTCACTCACTTACAAACTAGTGCTCACTTACAAATAGAGTTCACTAATTAATTAGTGTTCACTAAGACAATACAGCTAGTGCTCACTAACAATTGTAGCCGAACACTAGCTTTAAGTGTTCACTAAGACAATACAACTAGTGTTCGCTAATTAATTAATGAACAATACATAGTGTTCACTAATTAATTAGTGTTCACTAAGACAATACAACTAGTGTTCACTAAGACAACATAGCTAGTGTTCACTAAGACAACACTGGCTAGTGCTCACTAAGACAACATAGCTAGTGTTCACTAAGACAACATAACTAGTTAACTTACAAATAGTGTTCACTTACTAGTGTTCACTAATTAATTAGTGTTCACTAAGACAACATAGCTAGTGTTCACTTACAAATAGTGTTCACTTACGCCTAGTGCTCACTAATTAATTAGTGTTCACTAAGACAATACAACTAGTGGTCACTAAGACAACATAGCTAGTGTTAACATAGCTAGTGTTCACTAAGACAACATAGCTTAGTGTTCACTTAAAGCCTAGTGTTCACTAATTAATTAGTGTTCACTAATACAATACAACTAGTGTTCACTAAGACAATACAACTAGTGTTCACTAATACAACACATCTAGTGTTCACTAATACAACACAATGCCTAGTGCTCACTAAGACAACACAGCCTTAGTGTTCACTAAGAACACAAATGTTTTAAAAATTAGACGTTGTTCAATATTATTTTTTCAAAATTCTATCTTCAGTGATCTAGTTTGAATCGTCTCGTCAAGGCAAAAAAAAATCAGTGTTTTCGATTTTTTTTTTGACTTATAGATATTGAGATATTTTATTTTGAAATTTGAGGGGGATTTTAAATGAAATAATTACGAAAATGCCACCTCCTCTATCTTTTTTTTTTTAATCTGAAAAATTGATGTGTTTTTAATCCAAATTCATGTTAGTGTTCTCTGCCGCTTCATATAAATGTATTCTCATTATAATAGTATATATATATATATATATATATATATATATATATATATGTTAACGAAGTGTTAGAACACAAATATTAAATATATATATATATATATATATATATATATATATATATATATATATATATATATATGTATGTTAAATATTATCTACCCTCGCATGAAAAAATACACTGCATCAAATAACCATAATCCTTGTTTCAAATCTTATTAAGTATTCAATTGTTAGTAATCTTTTTACGACAAGAAGCTAATCAAGATTTCTACACGATCGACGACATTTCGTAGTGCATTAAAGTAGGTAGTATAAATGGGACCGAGGGAGTAATGAGCGATAGTTTGAACGATAAATAGTGGTCTAAATTGTAATTTGGATAATGGATTAGTACCATAATCGGGCGATTTTCTTTAGATCTAGAGTTTTAATACCGATGATTCGTTATTCAATAACCGGTAAACTAGCTTATATTGAACTAAATCAAACCATTTAAACCCTGCAATGAGCAAACATAAGGGTAATATAGGAAAGAAAAATTAGGTTAAAATACATTTAACTCCCAAAATATTCACCATTTGCACACCCGTTTGAATAGTCGGTGTGTTTGGTACCTAAACTTCTAAATCGTCTCACTTTGCCTCATGACACTAACAAACATTAGAAAAGTTAACAAATTATATCATGTGTCGAGCACAAGGTAACAAATAAACTAGTTTATGATGGTTATTAGTTTTTATTGGGTCAAATACATTTTTTAATATAAAGTGTTAAAAATTCATCTCTTTCTAAGAATCAATTAACATTATCTTAAATAATTAATATTTTATTAAAATTTTATATTTTTATGTTAAAAATAATATTTTATGTTAAAAATAATAATTTATGTTAAAAAATAAATTAGTTAATGTCCATAATAGCTTATATTAACATTATCTTAAATAGTAAATTCTGAAAATTGTTATTTTTTTAAATACAATTATAAAATACAACAACAACAAAGCCTTAGTCCCATAATAATTTGGGGTTGGCTAACATGAATCCTCATATGTCATCGTGTGAAAAGGTTGTTGGAAAAAAATAAATAAAAAAATAAAAAAAAAATAATAATAATAAAATTAAAAAAAATAATAATAAAAAAAATAAAAAAAATCAGCCCCCCACATGGATTTTTGCCCTTCATCGGCCTCTTCCACACCATACTTTCATCCACTCCAAGTAAACTCATATCATTTTCAATCACTCTAATCCAAGTTTGTTTGGGTCTTCCCCTACCCCTCGCCATTTTATCATTTCTCCACTGTTCCGGCCTCCTAACCGGTGCATCACTCGGTCTCCTTCTCACATGCAGGGCCGATCCTGTAAAATTTGTGGCCCTAGGCTAACTTTTTAGGTGAGGCCCCCTTAATGTAACTTTTAATCAAACAAATAAAAATATGGTCATTATCAATCTAGTAAGTAACAATATTTTATACTAAATAAAAATATGATATAACATAATATTCTTATATAAACACATTTCTCCTAGCATATTTAAAAACAAAATCATGAATCAAAGTTGAATAATCAACTATATTTTTCTCAAGTGATAGAAGACCAGTTTAAACACATTTCTTCCTCATTTTTTCACTTCCAGGAATATGTTTTCGTGTTGACATAGCAAAAATCCTAGAAACAACATTAATCAAATAAGCAATAAATAAAACAAATTTTGCAATTTAACAGCACACAAAAAACAACTTTTAGAATTTCTTATATTAAAAAAAAAATGAAAATTACTATAACAACAACTTTTAATAAACCACAAATTAATTTCAAATTATTACATATTCAATTATCAACCAAAAGTAACCACAAGAAAAGAAGTGTTCTTTCTGATCACATACATCAGACCAGGGCCAGCCATGACAAGAGCAAGAAGTTCAAAATACATGTCACAGGCTCTTGGGTTTTCAATTAAGGATTTTCGAAATTAATTAGGATTTAGGGGATAGGGATTGGAGAAGGAGAACGATTACTTACTTGATTATTGACGGTGGCGTAATGCAAGTGGCAACTGCAGTGGTGGTGCGTCCGGTGACTCTCTGCGGCAGCGGCGTAGGTGAGGTCGTAAGCGTCGCTTTTTTTTCTCCGTTTCAATTTTTTTTTTCGTTTTTTTTTTCCTTTCAATCTTTTATTTTCGTTTTTTCTTTTTAAATAACAAAAGAAATTAGGGAAAATTTTAAATTTGGGCTTTTTTTTAATGTGAGATGTTGAATATGGATGGGCCAAATATTGATTTGGGTTAAGTTTTTGGGTTAAAATTGGGCCTACTTATTACATGAGAGTTACTATTTAAACCCCAAAAAGCTATGAGTAAACCCCATTACTAATATCACCCCAAATAAATTGCACACACCCCTTTACTTTCCCTTTATACCCTTAATGTCATTTATTTAGGTTTTAAATTTATCACCTTCCAATCTTCACCCACCCCCATTTGCTTGTTTATAGAGAGAGAGAAGAAGAAAGATTTTGATGAGAGAAGAAGAATTCTGATTTATAGAGAGAGAGAGAGAGTGAAAGAGAAAAAGAAGAACAAGAAGAACATTCAACAACAACAACAACAACAATGTCAAGCTTTGGTGGAAAAGGTAAGCACAAATTTCTTTTTAGGGTTTCGTTTTTTGTAATATCGTTACAAATTTAGTCAAATTGTTTACTTGTCATGCTTGATTTCATGGAAATATTGTTGGTATAAGCTCAATTTGTAAATCCTTGGTCGAAATCTGGATCTTAAGTGGGTCGGCGGTGCTGCTTGGCTACGGGTAGATAGTCGGCCGGATACGTGAGGACTACAGGGCAAAAATTCCTCAGGCCCACGGCCGACTTTTTGCCTCATTTTTATCACACCCGCCGACTTTTCTCGTATAAAATCAACTCGGTTCCCGCCGACCCTCTCATTTGTTATTTTTATTTTTTTTTTAATTTTTTTTTGTGTTTAGAAAGACTATGTATATGATTTTTGTTAATGTAGTTCTTCATTTTTGATGTGTGTGTATATGCAAATTGTTTCGTTGTAATTGAATAAGTGTGTTAGTAGAATAAAATTCTGATGGAATTTTGATTGGTATATGACTTATGGTAAATGAATTATAATTTCATTGAGTTTCGTTTAATTTTAGAAATTTTGATAATTGGCTTAGAATTGATTATTCATTTGATGTTTATTGCAGTTAAACAATTGATTAGAGGGAAAAAGACCACTGCCTCTGCCAGAAGGGAACGGGAACAGAGGGAACGGGAAGAGAGGTTGCGTAAGGAGATGTTGCATCGAGGAGATAGTTCAAATGCTAGACAATTTGAGCAGGATGGTGATTCTGAAACTGAGGATGAAGGTGAGAATCAGGATAGAATGGAAACATCTCCACCAAATACTATTGAAAATCAAATGACATATGTACCGGAACGAGAAGAAGAAAATGAGGATGAAGAAGAAGCAGATGCGGGTTTTCCTGGTGGCCCGGTGTGTAAAGATTTATTATTATCATATGAAAATCATGTGGCGGGGATGATATGGCAAGGACGTGATGTGCGCAACTTCAAATGTATTAACCATGTGGCGAACCCGGTCCGGAAAAAAGGATATTCTAAATACCTGGCCCGGTGTAATTAAATAGAAACCCTAAAATCCCTTAAACCAATCGGTCAACCCCGCCGTCATTTGCCTGCGTGGAAAGCACGCCAGGTCAAAGTGCCGATCGGCCCTTTATTCGCTGTATGGCCGATCGACCCTTTTATTTGGTGCCGATCGAACCTTCAATCATTGTGCCGATCGTCCCTCTATTCCAGCCGATCGACCCTTATATTTAGGGCCGATCGACCCTTCCGATTGGCCCACCCAAGTATCGAAGCACTATAAATAAGTGTGACCGGTTCTGCTTTCCACACACAATTCACTCGGGAGAAACGAGACTATTCTTGTTTTACCCACAGTTTTTCCTACTCTCTTCGAATCGCCCTAGATTCGACCCCAAAGTCTTGCTACAATTGGTAAGACTCTTTTTAATATTTTTTGTTCTTTATTATTATTGTCATATTATATTTGCATGTTTATTATATTTTAATTGTTCCTTTATGCTAGATTTAGGACTGTCTTAATATATTTTAGCCGAGGATGATCTAAGGTTTCGTCCAAGAAACCCAATGGATCTAGGAACTATTTCTTTCCTTCCACCTTAGTTATAATTATCCCATGATCAACAATCCCCCAAGGATGAACGTTGATTAGTGCACCTTCCGAGGGCCTAACTCAAAGGTTCTAGGGTGTGATCATCAATTAATTCTTTCTCTCCCCTCCTCCTTATGCATGATCTCGTTTCTTCTATCTATTCCTGTAAACACCGCACACAACCAACACCCCACATGCTAGAAAGACCGATCCGTCGGGCAATAGGAGTGATAACGTTTCTTCTTCTGTTGTAACTTGACCCCCGAACCCAATTAACTGTCTAGCCTTTTTTCAAAGCTTTGGGCTATATCAAAGTGGCGTGGCGACTCTCAAAATTAAACTAATATTTTAATATGGTTTAAAGCGAGTGTCACTAAATGAATATCTCATTTCGGTCCGACATTATATGATTATCTATTTTAAACCTCCGAATGCGCGTTGCATCGGGACGGGGTATTCACAGTGGCGACTCTGCTGGGGACTGTTTTGAAATTTTTTCAAACTAAGTGGGTCAGACTTTCGTTTTCCTTTGTGGTGTTGTATTTTTCGCCTTCTGTTTATTTTCTTTATTCTTAACTGTTGCATCGCATGCATGCATCTCATGTAAATAAAAATAAATCCTTTTCTTTTTTCCTTAAAAAGAATTAGATTTTTTTTACCTCACACTACCACTAGAGTCCGTGTCACACTGCACAGACACCCTTTAACCCATCGGAGAAGCCAAAGTGCGGGAAGTGTGGTGATCATGTCGCCTCCCTTCCGAGTCTCACTTGGCCATCCACTCATCAGTGCGCTTCGGCTGCACGGTGGGAGCCTGAAACCTAACCCTTGTGTCACCCACTTTACTAGGAACACACTCCATGTGACCGGTTGGTTTGACTAGCTTTTTTATGTAGACAATTAATAAGGTCTTTACGTTAGGTCGCTACGAACCAATGATAAGTCAAGATCTATAGAGAGAAAAGAGCACTAAAAAATTGATTTCCTTTTAAAAGGACGTGCTATGTAAGGTTGAGTGATATATTGTTAAAAGATCTTGGCCTATCATGGGTTTGTGGTACTTTTCATAAAAATCATATTAAGTGTCTATACGAGAAGGTTAGTCGTTAGGATCCACCACTTTAGGATATTTAGTTAGTCGCGAAAAAGGGGTATCCCTTCCAACCCTAGTAGGTCTAAAAGAAACAAAGCTTTTGTAAATAAAAAAATTCAAGCTAGTACACTGCATTGAGTCAACCCTTCTCCTAAAGCCAAGTCTTGTCTGATACTTCCGCAGAGCTAAGGTCGGGCCGCGTTCTTCATTCAACAATGACAACCTTGCCTCCATCAACTACTCCAAGCACGCCTCGTCGCCTCTGCAACCCGCTCTACACCCGATCCTACTTCAATGGAAGGTCCATCAATCCCAACTTCAATGATATTCCGCCCGCTTCCGCACGCCTACTTTGCCGGTTTGACCATGAGGGTTGAGAAACTTGAAGAGCAGAATCGCACTTTGAAGAATCACAATCAAGAGTTGAAGGATCATTTTGTTGAGGAGCTCAGTAAAAGGGGGCACAAGGTTATTTTGATGGGAAATGAAGTTGTCGATGTTGAAGATGAAACTGTCAATGCTCCAAATCCTGCCAACCCTAAAGCACCTACTTTCCCTCTACCCAACTATGTTCCAACCAGCTACAAAAATGTTCCATTCACATATGGGAGCTCGAGCAACTCTAGGAGACCCTATCAGCCTGCTGCCGACACACCCAAAGACCACTTTGCTAACCTACCTCCTCCCACTTTACCCTTCAATTATTCCGGCCACCATCTTCCTACCTACTCCACCTCCCCTACCATTACTCAACCCCCAGCCATGCAGAACTCCAACACTGCTACAGACCCGACTGTGTTAGCATTGATTGAGCAAGTAAAAGCATTGAGCGAGCAAATGGGAAAGCAAGGTGTGTCCCCCATCAAGATGCTTAATCCGAGCAAAGTTGCACCCCTGCCTCAAGATTTTAAGATGCCCAAGACGGACATGTTTGGAGGAGTTACTTGCCCAAAGACACATTTAGACAAACCTATACGTCGGCGATGAGGGCTAAAGATCGTACACCCGAACAAATGGCGAGAATGTTCCATAGCACATTGGAAGGGGCTGCTCTCCGTTGGTTCTTGAAGTTGAATGAAGAGGAAAGGGATACTTGGGACAAGGTTAGTAGGGTGTTCTCTGAAAAGTATCAAGCAAACATGGATTGGCAAGTTAATCGAGCCGATTTGGAGCACACGCTCCAAAAGAATGGGGAGTCAATTTATGATTTTTACAAGCGTTGGAATGATAAGTTGAGCGAAATTCGCATCCGCCCAAGGAGAATGAGCAGAAACAGATTTTTACAAGCTGCTTGTTGCTGGACACAAGTTGGCAGTTGGTAATGGTTATTTCCCCAATCTTAGGGAAATGGTGGATTCGGGAGTACGATACGAAAGTGGCATCACCGAATCGCTCCTTAGAAGGAACCTTTGAGTACATTAATAATTCGTTCCGCTATAGAGCTCCCGCCAATACCGCAAAGAAAGAAAGAGCCAGTGGGGCAAGTAAATTATGTGCAAGGAGGAGCTGCTTTGGATGTTCAAGCTGTAATGAGGGGGAATAACAATGTTCACCGCGAGAGGGAAGTGTTTGACGATTTTGGAATGCCAATGGGCAAGGTTTTTGAAGTGCTAGTAAAGAAGGGCTTGGTCAAGCCGCTTGAGAATTATGAACCGGTAAACCCGAGGGAAGGCTTAGACGCTTCTAAGTATTGCCACTACCACAAATACAAGGGTCACACTACCGACACGCCTTCGCTCAAACGGTTAGTGCAAGACTTGATTCGGCAAGGCAAGGTGGAGAAACCAAAGTCTCCGAATGTTGTGGGGAATCCCCTTCCTAACAACAGGATCCACATGGTGGAAGGTAATTTTATCAGTATGGTAGAAATGGAAGATGCTTTTGAGAAACTGGGGCTGTCAACAGAGGAGGTGTTCTCAGCTATTGTCAGAAAGGGATTGTTTGTGCCAGATTTGTCCGAGTGTGTTGGTTTTGCTTTGAAGAGGGCTGTGCAGAAGCTCATCATTGAAGGGAAGATAGAGAATCCTAGTAAGATAGTTGGTAGTGATATTGCTATGGTAGAGAAAGACCTCACTGATCCAGTCGAGTCCATTTGTGACAAATGCATGAGGCGCTTGTGTCGCTTTGTAATTTGAGTTCAATTTATAAAGAATTTTCTTGTTATATGCTGTCTTTTGAGGAACTGTCCAGAGAAGTTGCCTCGTTAAATGATGATTATGTGGAAGAGAGTCCTAAACCTCTCTCGTTGGCCGAAATTCACGCAGAAGTATCCGACATGGAAAAGAATGGGGTTAACCTACTCACGAGGTCCTAAGGGTATATCAAGCGTAAGATAAAGGGGCGAAGAAAGTCTTTGGTCCGAAAACCGAAGTAGCGAATCCCGATAAAGAGGGACCCTATTCTCACTCAACCGAAGCTAACCCAAGCCAATATATCCTTATGGTCCTTGCTAACGTCCTCGTATGCTCACAGGATGATGTTGGAATGTAATCTTGCTGCGACTTTGGTACCATCCGACACAAAGCCGAAGATGTAACGCAGATGATCGGCAACATACACTTTGGGAATATCATCACATTTTCGTAGTTGGACATGCCGGAGTTTGGGTCAGATCATAATGAACCGCCGCACATTACTATTGAGGTCAACGGGAAAAGGTTGCCACGTATTTTCATTGATAACGGCTCCGCAGCCGAACATACCGCTCTTCCAGGATGACGGACGTCCTTGATCTAAGTCCTACGATTTGAGACCCTCGCTCATTCCGTGCGAGGATACGACTCTACTAGCCTGGTCAAGGCTGGGAATAATAGTTTGCCTCTTACTTGCGGGACCACTACTATGATTGCCGAGTTCCAAGTCATAGACATACCTTCCACTTTCACCATGCCGGGTAGGCCATGGTTGCATCGTATGAATGGAGTCCCTTCCTCATTGCATCAATGTGTGAAATTTCTCGGGCGACCAAGTGACGTCATCTACGGCGATTTGGTAACGTCTCAAGGGTCAAGCACGGGGAAAGCCGGTCCTACGTATTCAAAGCACGAAGAGGGTAGTTCAATGTTCGGCGGTTTTCGCCTAATAGCACAGCAATGTTTGCGCGGTAGACCTCACAAAAACATCGGACAAGTACGACCAAATGTTAGAATGATGAGGAACATGGGATTTGTACCAGACGGGGCCGGGTGAACATCTCCAAGGACCCACGCAAGCAATGGAAGCTACCGATCATCGCAAAGAAGCAAGGTTTAGGTTATGTTATTACCCCCTACGAAGATCGGGTCAAGAGAAAAGAATTGAGTACCTCAAGAGGGCAAAGTTACCCTAGCGAAAAGCCATAGATGAGACCATACCTCCTTTCCCTCAACAGTTACTTTGTCAAAGAAGGCGAGGAGTTCTCCTGCATGGAGTTTAACGAGCCTTGGTTCGATCACACAGGTAGACTGCAGAAAGGCTTTGAGATCTTCAGGGATACGGAGTTCGATAGGTCGAAGATGAAAACGATTCTTATGGATCCACGTCAGAAGAGAGGCAAGGTTGTCACGCCCAGAGCCGGTACACCATCAAGACCGCAGATGAGTTGGCCGATCGCTAGGGTGTATCTTTGGATGAGCCAGTCTGGCCGAGGACACGGCAGCTTCAGAGGAGTCGAAGAATGGGATGGTCGACCGCTACAAAGATTTGGGGAATCTCAATATAGAAGATGATATGGTTGCATAGCCATTGGAGCAAAGAGCGCATGCACAATGTTGATCCAAGGACGTTGGTGACACCCATGTTTGGAAAGTCGAAGAATTGGTGCGTATTTGGCGGACCCGTAGCCACGAAGGAATACATGGTTGAAGAGCCGGGACCGATGCCTCCTCCGTCGAGTCTCCCATTGGTTCCCCCAAGTCCTCTGTTTCTTCGGAGTCATCTGTTTTGTTTGAGTCAGATGTGTTTTCTTTTGAGTTTGAGTCTTCCTCTAAGTCTGATGACCTCACGTCAGAGGACTATGACTTAGTTGCAAATGTTGTTTTCCCTTTCGCTATGAATGAAAAGCTAGATCTTTCTGAGTATCCCCTCATGGCCAATCTTTTAAATGATAAATTAACTAAAAATAATGCTCAACTTAATCAAATTAACTTAGTTAATAATGATTCATTAGAAGAAGCGGACACACTAAACAATGAATACATTAAAGAAATTTCTAAGCAAGTTATCAATCAAAAGGAAGGTCGAACCCAAGCTGCCGATGAGGTGTTATCATGTATTAATTTGGGAACGGAAGAGGAGCCAAGAGAGACACAGATTGGAAGCTTCTTCGAAGGGACTGAAAGGGAAGCGTTGATCGAGCTGCTTAAAGAATATTTGGATGTGTTCGCATGGTCATACAAGGATATGCCGGGGCTGGATAACTCGATAGTAGAGCAATGTAATCACCACTAGCACTGCACGCCAAGCCCGTCAGCGTAAATTGCGCCGCATTAAGCCAGAATGGTCTCTGCAAGTTAAAGAAGAGATAGAGAAGCTCCTCCGAGTGGGCTTTATCAGAGTTATTGAGTATCCGATGTGGTTATCTAATATTGTGACAGTCAGTAAATCGAACGGCAAGGTTAGAGTTTGTGTAGACTTCCGAGATCTCAACAAGGCTAGCCCAAAGGATGACTTTTCGTTGCCCAACATCGACATGCTAGTAGATGCCACTGCTAACTACGAGGTCAAGTCTTTTGTAGATGGTTTTGCAGGATATAATCAGATCAAGATGGCGGAGGCAGACCAGGAGAAGACGGCTTTCACTACACCATGGGGAACATACTGTTACACTGTAATGCCATTCGGATTGAAAAATGCAGGGGCTACATACCAAAGAGCGGTCACAGCATTATTCCATGACATGATCCATAAGGAGATTGAGGTGTATGTCGACGATATGATCATTCATTCCAAAGGGTCGACTGGCACAAGCACTTTATTGACTTGAGGAAGTTCTTTGACAGGCTGCGCGAGCACTCCATGCGTCTGAATCCTGCCAAATGTACATTCAGAGTTATTCGAGGAAAGGTCCTGGGTTACATGGTCACCGAACGCGGGATTGAGGCAGATCCAAGGAAGATTCAAGCTATCATGGAGATGAGGCCACCACGTACAGAAAGGGAAGTTAAGGGATTCATGGGACGGTTACAGTACATAAGCCGCTTCATTAATCAATTGACTACTATGTGTGAGCCGATTTTCAGACTGATGAAGAAGACCGCAAGTGTAGACTGGGATTGGAAGTGTCAAGAGGCCTTTGAAGAAATCAAGAGATACTTGGTCAATCCCCCTATCCTTCGCCCCCCACATTCGGAGAAACCATTGCTCTTGTACCTAACAAGAATCGATACGGTAGTTGGGGCTATCTTTGGCGGCACAGGAAGCCAAGGATTCTCGGGTGGAGAACGCCGTTTATTTCGTTAGCCGGAAGCTGCAGGGGAGTGAGCTAAATTACTCAGCATTGGAAAAGACTTGCACCGGGCTAGTTTGGGTGGTTAATAAACTCAAGCACTACTTGTCAGCACATCCGATTCTACTGGTGTCAAAGATGGATCCCATTAAGTATCTGTTCGACAAGCCGTCTCTGTCCATGAGGTTAGCCAAGTGGTCAGTATTTCTGGGGGAATTCGACATCACCTATGTGCCGAGAAAAGCAGTTAAAGGGAGAGCCATGGCAGATCATTTAGCAGAGTTTCCAAGCACAGAAGAACAGGGGCTTGAACCAGAGTTTCCAGACGAGGGGATTTTCAGCCTTGATACAGAAGAGAGATGGCAACTATTCTTTGATGGGGCCGCAAACAAGAGAGGCAACGGAGTGGGAATCCTTTTGGTTGATCCCAAAGATGAGCACACCCCCATCGCCATCAAACTGAATTTTACAACCACCAACAACGCAGCTGAATACGAGGCATGCATAGCCGGTTTAGAAGCAGCCTTGGAGCGTAATGTGAAGGAGTTGGAGGTATATGGAGACTCAGCTTTAATTATCAATCAGACGTCTAAGAAGTGGAAGACTGTTGACCCTACCGCAAAGCAGCATGCATTCACATGGAAGAGCTAGTTAAGCAATTCAGGGAAGTGACATTCCATTATCTACCCAGAGACAGAAATAGATTCGCTGACGCTTTAGCTACACTGGCTTGTTTGGTCGAAATCCCTCACGGAATGTCTGTGAAACCATTCAGAGTTGGTCGGAGAGAGAACCCCGCTTACTGCTACGAAGCCTACTGCTGCGAGATTCAAGCTGACATCAAGGAGAATAAGGACCCATGGTACGCACAAATTTATGAGTATCTCAAGAAGGGTGATGTGTCTTTTCTAGGAGACGTGAAAGCCAAAAGCTTGCAGGCGTTGAAACGATTGGCCGGACAGTTTGTCCTACTGGATGATACGTTGTACAAAAGGCATTACGATGGACTCATGTTACTCTGTGTAGATGCAAAGCGGGCAGAAACGATCATGGAAGAAGTACACGATGGCTTATGCGGACCGCACATGAATGCCAGAATGTTGAGACAGAAAATCACACTGTTAGGTTATTATTGGGTCACTATAGAAGCCGACTGCATCCAGTTTGTGCAGAAATGTCCCAAATGCCAAATGTGTTCCAATCTGAACCATGTACCCCCTCACGAGTTGTATAGCATGGTAACCCCTTGGCCATTTGCGACATGGGGGATTGATGTGATTGGCAAGATTACACCGCCGGGAAGCAATGGGCATTGTTTTGTATTAGTAGCTGTGGATTACTTCACCAAGTGGATCGAGGCAAAGTCTTACAAGGTGTTGACTTCCAAGAAGGTGGCACAGTTCATTAAAGAGGACATCATGTGCAGATATGGGGTACCAAATGAGATCATCTCGGACAATGGGTCCCACTTTGGCGGAGATTGTGACAGACATGCGCGAGTTCAAGATTACCGGCACAAGTCTTCCCCTTATAGGCCTCAGACCAACGGAGCAGTCGAAGCAGCTAACAAGACGATTGAGCAGATAATCAGAAAGACAGCAATTCGAGGAAGGGACTGGCCTGAGAGATTACCGTTGGCACTTTGGGGATATAGAACTTCCGTCCGTACAGCTACAGGCGAAACTCCTTTTGCTCTGACATATGGGATGGAGGCAGTGCTCCCGGTTGAGTTGGAAGTCCCGTCTTTGAGGATCTTATTAGAGAATTAAGTAGCAGAAGTTAAATGGCTCCGCAGTCGATATGATCAGTTGGCCACACTTGACGAGCGCAGACTCAAAGCCATGGAACACATCCGAGCCTATCAAAGACGGACAGCAAGGGCTTTCAACAAAAAGGTGCAGCCCTTAGACATTAAGGAAGGAGATTTGGTTTTGAAGCAGCAACTTCCCAATAAGTTCAATCCTCTTGGGAAATGGGCCCCTACATGGACCGGTCCGTACGTGATCAAGAAGACATTTTCGGGTGGAGCAGTTAAAATGGCGGATTTGGATGGCAATGAATTCAAGGAGCCCACCAACCTCAGCAAGCTCCGACGCTACTATGATTAAGCTCTTCCTCCCCTCTAAAAAAAAAAAAAAAAAAAAAAAAAAAAAACGCAAAAAGAAGCCCGCTAGATTGAAAACCCGTAAAGAGAGGTCTAGCAATAAAAGAAAGGGTGCGTTCAAAAGCTCGCTAGATTGAAAACCCGTAAAGGGCGGTCTAGGCAAAAGTTAGAGCAAACAAATAAAAATCGTCCCGCTTCTATCTTCCCTTTCTAAAAATAGTAGCTTGATGAAAATGAACTACGACGACCTGAGCCCCTTGGTTCTCATTGTAAAAGGGGAACGTAGGCAGCCTTAATCGGCGCGGTCCAAAAAATAAATAAAAATCCAATCTGTTTTTATTAAAGCAATAAACTTTTTCATTCCCACAATCAATGCATGATTACACTTATTTGATGAGTCTAAGCTCGACTATACTAATGACTACATAACTTGCAAGAGAAACTAAAAAATTAAAAGACGAAATAAATAACTAATGTGTCTGCATATGACTGTGGGTGGATACTCGGACATATAGGTCTACTCCTTGGCACTAGGCCCCTCATCTCCGTCCTTCTTCTTCTTGGCAGCTCGTCGAGTCGGTTTATTCTTGCTCTCTCTCTTAAAGTAAGGTGAATGCTTCTTCTTCAATAGGGGAACCTCCTCGATCGCCTTACCCTTCAACTTCCGCTCAATCTTCTTGGGAGGATGCTCCTCTACTGTGTCTAAAGAAATCCCCAAAGCTTCCCTGTCTCTGAGAAAACGGCTCGAAGATATGTTAGGAATCAATCTCCGTCTCAAGTCATATAAAATCTCCCTCATCGGTCCCAAGTTTTCTTCATACCATGTCAAATAAGCATGCGACAAATGAGTGCTAAGGGTCATTGCGCAAGATAAACTCGTGGCATCCCATAAGAACTCCATAAGCTTACCATCAAAACTGAAACACCAACGTCCATTGGAAGAACCTTGGCAGAATCATCAAACTCAGAAGTTCCCCAAGTTTGAGGACGGACCTGCTCCATGCCATATTGCCGAAGTACCCGCTCCGCATAGTAAAAAGTGGTGGTCTCAAAAGCTGGTACACGAATCAAGCATTGCCCAAGCTGAAGGCTCCGAATGAAAGAGAGACCCCAATGCTGTACTCGCCAATGAATCCTGTCGGTATCCACCTCCGCCAAGTACATCTTCCACTCCCGCTACGATAAGCCGAAAGCGGACCAACCTTCCTCCTGCAACCGTGAAACCAAGGCTTGACACTCGAAGGGGGAATCTCTAGAACAAAAAGTCGATCCTCAAGCCATGTGGTCAGTAATTTGGCACTGCCCCTAGTCATGAGTGGAGCACCCCTAGCTATCTGAGATATACCATGAAGCGTCTCGCCCAAGAGAACCAAAACGATGCTCCTCCCAGAACGGGCCTGATCAACCATATCCAAGCATCCACTGGTAGCTACACCCACATAAGGAGAAAACAGAACCTTGGAAAACAAGCAGAGGGCCAAGCAATCCAAAGCAAAATCCGAGTCAAAGTCATCACCATGAGCGAACCTCCCCGGCAAATCACAGATATCTATGTCTACACCCTCAACCAAGCCTCTAGCCACAGCCGTAGGGATGCGCAGAAATTTAGCCACCCTAGTCACCAACGGAACTCGATCCTGAGGAACTGCTATCAAACCGACGTCTTCCCCTCCGCACAAAGCAAGAAAATCCTCATAGGTGGGTGTAATCTCATTGTAAGAAAAATTGAAGACGTGATTAGATTCGTCCCAAAAAGCAGCCGCAGCATGTAGGAGATTCCAGTTGGGATGCATGGGCAAAAGGGACCAAATACACTTTACCCCAAAGCGTTTGTCAAAGGCATGACGAACGGAGCGAGGTACCTTAGATACCCAAACGGCCAAATCACTCTCAAAATTGCTTTGCTTCTCCATCAAAACAGAAGGGTGGGAATTCATTGTGTTGTTGTCCACGGCAAGAATAGAACAGTGCGAAAAAAAAGAAGAAGAAAAGAAAATTGTGCTTTGTAACCGTCGGCTGACAAGGGCTTTTATAGGGTTTGGTATTAAAGTCCGTACAGGAAAAGGACTGCTAGGGCAATCCGTGCAGGAAAAGGACATCAGAGGGCCGATCGACCCTCTCCAGGAAGAACAACCGCCGCCTCTCAGCATAAGGCCGATCGGACCTTTATATTTGGGCCGATCGGACTTTTAAATATGGGCCGATCGACCCTTTGGTGTCTCAAAAAACGGCTCGGTTTCACAAAGTTCAAAGATTCTCAGGCTGTGTATTTTATGTTGCTTTGTTACAAATACTCCCCTTAATTGTTCAATGCAGTGTACAAAATAAATAATGTCCAAAAATAGAAAGTGTTCATAAATAGAAAGTGCTAACTTTTATATATTAAATCCATAGACTAGTACATAAATCAGATGCATACATGAGTGAGTCAGCATAAAATATAGAGTCTGCATGCTCCTTTTTCACTACAGGTACTACGAAATGAAAAAGTCCTAATGGCCCCGACGGGAGGTCGAGGCACGACCTCGGGAAAATCCGGATGTCGAGCTACCATCACCATGAGAGCGTTGTCTCCACTGCGCCGGATCCACATCCACTGATCTCCGGGATTGGCAGGAAAGTGTCGACACTGCACTCCTCAGCAGGCGGGTCGGTACATTGGTGCCTCGCGGCCCGCACGTAAGACTCCGGGTAACTCCGCAAAATCAAGCGCGAGAGTTACATCACGGCTGAAATAATCAATGAATAAAGAGGAAAAGTAAAGAGGCATACCCCGCGGCACCGCCGGGAGGAAGCTGAGCACCCTCCACCTCATCGGCCTCTGTAGGTGCCAAGTCTACCCGCACCTCCCCGTCGGCCATATGCACAACAAAATGATCAGGAAATGGAGGCATATCCACTATCTCGGGAAGTGCAGCACCCATCGGCTCGGGAATAACCGGACCCTGCTCCCCCATACCAGCCGGCCTCGCGGCCGCAGCGGCCCGCCTCACCACCTGCGGTGAACTCAAATAAAGCGCCACAAAATCCGCATAGTCCATACCAAGCTGGAACTGATGAGCAGGGACCCCAAACAGATACTCATCCCTCCTAGGCAACCGGTTCGGATACCACATGTTCCTCAGAGGATGTTGGGGCGCGTAGCGGAGCCCACGCATAGCGCCTCGACACCCGCTCGCCCAAATACATCTCATCGGCAAGCGGCCCGACCAAAGAATCTGCGGGAAAGCGATCCACATCCCGAACAGCGCCAACTGTCTCAGAAGCCTCAGGTGTCCAAGGATAGAGTAAAAACTCGGGCCTACTAGGACCATCAAGAACGGCCCTCAAATCAGATTCACGAACCGTCTTCGGATACCCTCAATCCGATTTTCCTTCCTCGATACCGCAAAACGGGCACATCCCGAGTGCGGTCCCGTAAAGTGAACGGCGCAACGCCGAAAATCTCATAAACCCAGGCCTGCAAAAGACACGAAGGACTGATATTTACAAAGGCAGAAAGACAAGTAACAAGTAAAAAGACAGTAAAAGTGATGAAAGTAGGCATACCTCCAGAACAAACTGAAAGGCATCAAAAGAAGAGGTGTTGGACCTCGAAACGGTATCAAGAGCCGGTGCAGCTCGGCCAAGCCGGCCCCTCCCCAAGAGATGTTCCGCACTAAGCTCAAGTCGACAAAGCACCCAACAAGGAGAATGCATCTTTTGGGCCCGAGTTGGGAAAAAGGGCCACTGAAAGACCGTACCAAAGAAATCCTCGGATGAGCGCATCCGGCCCATGCTTGGCCAACTGTGCGATCAATGGCGGCCATGACAAGCTTATACGGCCTCCCGCGTCTACACCGAAATTTCGCTCGAGCCTACGCTAGCGCCAAACAGTGAATCCGACGAGCCTTATCGGAATGAAGGGTCTCATCAAAGGGCGGTGCTACGTCCGTAAATCTCAATCCGTGGGACGGCGAAGTACGTGGGAGTGATCGTGGCCTCACCCCAGCTCAGATGAAAAGTGTGCGTCGTGTCCCACCAAAACTCCCGACACGCCTTCACCACTGCCGTACACTTCCTAGTATGGCCCATCAGCGAGACCATGTCAAAAAAGGGGCCCAACCCCAAGCTCCATACCCTCTCACGAGGACTACCCTCACCAGCCGGCAGAAGTGCCCACAACTCACCAACCGCTCTAAGGGAGCTCCGTCCCTTCATCTTCTTCCCCTAAACAGGTAAACACAGCAAAGGTACGTGTCATTACTCACATTTTAAAATAATAAATATTTTGTACATGCATAAAATATTCTGTTGTTAAAATAAAAATTCTTTACCTTTATCCCGACGCGGGAACGAAGACCGGTGGATCCGTGATAAGTCAAGCCCGCATAGAAATCGGACTGGTTGTACAACATAAAGTGCAATCTCGAGGGCCGATAATTGCGCGAAGCCCGCCGCCTCCGAGCCTCAACGCCCCCACCAACATCACTCCTATCGCTCTCCCCGGCGTTAGGATCGCCTTCCCCTTCATCATCATCACCACTATCACCATTGCCGCCACCAGGACCGCCGTGTCCGCCGCCGTAACCGCCACCAGGACCGCCGTGTCCGCCGCCATTTCCACCATGGCTGCTGCCACCATTGCCGCCCTGTCCACCACCGTGTCCACCATCAAAACCGCCCCCATAACCACCATCATCACCACCTCCATAACCCCCATAACCACCATCAAAACCTCCACCCATTTGGCCATAACCGCCCCTAACACTACCAGAACCATGGCTCCCTCCTCCACCATAACCACTAGCAGAAACTCCTCCGCCATAGCCATGAAAATCACCACCGTACGAGCCCAACGAAGGATTCTCCGATCGGTTGAGCAAGAGCTCCAAAGCAGCAACATCGGGATCCATGGCAAGCAAGACCTTAACACAACTCGGCACAAATCAAGAGAGCTTGAAGGAATTTTCCGGCGAGAGCTTTAGGAAGAAGAAGAAGACGTGAAAGAGAGAAGAAGACGGACGATTTTTAAGGCCGATCGGCCGTAAAATCTGGCCAATGGGGTGAAGGGCCGATCGGCCCATCATTTTGTGTTTCTTCGGGGCCATCGAACGGCCAGGATTTCATCTCAGCAACACGGATCCGCGTCAATTCTTCTCAGCCAATCAGAATGAAGGTCCGATCGGCCCTTCCCCTTCCCCTCCTGACACGCGTCTCCTTGGTCACATCGGTTGGCCAGGTTATTAAATAACCTCCCCCTTTTTCAAAAAATTCCCCTTTTTTCAAAAAATTCCCAATTTTTCGAAAAAACCTCCGTTGCCAAAATAAATTCTTTTTATTTTTTAACCCAAAATCCTTTTGCTTTATCATTTATAGTTATTTCGGGGTGACTCCCACAGAGTCAAAATTATTCAATTTTTGGGGTGACTCCCGCAGAAGTTAAATTTTTCAAGGGGTGACTCCCGCAGAAGTCAAATTTTTCACAAGAGGTGACTCCCGCAGAAGTCAAATTTTTCACAAGGGGTGACTCCCGCAGAAGTCAAATTTTTCAAGGGGTGACTCCCGCAGAAGTTAAATTTTTCAAGGGGTGACTCCCGCAGAAGTTAAATTTTTCAAGGGGTGACTCCCGCAGAAGTCAAATTTTTCACAAGGGGTGACTCCCGCAGAAGTCAAATTTTCACAATTTTCGGGGTGACTCCCGCAGAAGTCAAATTTTCACAATTTTCGGGGTGACTCCCGCAAAAGTCAAACTCTCACAAAACTTTTGGGTGATTCCCGCACAGTTACATTCCAGTGACTTTCGCGCAGTCACGTCTTCACATTTCAGTGACTTTCATATAGTCACATATTTCCGGGTGATTCCCACACAAATCGCGTCTTTGGTTTGAGACGTTGCACGTCCGCCATTCTCGGGTACTAAACGCCCACTCTTTCGAACTACGACTTGGCTTGATTCCTTTTGGGATACGTAGGTAGCCCGACGTGGGTCCAGCCGCTTGACCTACCTGGTCATCTTTTTTGTGACTCAGCTCGAGTCCAACCCTTGCATCCGCAAAATCATTCTCTTACCTCCTGAAATCCCTTTTTTCAGGACGGATCCTATTTTTTCTATCGTCGACCCCACTTGTCTTACAAGAAGCGTCGCCGAGGGGCTACTGTTAGTACCCGGTCCGAAAAAAGGTATTCTAAATACCTGGCCCGGTGTAATTAAATAGAAACCCTAAAATCCCTTAAACCAATCGGTCAACCCCGCCGTCATTTGCCTGCGTGGAAAGCACGCCAGGTCAAAGTGCCGATCGGCCCTTTATTCGCTGTATGGCCGATCGACCCTTTTATTTGGTGCCGATCGAACCTTCAATCATTGTGCCGATCGTCCCTCTATTCAGTGCCGATCGACCCTTATATTTAGGGCCGATCGACCCTTCAGTTGGCCCAGCCCAAGTACCGAAGCACTATAAATAAGTGTGACCGGTTACAGTTTTCCACACACAATTCACTCGGGAGAAACGAGACTATTCTTGTTTTACCCACAGTTTTTCCTACTCTCTTCGAATCGCCCTAGATTCGACCCCAAAGTCTTGCTACAATTGGTAAGACTCTTTTTAATATTTTTTGTTCTTTATTATTATTGTCATATTATATTTGCATGTTTATTATATTTTAATTGTTCCTTTATGCTAGATTTAGGACTGTCTTAATATATTTTAGCCGAGGATGATCTAAGGTTTCGTCCAAGAAACCCAATGGATCTAGGAACTATTTCTTTCCTTCCACCTTAGTTATAATTATCCCATGATCAACAATCCCCCAAGGATGAACGTTGATTAGTGCACCTTCCGAGGGCCTAACTCAAAGGTTCTAGGGTGTGATCATCAATTAATTCTTTCTCTCCCCTCCTCCTTATGCATGATCCCGTTTCTTCTATCTATTCCTGTAAACACCGCACACAACCAACACCCCACATGCTAGAAAGACCGATCCGTCGGGCAATAGGAGTGATAACGTTTCTTCTTCTGTTGTAACTTGACCCCCGAACCCAATTAACTGTCTAGCCTTTTTTCAAAGCTTTGGGCTATATCAAAGTGGCGTGGCGACTCTCAAAATTAAACTAATACTCCCTCCGTCCCAATCTAAATGTCCAAACTTTCCTTTTTGGGCGTCCCATTGAAAATGTCCCATTTCCAAAAAAGGAAAGTTTTTTTCACTATTCAACCCACTCATTCTCTCTCCTACTTTACTTTTACACTCACAACATTCTCTCTCCTAACTATTCCTCCCACTCATTCTCTCTCCTATTTAATTTTTCATACTCACAACATTTAAACTTTTTCTCTTTCCTACCTCACTTTTTCTCTTTCCTACCTCACTTTCCTTATTTTTCGCGCCAGACCCATTTTTGGACATTTAGACTGGGACGGAGGTAGTATTTTAATATGGTTTAAAGCGAGTGTCACTAAATGAATATCCCATTTCGGTCCGACATTATATGATTATCTATTTTAAACCTCCGAATGCGCGTTGCATCGGGACGGGGTATTCACACTCCACCAAATACTATTGAAAATCAAATGACATATGTACCGGAACGAGAAGAAGAAAATGAGGATGAAGAAGAAGCAGATGCGGGTTTTCCTGGTGGCCCGGTGTGTAAAGATTTATTATTATCATATGAAAATCATGTGGCGGGGATGATATGGCAAGGACGTGATGTGCGCAACTTCAAATGTATTAACCATGTGGCGAAGTTGAAGCAATGGGAGTTGGATTTTGAGAATATGACTGTACCGGTTACAGAAATTCTAGGTAATTCAAATATTCTTTTAGTAGTAAATGGAGTCCATGATCATTTGGACAAGACGTTGATTCGTGCATTCTCGGATCGATGGCACTTGGAAACTAATAGTTTCCATTTGCCATTTGGGGAAATGACGATCACCCTTGAAGATGTCTTTTGCTTGACGGGGCTCCCGGTTACTGGGGAACCACTATTGGAGAATCCTTCTTACTCTAAGGTGGGACCAGTTGATATAATTCATCAGGTTTTAGGGGTGAATAAAAAACAGGCTAGCGAAGGCTTACTCAAGAGAGGTAGTGGAAAGGTAAGTCTTGATTGGCTGAAAGTTAAGTTCTCTCCGAAATTGTCTTTGCTGACCCACGAAAAGCCGCCTCCGCAAAGCCTATCTTTTTACGTGTTGGGGTCTACAATCTTTGCCGATAAGATAGGGACTTGTGTGAATGTGAGATATTTGAATTTTTTTAGAGAAGAGGAAATGATAGGAAAATATGCTTGGGGTGCCTGAGCTTTAGCATACCTTTACCTAAGAACTTGGAAAAGCTTCGAGGTATAATTGCAATCGAGATATCTGGATACTTGACTTTCTTTGCAGTCATGGGTGTATGAGAGATTTCCGGATTTTAGATGTGATTTGAGCAAAGACCTATCTTCGTACTTCACCACTCAGCAAGGTGGGACCGCGGGGTCAATCTGGAGCGTATGCATCCGTAGAGATGAAAAGGCAACATATGGACGTACTAACGAGTACGGATGTAAGTATATATATATATATATATATATATATATATATATATATTGAAATATCTAACATGTTTACTTAAACTCTCGTGAAAAGCACATTAATGATTTATATTATGTTTGTAATTGTAGGTGGTTTAGAGGCCGTATGAGGGTAATCGAGAACGATACCCTTTTCCCAAAGTTTCTCTTTATATAGGATCGATTGTTGCTGCAAATGTAATTAAACCACATCTCCCAGATCGGGTCTTGAGACAGTTTGGATACGTCCAAATAATACCATCCATGCCACTATTCCATGGATTGCCTCGAGGAGATACCAAAACTTACGCGAGATGGTTCGCGAATGCACAATTATTCATTCGTTGGAAGAATGCCTTGCTTGATCTAGATGATCTTGAGGAGATACGAGTACCACAAGACAATGTCAACAATTACTTACCGTGGTACTATAATGTTTCTCATCCGATTCTTATCCCCGAATCTCAAAGATCTCAAGCAGTTAAGAGGACCAATGAGGTTGGTCAGGCAAATCCTTGGAATATGTTAAAGAATGTTCGTGAGACTATGCTGCCAATTGCGAGGAGATGGAGAAGTGGAGATGAGTCCGTGACTGCACAAGAGTTCGCGAATGTCATATTTAGAGCACTTGAAGCAACGGAATTACCATCGACTTCTCGTGGTGGTGGAAGGGATTAAATGGGATAATGGGTTGAAATTAATTTGCTTTTGTGATATATTTGGTTACGAATGTTTGTTTAATGTTATTTAAACTTAATTTTAATTTTTTTTACTATTAATGTAAGTCGTTATGTAAACTTCTCTTTTATTGTATTAAGTTTGGGTCGATAATGCTACAACAAATACGTCAATGTTCATCTCTCACTTCAACAAGAAAAACGTATTAACTTCCCTAACTTCAACAACACTAATATACAAACCTTAAAAAAAAAAAAGGAAAATTAAAGGGGTCGACAACTAATGGCCGATTATGGGAAAACAGTCGGCCAGTTACGGCCGTTTCTGGGAAAACAGTCGGCCAGTTACGGCCGTTTCTGGGAAAACAGTCAGCCACAACTGACCGACCTTGCAAAAAATGGTAGGTTTTTTTTTTTTTTTTGGTTTAAAGATATTGTTCCATATCAAACTGTATTCCAGAAAATTTCTAAAAAAATGTAAAGTGAACTCTTTGTGCAGGGGTCGGCCACCACTGCTTGCCACAGTGTGTGTAAAGTCGGCCCCTGTTGGCCGACGTGTTTCCAATTAATTCAGCCACATATGGACGACTATTTTCCCAGAATCGGCCACTAGTGGCCGACCCTTGTAATTTTGATTTTTTTTTATGTAGTCATAGATGAAAAATAATATATCATTTTTATTTTATGTTTTTATTAAAGATTTGTATAATTATTTAATTATTCCATGAAATTAAAGATATTTATGAAATACGGAAATTTAAATAAAAGTCTATAGAATTGATATAAACTATTTAACAGAAATGCATCATCCAACTTGATTACATCATTTAATATGAATAAGCTTTAACCAATGCATGCCAACTCTGAATGAACGACTCCCACTTCTCTTGCATATCAAACATTTTCTTACATTTTGTCACAATATTTTTGCTAATATGCCATCGACAAAGCAAATGAGTTGTAGTTGGAAACGTCCGACGAATTGAATTCATCAAAGCCTTCTCACAATCGGTCACAATAACATTAGGAATACATGATTCGTCCATCATAGACTTCAATACTTCGCATGCCCACGTGTAGTTTGCTTCTTTCTCAGCCTCTAAATACACGGCAGCAACTAAGAAAGTCATATTCGTTGATGTCACCCCCACAATCTCAAGCAAAGGTAACTTATACCTATTTGTCTTATAAATGCAATCCATAAATAAAATGTTTGGAAAGGCTCTAAGCAATTTAATGCTATCCGGATGAGCGAAGAATAACTGATTAACTTGGCCAGTCTGCTCGCATTGCCGATATTCGAAGTGGTAACGATGACCATTCAATCTAAACATGAGTTGTTGCATTTGCGTACGACCATCCTGCTCAATTGACTTGTTCTTCAAGCGCGCATTATAGATATTTAAATCGTGGATTTGTTTTTCGGAAATTGCGCTCTTAAGCCACATAATATATCCTTCAGTCGGCTATTTGCATTAGACATTGCTATCACATAATCCTCCTCATCTTTTTGTAATCTTCCCGCATACGAATGACCAAGCATAGATTCATAAATTGGATGATTGTGAACGCCGCATATCACTTTCAATTTCCATTGACCATCTTCATTCACTTGTCTAGCATTCAACTGAAACTTACAATCACATTTCTTTGTTCCACTTTTTCGTTTTTCTTTCTTTTTGCCTTTAAATTCATTTTCAATCGATTCTTGAGACGATAGCGAGATTGGCTTGCCTTTGTATGTCCCCCAACGTTCGCATACGAGCGTCATTCGAGGGTACGATCTACGGCTTTCAGGATTATCTGACCGGCCTATAATCATAACAAATACATACTCTTCTCCGTTTTTACGTACCCAATCGAAACACGTTTCCCGATTGGAAAAATATGTAGGCACCGAGAACTCTTCGGTGTAATCTCTTAAAATAGCCTCAAAATCAATAGATTCATAGTTGTCATCATCTAATGAACACTGAAATTAAATAAATGAAACAATTAGGGAGGTTTTGTGGAAAAAATTTGGGGTCGGCCAAAGGTGACTTATTTTTTGCTCTGAAAGTCGGTAGGAGTGTGGCGGAAAAATTTAAAAAAGTCGTCCAACAGTGGTGGAAATTTGTTCTTAAAGTCGGCCGGGTATGGCGGTAAATATTGAATATAGTCGGCCGGGTGTGGATGTATTCTTACCCAGAGTCGGCCAGAGGTGACCGAATTTAAGCCCAGAATCGGCCACTCAGAGCCGACCCCGTCAAAAATCATTTTTTTTAAAAAAAAAACTAAATGCATTAAAATGTAAATAAAGAGATAGTGTAAAGAAGATTACATTATTATTTGCTTGGATTGCCATTTCATTCATGAACTTTTGATTGGAAGAGGAGGATGGTAGTTGGGTGAAGAGGAGGATGGTAGTTGGTATAAAGGGGAAAAGAAGTTGTAAAAATGTGGAAGTGTGTGTGGGGGGGGGGTGGTAAATGGTGGAGTGGTGAAAGAGTTAATGGAAGAGAGGAGGATGGTAGTTGGGTGAAAGTTAATGGAGGAATAGGGGAAGATGAAAATAGGGGTAAAGAAGTAATTAATCTCAATGGCATTTTTGCAATTATTTTTATTTGGGGTTTACTCATAGCTTTTGGGGGTTTATATAGTAACCCTCTATTACATATACCCAACAATTTTGGAGGCCCCTAAAAAAGGCCATTTTTTTGTGGCCTTAGGCCATGGCCTCATATGCCTCATGCCATGGTCGGCCCTGCTCATATGTCCAAACCACCTCAGACGATTTTTTCTCGTTTTATTCTCAATGAGCGCAACTCCTACTTTACCTCTGATCACCTCATTCCCCAATCGATCCTTTCTTGTATGACCGCACATCCATCGAAGCATACGCATCTCCGCCACAATTATAAAATAACCTTATAAAAATTGTATTTTTTAAGAAAATTGTTTTTTCAAAACTAAAACTAAATAATTAATATTTTTTTAATAAATAAGTTTATATATATATATATATATATATATATTTAAAAAATACCAATGAAACATTGTAAGTGTTTTTTTTAAAAAATATTTTCATTTTTTTTAAAAAAAATTCTTACATTTTTTTTAAAATACAATTTTTTATTTAAAATATTCTTTAATTTTTATTCGCATTAAAAATATTTTTTATGAAATTAATTATTTAAGATATCGTTAACATATGCTATTACGGACATTATTTATTTTTTATCATAAAAATAAAATTAATAAAATTCATTTTTTAGCATAAAAAGTAAGTCAAAATCTTGCAAAAAAACTAGTTTTTTACTAACATAAGGAAAAAACTATTTTTAAAGCACTAAGTCTAACTAATAAAGTGATAAACGGTTCTGAAAACTAGTTTTTTTATAATATTTTGAAAAAAACTAGTTTTTCACAAGAGTTACTAAAAAAAAAGTAAATAATTTTTTTTCAAGAAAATATTAATTATTTTGAAAAAATAAATAAAAGTTTAGGTATTAAACGTGTATCGACTTTTCAAAGGGGTTCAAAATGGAAATAAGTGGATATTTCGGGGGGATAAACCTATTTTTTGACCCAAAAATTATAAGGGCGTCTGTCACCTGTCGGGCTATAATATCGGCATATGTCTCTCTCTTATTTTCTCATCTATCCCTAGTCAATTGCCATCCATACGGCTAGGGTTACGCTTCAATCCCAAATCCCGCTAACCCTAATTTCTCGATCGAATTCTTTAGGCCCTTTCTTCCAAAACGATGCAGCCAGCAACCGGCGCTGTACCACCACCAATGGATCCTCAATACCAACAATGGATGATGATGAATCAACAACAACAATCATACCATCAACAACCGCCCCCCGCGCAACCACAATTCCAGCCCCAACAAATGTATTACAACCAACAACCGCCTCAGGCCGTCGCTCAACCACCACAACAGCAGTATGCGCCTGCCGCCGCCACTGCCGCTCAGCCTACTACCCCCGACGAGATCCGGACCCTGTGGATTGGAGATCTTCAGTTCTGGATGGATGAGCAGTATCTTGTTAGTTGTTTTTCCCAATCTGGAGAGGTATCTTATCTTTGTCTCTCTCCTTATTGTGTTTTCAGGATTTTGTTTGCTATTTGAAATCTTTTGGAGTTCTATTTTTGCGTCAATAGAATTCGTTTATAGATTTTTAGGTTAATTTTAGTTCAACGGAATAACCTGCTGGTGGATTTATATCTCCCTTGTAGAGGTTAAAGGCATTAACTATATGACAAATTTATAAGTAAAGACCTGCACTTTGATCTTCTAAAGGTTAATAGATTTTTTTTCTCCTGACATCCTCCATTGGTGCCTCAAACTTCTTTTTGTTGTACAAACTTCCTGGAAGTTGAGATATGTTGGGAATTGCATACTGAACTTTTCAATGGATTCTCATAGTGGAACATTCCTTGGGGTTTTGTTTGATGAAGGGAGAGGCCACACATTTATATTGAACATCAAAGTACTTATTTTCAAGCAATGAAAGCCTTTTGAATATGCAGGTGGTTTCTGCCAAAGTTATTCGTAACAAGACAAGTGGCCAGTCCGAAGGTTATGGCTTCGTTGAGTTTGTTAATCATGCTGCTGCAGAAAGGAATTTACATGCATTTAACAATACGCTGATGCCTAATGTTGAGCAAAACTTCAGACTGAACTGGGCTTCTTTGGGTGGTGGTGAAAAGCGTGCAAATGGTAGTGGTCCTGAGTTTAGTATATTTGTTGGGGATTTGGCTCCTGATGTTACAGACTACTTGCTACAGGAGACATTTAGACCTCATTATCCTTCTGTCAAGGGAGCAAAGGTTGTAACCGATCAGCTCACTGGTCGCACGAAGGGTTATGGCTTTGTTAAGTTTTCTGATGAAAGCGAGCAGTTACGTGCAATGACTGAGATGAATGGAAGGGTATGTTCAAGTAGACCCATGAGAATTGGTCCAGCCGCCAACAAGAAGAATACAGATGGCCAACAGTATTCGAAAGGTGTGTTTCTTACTGGATGTTTATATCAAACCTTATTGATGACATCAGTTTGTGCAGAGCATTGATAGTATTTATAACCTGTTCCCCCCCCCCCCCCATTATTTAGCATCCTGTGATTTGAACATATTATATGAGCGGCATTTTTGAGGATATGGTTGGATATTGTCACATTCTCTTACAATGTTCAGAAGTTAGTTTAGTTTATTTTAGCTACACTCTTGATTCTTGAAGATGTTCCCTAACTTTCAAAGTCATTTTGTACCCGTTCTTTGAGAAATATTGGGCGTTAATTCACTTCAAAGATTAAAATATGCAAAATCTTAATAGAGCTCCTGTTCTCTCAAAGCAGGGCATCAAGAGGCTCTATAATATAGGGCCCCAGCACTGATTTCAGCTGAAATGGTTAGCCCTATAGTGCGTGCCTTGCTTAGGTCAGTTTTTCCATTTTGTGCCATTAATTTCCCCCTGCCGTTTACTTCAGTTCCTCCTAGCGTCCTTAATTTACGATTTCGTTCTTTTCCAGTTCTTTTTATTGTTTTAGTGTTCAGTCAAATTACTTTCTTTCTGTCTTTCAACTGGTCTGATTGTCACTAATTCCCATTTAACAGCCCAATAGTTCACCTGTTGAAGCTTCCTTTCTGCCGTTTACTTTCTAGTCTGCTTTTCATATGGTTCTCTTAAGCTTGTGTAGCATGCTTCTGTACTTTTCCAGACTGGAATCACATTATGTATTCGGGCAAATGACAATTTAAGGTCCAAAGTTTAGGGGGGGGGTGTGACAATTGGGGTCTGATGTTCCAATTTTGTCAATTTTGGGTCCAAAGTTAACGACGGTAGTCAGCTAGTTTTTTTTTTCTTTTTTACGGTATTGTTAGAAAAATTCGTGAAGTTAGACCCCATTTGGCACATACCCCTTAAACTTTGGACCCTAAAGTGACAAGTTTTTCTACAATTCTGTCCAAAAACCCTAACTGACTAGCTTTGTTTACTTTGGACCCTAATTGACAAAAATGGAACATCAGACCCCGATTGGCACACCCCCTACACTTTGGACCTTAATTTGTCATTTCCCCTATACATTCTGGCAGACCATTTTTATTTAGCTGCTTCTGACTTCAGGAATTAGCATGATCCATCTTTTCTCAGAGCTGTGCACTATTAGATTAGCTTAACCTGTTTCTGATGGCTCAATGAAGTTCCTTTAGCTTACAGATCTTGTATCGTGTCTTTTCACCAAAAATTTTTATTAGCTTTCCATAGGAAAAATTAGTGCAGTGGTGAATGTATGTTGCCCCAATGTGAGTGCGTCAACATGCTCCTTTTCTAAATGGATTAGAAATACTTATTGTTGTATATTTGCATCTATGTCAATGTAGCATGGAATTCTACATCCAGTAATTTTAGCTCTGTCTCATGCTTTAAGCCTACTGGTTGTCTTCTTGTGAGCTTGAAGGTTTGCAAGTATACGAATCTCAGTGTTCTGTTATCAACTGCATATAAAATCTCAGAGGAGTTGGTTGTTGCTTTTTGATTGATTTGATGGGTTATCTCAGCTTGCTTAAAGTAACCAGACTTCCAGCTTTGACCATTAGTCGTCCTTATTTCCTTTAAAAGTTTGAGACTGCTTGGCTTAGCAGTTTGTTCTTGAATGTCTCTTAAAAAATTAGCTTTCTAAAATTATGTTTATTATAATTAGTAGTTTCATGCTGAGGTGTTTTGTTTTTTAATGACGATGATGAACATGCTTCATTAATGTGAGGACTGTAAATTGAGAATTGTTTCTCATGCTCTACACCTACTGGTTGGCTTCTTGTGAGGTTTGTATCATTTCATCTCTTTTGGTCGTAGTTTATTGGCTCCAATGTCTTTCTCTTCTTGTACCAGAAGTTACTTTGCTAACATGATTTTATGTCAGATATGAAACTTGATTTGCAGCATTCTACTATTTCTTTTGAATTTCCCTCATTTATGCTTTCTTTATTTGCAGCCTCATACCAGAATACTCAGGGATCTCAGACTGAAGATGACCCTAATAATACAACTGTTGGTATTTTGTTCTATTGGGAAGCACATATCGTCTTCTAAATTGAATGCTCACCAGTTGACATTATTCATTGCAGATATTTGTTGGCGGTTTGGATTCCAATGTTACGGATGAGCACCTGAGGCAAGTCTTCAGCCAATATGGGCAACTAGTTCATGTAAAGATACCAATTGGCAAACGATGTGGGTTTGTTCAATTCGCTGACAGGTTGGTCTAATAGAAAAACTTAACATCTTCAACAAGAAGGGTCATTTATAATTCGATCATATCTGATGACAGGAGCTCCGCCGAGGAAGCACTAAGGATGTTACAAGGTACTCAGTTGGGTGGACAGGCAGTTCGTCTTTCATGGGGCCGTAGTCCTGCAAATAAACAGGTTTCTTCTTTTTTCTGGAAAGGCTATTTCCTTTTCTTTCCCTTCTCCTTTCAGCTTGAACTTATCTTGACCCAATCCATCCGTTGGATTTGTTCAGCCTCAGGTAGAGCAAAACCAAATGAATAGTGGATACTATGGGTATGGACAAGGATATGAAGCTTATGGATATGCCCCTGCTGCCCAAAATCCTAGTATGTATTATGGGGGATACCCGGGATATGGAGGTTATCCACAGGCCCAGCAGCAGCCACCACAGCAGGTGAGAAAGATCTCAATTTATGTGTTTCTGTGATTTTTTTGACAATTTATTCCTTTTCCATCTTTAAATATTTCTTGCTGTTTTTAGGCCATGTTTTGCTGGTTGGGTATATTAGATTGTTTAAGTCATACTCAGTAAGCACATTTAGGCTCTGTTTGTTTCGGGAAAAATGACTTACGGAAAACATTTTCCTCATTTTCTGATGTTTGGTTATATTGATGAAGTCAACGTATATCATTTTCCAAGTCAACAGAAAACAATCCCATTTTCTTGTAAAATGACTTACCGACCAATCCGTATTTCCTTTTACGGGCGTCACATGCCGTTGAACCTTTTCATTCTGCTTTCCTCTTTATCTTCCTAATTGCTGTATTACTACGAGCTATATATATATATATATATATATATATATATATATACATCGGTTTTTCTAACGTGTGCCCAAAGGGCACATTAAGCTTCTTAAATAAGGAATTTGATACATTTATTAAATTTACTTTAACTTGCTCATATCCATAATTAAACTTACTTTAACCCATTCATTTCTAATTATAGAAATATTTTTTTTATATATGTAAAATTACATATTTATGGAAGCATATAAATACATTGGTTGCCTTATTTAAGGAGCTTAATGTGTGCCCTTAGGGCACACGTTAACCGTTATAAAAATTATCAAATACAGGAAAATGTTTTCCAAAGCATTTTCCTAAAATTTACTGAACAACTGAAAACAGGTTCATGTCATTTTCCCCAAAAAGAATTCATTTTCCAGAAAACATTTTTGGAGAAATCATTTTCCGGAAGTCGTTTTGCGCGAAACAAACAGAGCCTTAATCTTGATTGACACATTGGCAAGCTGTGATAACTAATTAGACTCTGACTGGAGTACATAACTACGTGTGCGTTGTTGTATAGCATTATCCTCATTTGTTTAGATGCTGCAAATGAAAGTGAACCACCTCATATATATTCCTCTCCTAGACAAAAAGAACAAAAAAACATTCAAGATAACTCAAGTATATCTACCAGAAGAAGTTGTTGACGATAGTCTTTGTCTCATGATGAGTAATGAATGACCAAGCCTGATGAGGGGAAGAGGGCTGCTGAAAGCTAAGGTTATGACAACAAGTAATTTATGAGATAAAGAAATTGAAAATGCCAAACCCTTGTGTGAAGAAGGGACTATTTCCAGTTTAATAGGGTACAGTGGAGACATGATTGAAAGAGACACGAGGGTTTGCAATCTATTTCTGTTCGTAGGGGATCCGGTCTCTATGGAAATAGAAAGGTTTGAGAAAGAAAGTGGGTGGAGTTGAGAGGACTCGTTGGTTCTTTTTATTTATATTTTTTAGTTTTCTTAAATTTATGATAAAAAATGTTGCAATTGCAGCAGAGAACGAGGTTAGTACAGTTACATCTTTGAAAATTAAGTGGCATTAGGAAGGAATAGGGTTGGTGACTAATTAATCATCTAATCTTTTGAGCTGGACATGGAAATATGTGTAGTTTCTGAATAGGAGGTAATCATAAGTTCTATCTTATGCTCTCAAGTAAAGTAAAGATGCCAAAAAGATGGGAAGACTCAAAAAAGACTGCCTGACCAGAGGAGTCCTATGGAAAGATGGGAAGAGCCTAACATAGGTATGACCTCGAGGAATAAGGTGAGCGAGCCACTTGACTTTCACGAGTCTTTTTTCACTCGTAATCTGCCTCCTACTAGGGAATTGGGTATCGCCCCCTAAACTTCTACAAAAGAGAGTTCTTCGGATTGTTGGAAACATTTGTTTAGGAGCTTTGTACCTCATATTGGTGCATCCGATTTCACGATTTCACTACGTAAGCTAAGAAAAATGACATGCAGCTGGCTTTGTGTGTGCATGGTTGAAAATGTTCTATTCAAGCTGACTTTGGATAAAAATAAAATAAAAAAACACTCTGAGCAACACAAATTGATGTCATTGTGAGTCCCACTACTGCGGTTGAGTGTTATGAAGCTGTGCAATGGCGTATCCATGATCAAATCAAAGTGGATGCACAAGAAACACTAGTGGGAATCGAACCAAGGTCACCCTCTTGGTAGGCAAGAGCACTAACCACGATACACCTTGAAGTATTTGAGTGCACTAGCACCCAATACATGTAACGATGGTCCACCACTGGCTGTGACCCCTGTTAGTGTGTCAGTCCCATCAGCTCTTCACTGCAGGTAAACATGCCCTCCTGCCCTAGACCCCACTTTTGATGAATCTGAAAATAGAGTAGTTAACTCTTTAATAGTGCATGGCTATGAATATGATTTACTTGCTGGCGTACCTACATTATTAATTTGCAAACTTTGTATCATTGGATGTAACTAAGAGTTATATTTTTGTTGTGCAGTAACTGCTGGACACTTTGGATATCAGAAGAAGGCGCTGGATTCTTTGAAGGTCAACTCGAGTCATTTTCATCTGAGGAGAGTTTGTATTCAGTTTGTTTGATGTTGCAGTAAATACCTCCTAATGAAGATCGATCCTGCTTTCTTCGATATCCAATTAGTTTTAGCCATTTCACTTCCAAACTTGTTATAATAGAAATTTATGGAGTTATTCGTGAAAATGAGAGATGCACTAGATTTTATTTCTTGTGTCTTAAGTGCCTTTAAAAAGGCTTTATCGACCATTTTGTGAGGAGATTAAGCTTGTAGTGCTCATTGCAGATTAAGCTTATAACATTTGAACTTTGATTTTCTGTCTTTAATAATGTTCTGCCTTGTTAGAAGTGTGATGAAAAGGCTCCTATGAAGAACCTGTGGTAGGGGGTAAGCAAAAGTAAGTGAATTCATTTCGCTCTCTATTTTCTACTATTCCATCGGTCTCAAAATGAATGACCATTTTTCATTTGAAAGGACCATTCAGAAAAGATTTATTTTAGTAGAAAATGCATAAATTCTTACCATTCATTTTCTAACTTTTAGTTTTGCAGCTACAAACAATGGTGTCATTTTGTAGCAAATTTGGATATAAAATGAAACCATTATTTGTGGTACGATGGTCAAATGAAACAAATTTGAGTATAAAAAAAATATTCGATATAAAATTATACCACTGTTTGTGGTATAATGGTAAAAATGAAAAAAAAAAAAAGTTAGATGGTAAAAATAAAACATGCCCCAAAGTATTTTAATATGAAAAAATAACAAAGACTGAAGGCCGAATGGTCTAGAGAAGATAACTTTTCTATTTCAAGTCCAAGTCATT
Organism: Adenophora triphylla var. japonica; assembly: GCA_022495995.1. Taxonomy (NCBI): domain Eukaryota; kingdom Viridiplantae; phylum Streptophyta; class Magnoliopsida; order Asterales; family Campanulaceae; genus Adenophora; species Adenophora triphylla. The sequence continues at coordinate 202,504 of JAFEMH010001638.1, read as the reverse complement.
TTATACAAACTGCTTTCACTTGGACAGTTAAATTAACTAGATTTGTAATTCAGGTTGTTCATGGTATGTGGCAGAACAGGCAACACCAACAAGTTAAATCTAACAGAAACTGAAAAATGCACCACATAGAGGTCTATTATTCGGGTTTCTTCAAGTTGAGGCAATTGTCTGCTGCCTGGTTAAACAACTGCTGCACCTGTTTCAGCTCATTCTCTGGTATACATAAGCACAATTTAAGAATAATTAGGTCAACATTTAACAAACAGACGGTGTGTTAACTGTACAAAATCATTAAATGAACGGTTTAATTGAAGAGATGCACAATCGAACTATATGGATGAATGCACGTTAGAAGGCTTTATGGAAAACTACAATTACGATGAATATGTTTGAAAACGTTAGGAGCTGAAATTGAACACCATGAATGAACATTTGAATGGTCTGAGTCTGGTATAAGAGCAAATGTTTAAAAGCCAAATGCTAAACATATGAGTTTGTTTGAAATGTTAGTAATATTTAAATTAATTTCATTTTCTAGTTACGGCCTCTGAATTGCTAGAAAGATACAATCCTTAGTAACTGAATGTATAAGATTTGTCTATTTTGATCCTAAAAGATTCTTGATGTATAGAAAATTCAGATTCAGCACATTTTATAATTTTTCTTACATATTCAAAACATATACTCCCTCTATCCCTAAATGAATGTCGAAAAACTTATCAAATTTGCTCTTGATCAAGAGCAAATTTGACAAGTTTTCCAACATACTCTTTGGGTCTTTCCACATACTCGCGATCAAGAGCAAAATTGTCCAAAACCATAAATATACAGAATGTATGTTTCACTTTATCATACTCGAAGAAAAGGAGGATTTGTTCTCTTAAAGCAAATCATAGTGCGTGCAAAAGAGATGTGGAGCAATGGTTTTACCTGCAGCCTCCAGTTGCTTCTGAAGTTCTTGGCCAACTGTATCATTTTCAGCCTGTAAATATGTTCATTAACAAGAAATCAGGCAGGTAGGAAACTTTAACAAGTTGGACCAAATATGACGTTTGCGTGCTTAGCTTTTGTGCAAGGTGAAACTGGTGGTGACGAGTCGAATAGTTTTTGGATCCAGAACTCAAACCTGAAGTTCTGATATTCTTTTCAATTGAGCTTCTTCACCTCCCTCACTCAAAGGAAGAGCAGCAACCAGTGCATCAAACTGTAGAAGTAAAGAGTTAAAGTAGAAAATGGAAATGAATAAAACATGTCATAAAGACCATAATTATCTATTCATAGCACGGTCATGAGTAATGACCTAAGATGAGCAACCACTTCTTACATCCATCTATTTAAGGTTTGGAGGTGAGCCACTGCTTATCGCCCCAAGCTACTTATGGCTTAAAGTGAAGCTAGCTATCTTGCTCCAACAAAATTGTGGTTCAGATGCAACATGCACCATACTTGGTGACAGCATCAATTTTAGGTTTACTCAAAATATTCATAGTGGCTTTTGCCCGTTGGCTGCTATTTAGTATCAACACGTGTGGAAGCAGTTTACTTCAACACAAAAGATAATATCTAACAAAATAAACACTCATTTCCAAAAATTCTAGTACGAAAAATAACAACGAATTTCCTCTCCACAGCCAACAAAAGAAGAAACAAGAAGAAAAGAATGAAAAAGACACTGCAACGAAACAACAAAATTTCAGGAGATTATGTTTATGAACTCCATGTACAAAGGTAAAAAAGTTAGGGTTTTCGGTGACCCTATCAGTATATGGGGAGGAATAAAGAAGCAAGTAAACATTTTGCGAAAGAAACATAATATTTGGTAACCTAGTTCGTCCACTCTAACAACATCTGGGGCACTGCCAAATTAAGATATACCCTATGAAATTTCTCGGGTGTTTACAGTCAAGACACATGCGTTCTCACTATCAGCTTCTCTGTAGAATACACACATAAGAGGGCCTTGCGGTCGAGTGCCCTAGGCACTTCCAAGCTCCCGCACACAGGCACCGACTCTCTGGCGCTCATGCACAATGTTTATGGCCGTCACTGTCTTTATATAGGTAGACAATGAGGTCCCAAACCCCTAAACCTAGCCCAATAATGAAATCCCAAAACATCGAAATCCGACCTTAGGCGCCTGCCTAGAATCCAGAAACTCTGCCTTGTGGTTTTTTAATTCCAAGCACCCGCCTGGCCGCCAGGTCGGTCGTTTGGCGTTTCTTTCTCCCAGGCGATCAAGGCTGCGCTACTCGTACGCGGTTTTGGCTCCAGCCACAACCAAAAAAGGCTACAGGGCTTGTTTGGTAGCAAATGATAATTGATTTATTAACACCACTGTACTGCTTGCTACTGACTTGGCTAGTTGTGGTCTGGATATTCGGTTGATCTTGCTGTTACACTGCAATATTCCAAGATTGCAAAGGGATTATGTTCATCATGTAGGGTGTACAGCTAGAGCAAACAGAGGGATTTGTGTTGGGCTATTTTCGTATTTTCCAAATTCAGACAAATCATTTCTCTCCATTGGTTTCCTTGATGGATTGACAAGGGCAAAAGCTAGCAGCACAACTGATGAAGATTCGGCTGGCAGCCTTTGCAGTGGTGGCATTTATAACAGGCTATGCATTGGGATCATTCCAGTTGATGCTTTTTATCTACATTAAGGAAGTTGTTTTTAATACTTTGATCACTGTCCAGAATTGTCTTTCTTCAGTCATAACCCACCCAGATGGTTAGACCCAGGCGAAGCTGAAAAGTATCCAGAACTAGAGTCGGCAGTTTCTAATCCAGAAAAGAAATCAATAACCCATGTACGAGGATATGTTGACATTTTAGGGACCTTGTTGATAATTGAAAATAAACGGGATCAAGATGCCATTCAGTGTGCTGGAATCAGAACGGGTGTAAAGTCCAGATGCACTTTAGAAACCAGGTTTCGAGGAGTTAGGGACAAGTGGTAAAGGCCCAGTTGATGGATTTGCTCCTGCACTTTCATTGTCCAAGGTGTTTTATGCTGCTGAAACAGTTAAGGATGTTGGGATCTTCTAGCAGAAGAGTCAAGGGAGAAACAAGTGAGAAACAAATGAGATCATGTACTATATAGTCCATAAGGCAGCTTACTTGCAATTGAAGGCTAACAACCACTCAAAAAAAAAAAAAAAAACACCAGGACATTGGGTGATGCGCTTGAAGCAGTCGTTGCTGCTGTCAGTGAACATGGAGGTGCTAGTGCAGAAGCTCTTATACCAGTATTATTGGTTCTTAAAGAGAGGTTAACGGCTGGAAATGCTTCAGTTGATACTTTTTTTCTCTCATCTCAAGCAGCTTCAGAGGTTGCTGAGTCTATAAAACATATGGGAGCAAGCACAGTGTGTACCTAGACTGGCCTGTTTTCTATTGATAATTCAGTTCTGTGCTCAAATGAACTGTGCTCAAACCCTCATTCTTCCCTCTTTTCTATTGATAATTCAGTTCTGTGCTCAAATGAACTGTGCGAAATCCCTATTTTTGCATTTATTGGTTGATTGAAACCCAATTCTTAACATATTCATATTCAATCATCAATAGGAAGATGTGAAAACAATTAACAAAAGTAGCAAAATTTGACGACTGATCCATTATATATAGAGTTACCTGCTTAGCAGCTTTGACGAGTTCGACACTGAGGGTTTTAGGGAGCTCGGCAATGTTGGGGGGTTCGTCGGCGGGATTGGTAGGCGGAGGAGGAGGAGGTTCCGGGTAAGTTGAGGAGAGACGAACAGGAGGCGCATCCCTTTGCAATGTTCCGAATGTATTGAAGGAAATTGCTGCTATTGTGTTCACCTGCTCTTGCAATTGCGATATTATGTCCATCTTAGAGACAAAATCGCACAAACCCAACAAAAAATCCCCAATTTCTGAGGCTCTTAAATCCCTAATTGGAGACAGAAAATCCCTTTTTCAAGAGTCGCGCGAGATCGAAACTTTACGTACCCGAATTTGGCCACTTGTTTCTCAATTTCCTTTTGCCACTTACTTGGCCAAGCTATATTAATAATTCACATATCATATACTCCCTCCGTCCCAAAGAAAAAGAAATAAGCAAAAAAAAAAAAAAAAAACTTGGTACGAGAATTAAGAAAAAAAGTGAAAAAGGTGATGTGTTATAGATGGTTGGGTAGGAGAGAGAAAGTGGAATAAGTGGGTAATAGTTGTGAGTAGAAACAAGTGGGTCCCATTTCCATTTTGGGAAAGTGCAGATTATTGTGAGACGTTCAAAAAGTGTTTTTTTTTGCAGATTATCGTGGAACGGAGGGAGTATCTTATTCTTTTGGGAGAGGTACTAAAAATAAAATAGTAAGTGGGTTGTTATTATAAGTGTAGCAAATTAGTCTAATTGTCCATTTTAGAAATAAAACAAATTAATTAAGAACATTATTTTGAAATAGAACAAAAAGAAAAAGTAAGAACCAAACAAACATTTAAAAAAGGAGTAAAAGAAAGTACCAGTATATTTTAGAAAAATAGAATATTTATAAAGCTTGCTTAAATCAAGAGAGTTACATGATTTTTGCCTTTAAAGTATATTGTCAGTTGTTTTTCTCTTTGCTTCAATTTAATTATAGGAAATATGTATAGACATTCTAGTGTCATGCTAGCTTGGACCAGCAGTAAGGTATGGAAAAATGTATACTATTAATAACAAAAAGAAGATAATCAAAAGCCAACTCTTCAAAGCAGTATATAATGTCTCTCACCATAATTTAACATGCAGTTCAACCTTAAAACCAAGGAATCTAGCACAAACAAAAAGCTCAATTTTGTGTAGGTCGGGCAACAGAATCTTCCACGACGACATTACCTAACTCAGTGGTCTGACTTGCTCAAGTAGATGCTGCTTGAGGTTCAATTGACCTTTCTTGAAATCCAGATTCTTCAACTGCAAGCTCACTGCAAGAAGTTCCATCTTTCGTTTGAATGTCAACTTCACTTTCTGCTTCATTATTAATCTTTGAAGAAGTTGGGTTGTCAATCTCAGCATGCAGTGACACACTTATACCCTCATCCAAGGGTACAACCTCAAGATGGGCTCTGTTAATTTCTTGAATCAACTCATTTGACTTGGGCATGCAGTCTGCAGAATGAGTTGTACCATCAAAAAGAGCCTCTTCTGGATCATGATCTGGGCTCTTCATTTCTTGGTGAACCAGTTCACTTGTTTGAGGTTCACTGACCATAGAAGCATGAAATTCTTGGAACCCTTGATCTGGGCTCATCATTTGATCATCTCCCAACTTACTAGTCCCAATTTGAGACTCCATGGCAGTGTCTCGAATTTCTGATCCAACGGTTAGTTTGGCATTCTTAGCAGCCCTAGAATCAAATCTTGGCACAACCGACGGCTTTGAAACTTCGAACACCTGCATCACATCGTCCTGTTCAACCATTCTAAGATTCTTCTGAGCTGCAATATGTCCTTCCTGCATAACTGGAGGTACCGTGATAAAAGGAGGTCGAAAATGTTGTTGCCCGAAAGGTACAGCTTGGTTTGCAGCCATAGGAGCCACCGAGTGCCCCGCTAGTTGTGCCGGCTGCTTTGTATGTTGTACCGGTTGAAGAACAGAGGAATTAGCAGGATTTTGAAGGTTGGGAAAAGGCAAACCAAATTCTGTTCTTTGATACATCTTAGCATTTGGAGCAATATCATTGGCCGGTGTAACAGGAACAAAACACCCTGGCTTAAATACCACACCACGGAGAATCGTGCTGCTTTGGCCTGCCCTAACAGCAATGAAATATCCAGCATCAAAAGTACCCTCGATTACTCCAGAAACCGTCTGTCCAACTTGAATAATATTGTTATTGTGATCAATCCTAGGGGTATATGGGTTGACCATTTCAACTTGTTGTTGATGCTGGATCTTCCTATTGATATCTGATGTAGAAGCAGAAGCAGAAGCAGCAGCAGGAGTTATGGGCATTTGTGGCCTCCCCCTCTTGACAACATTATCATCCTTACGAGGACGACCACGTTTACGCTTTGCTGGGATTTCAATGTGTGTTGCTGTTTCCTGCGGTAAATTTTGTGTATTCATGTTGAACCTCGAATCTGACATTTCTGAGAAAAATCTTCTGCAAATAAAGGTAATTATGCATTAGGATATGCATAATAGTTTGGAGAGTTAGTTAATGGTTAAGCAAACAATAAACACACACAAGCACACACCCCATCTGATGTAAGTTACAGATGATCAACCTGGTGTAATCACTAAAGCTAATTGTGCGCTGTTTTATCTATCTATCAGGCAAATTATCAAACATGATGTCTACAAAATTTACAAGTCCAAGAGAAAATGTGAAACTTTTTATTAAAAACGCGATTTTCTGACCCTAGCTAAATTTGATCATACATGAAGAGAACCAACCTTACTGAGGCCTGATAAAACAAGAATTATGCGCTCATAATGCATTTATATAACAAGTATATAAACCAACAACGAAGAGAGTTTATATTTACAAGTATATACAAAAGGATTCCGAAACAGATGCGACACTGGTTATGCTGCATGGTCAAGAAAACAGCCTCTTCGGCCCTCGCTTGCAAGTTATATTAGACAGATTGAAATTATTAGTAAGACGGGTATGCATTAATGACTCACTCGGTTCCAAAATGAATTTACATTTTCCTTCTTGATCAAGAACAAAAACAAACATGTTGGGACGGATGAAGTAATATTGATCTAACCAGTTCAAGGTTTCGATAATTAACCGAAGGGATTCAATATTATACAGAAGGATCTAAATCAACCACTAAAAAGTCTACCAAATAATCGAAAATCAAAACAACCAAAAGGGTTTCTTGAAGATCATCAAAACAGGATTTATAATTGAAAATCAATAAGAAAATATATGCCGGCACGAATTGAATTAAATGTAACCCTATAAATATGATGAAATGTATTTTGTTTCGTATAATACTAAGATCTATGAGCAAAATACTTACATACGATCGTGAGAGATTAAATTACATAAGATAATACGATTTGAGAGGAAGGAAGCTGTTCTTCCGTGTGTTTAGTTATTTTGCTTTAGGGTCAAGTTTTGTGTTTTCTTATAATTTGGGGGTGTACGTACATACATGGGATAGGATCCGGCCCAATTGCGTAACCATCGGATTTGAGGTAGTGCAGTATTATCCATGGTTCTAAAAAGCGCTAGACAGATGCTAGGCCTAGCGTCTAGGCGGGAACTAATAGAGATTAGACGAAATTAGTCGAGACTTAGGCGGGGCATAGAACTAGGACAAAAACTTGGGTGAGAACAGCATGACCCGTCTCATCCATGAGACGGGTCGGTTTCATACCCATTACCCGCCCAACAAAGTCAATCCATGCCTCCGCCCAAGCTGTTTGCACGGCTGGCGCCGCCTGCCCAATCGCGGCCGCCCAGTGAATCAAATCACATTTGCCTTGACCCAATCCTTCAGCCAACATAAAGTAATAGTTTGTATACATTAAAGTAATAGTTTGTATACATTAAAGTAATACATATATACAGAAAAGTAATAATGTTTTTTCCTATGTTTTCTTCGTTTGGCAAAAGTAATACTTATTATAACTAAAATGTAACAAACGTGTTATTTATATATAATAGTATTTGTACATAATTATAACACATATGTATAGGTATCTATATGTTTTCATGTAAAAGTATTACATTATCTATAGAAATATGTTACAATTTCATCTATCAAAATGGTACATTTACTTGTATAAACTATTACATTCATATACATAAGTTATTACATTTCAAAAATAATACATATAGTTTGTATTACATTTGAAAAAAATGGGTAAAAACGAGCTTTTATTTTTTTAAAACAGGTATTACGTTTACTTATGACCAATGTTACTTTATATGTATACAAATATTACATTAAGAGCAGAACTATTACTTCGCTTCCGAAAAAATATAAAAAAAAAAAAAATTAAAAAAAAAAATAAAATAAAAAAAATTGGCCTATAAAAGGCCAAGCCACGTGCTTTACGGCTTTTCACGTCCATGTGGGTTACCATGTCGATCCGTCTCATGCACGGATTTGATCCCACGCTCTCACGTGAGACTCAGGCTAATCCCAGGCGCTCCTGGCGGGATCTTTTAAAACACTTACCGAATACAATTGACGAGATGGGCGAACGAATCAAAGTGATTAAACTCACTAAATTCACAAATGGAAAATGTCAAAAATATCCTTAATTAACTCGATACCGTCGAAACCAGAAGCCAGCAAAATATCAAAAATACAATTCCAATTCAAATCACCTAAAGTGGTAATCAACGGAGCGGGACAAATTGACACCCATTCTGAGCGGTTGCAAATCCCCAAAGGGCACGTGGTCGCCGTCCGCCATTCCCTAAAATCGTATGGCTGCAGTAATCCTTCTTTAATTTCCTGTCTTTAATCAAAACTTTCTCTCTCACTTGCGTTCATTCATGGCTTCCCTCCTAGCCAGCAGCGGAGTCTCCAGCTTCTCTCCACAACCAAACACAGAACCCACCAAATTACTTAAAGGGCTCATCTCAAAACCTGATTTTTTCAAGCCATTAAACCCTAAAACTCATATTTCCAAACCCTTCAAACTCCGGGCTGATGTCAAGGCAATCGATTCAGACACTGTTACTGTTACAGGTAATTCTTTAGTCCCAACCTCAATTAACGATGACCCACTTCAGAAATTCCTTAATCGTGATTATAAATGGGGGTTTAATCAAGATATTGACTCTTTTACTATCCCTAAGGGACTTTCTGAGGAAACAATTAGGTTAATCTCTTTAAGAAAGAATGAACCTGATTGGATGCTTGAGTTTAGGTTGAATTCTTATAAGAAATTTTGTCAGATGAGTGAACCGAAATGGTCTGATAATGATTATCCTGTGATTAAGTTTGAAGATTTGTGTTTTTATTCGGAACCGAAAAAGAAACCAACTTTGAATAGTTTAGATGAGGCTGATCCTGAGCTTATTAAGTATTTTGAGAAATTGGGTATTCCTTTGAATGAGAGGAATCGACTGGCTAATGTTGCGGTTGATGCTGTTCTAGATAGTGTTTCAATTGCTACTACTCATAGGAAGACTCTTGAGAAATCTGGTGTGATTTTCTGTTCGATTTCTGAGGCTATTAAGGAGTATCCAGATTTAATTAAGAAGTACTTGGGGACAGTTGTTTCATCCGATGATAACTTCTATGCTGCCTTGAATTCAACTGTTTTTAGTGATGGGTCTTTTGTTTACATACCTAAAGATACTAAGTGCCCTATGCAAATCTCGACTTATTTCCGGATAAATGCGATGGAGACGGGGCAGTTTGAGAGGACACTTATAGTAGCCGAAGATAGGAGTTTTGTGGAGTATTTGGAGGGCTGTACGGCCCCTTCTTATGATACAAATCAGCTTCATGCTGCTGTGGTAGAATTGTATTGTCATGAGGGTGCAGAGATTAAGTACTCCACTGTGCAAAATTGGTATGCTGGAGATGAGGAAGGGAAAGGTGGGATATTTAACTTTGTGACAAAACGGGGTCTTTGTGCTGGAGCTCGGTCTAAGATATCTTGGACCCAAGTTGAAACTGGGTCTGCCATTACTTGGAAGTACCCAAGTGTTGTTCTTGAAGGTGATGATTCGGTGGGTGAGTTCTATTCTGTGGCATTGACAAATAACTATCAGCAGGCTGATACAGGGACAAAGATGATACATAAAGGAAAGAATACTAGGAGTAGAATTATTTCAAAGGGCATTTCAGCTGGAAATTCAAGAAACTGTTATAGGGGGCTTGTTCAGATTCAGTCAAGAGCTGATAATGCTAAGAACTCCTCACAGTGTGATTCAATGCTCATTGGCGATAAGGCGGCTGCCAATACTTATCCCTACATCCAGGTAATTGTCCCGAGCTGCACAATTTATTTGTTTTCTTAGTTGCTCCTTCAATTGAATATCTAGCCTTATTTCACTTCAATCACATTATTCTGTTTAGCACTTTGTAACTGCATGCTGTCAGCTCTTTAGATCATGTTATATCGCTGGAAAATATTATATTTTAATCATCTTACTAGCATAGGGACTAATACAAATTAATTACTAAAAAATTAACTACCTAATGACTTGGTTCTAATATCGAGTCACAACATTATAATGACGAAAAAGTCAAAATCCCACAATAAATCCCATTCTTATTTTTCTCAATAACAACCAAAAAAAAAACCCACCCCTAACACACTTACAGCAACACTGACGCACGCTACGACACACACACACCAATTTGCAGTTTCTATTTCTTCATTCTCTCTCTTTACTCACGAAGTGATTCAAACACACACACACACAGAGCCCACATGCCTGACTCCCTCACTTGTGCCATTCCAGTTCTCTCTAATCCCTCCATTATAGCCCACAAATCCCACAATATTCCCCTCTTTCACCTGTCACTCCCATCTCTTTTCTTTTCATAGGTCCTTTCTTGTCTTCTACTCCCATTTCTCTCGCCTCACAAATACACAAACACGATCAACACATGCATCATTGTAGCTAATTTAATTTTCCTTCTCTGTTGGATTGATTCTGTATCTCTCTATATCCAATCAACAAAAACTTATATATGCTCCCTGATTTCAATCAATATTGTGAACGGTACAACGCTATCATACCTAATAGAGTAAAGATCCAATCTACACATACTAGCAGAATCATCAAGTGGAAGAATTCTTACCTTAATCAATTTCATTAATCTGCAGCCGCCGCGCTCTCTCTTTCTAGCTGCCGCTTTTCTCCCCTCAGTCAAATAATTTGTTTTTTATTCTAATCGACTGGCCTAGGTTTAGTAGAGGTACTTATACCATAAATTATGTTTTACTAATATACCCTTTACCGAAATGGGCTAAAGCCCACCAAACTTAATTGCTCACTCGATAAATTCTAATTACTACTCGGCCCAATTATATTTATACCACTAGTTAATCTAGCCTTTTTTTTTGGATTATTATACTAGATTTATAAACATACACCATCAGGTTCTAAGACATTGTTAAGAATTGGGATATGAGTTGGATTACACCCCGAGAGACGGCGAATGTATATAAAGATTCAGGTTAAGGAACGTTCCTCTTGAAATTTAGTTTAGCTATATTATTGAGAGAGTGTGTTTTCATATGAGAATTCTTAATTATCTAAAATAAATTCCTTCTTATGCTGGCAGCAAAAGCTTGAGTTATGTTAATGATAATTCAGAATTTCCTATTGAAACCTATACTTTTTTTGGCAACGAAAGCATGAGATATATTTTATTTATTACTGAAGGCATGCCACATGATCCTTTCTTTTGTTCAAGTGGGAGGTAACACTTGAGGTCATGCATCCTGAAAGATTCACACCTCTTTTTGTTTTTTTCTTCTTTTGGCACTAATTGACCATCCTCCGTATGTTGTTCTTTCTCCTATGTTAATCTATTTGATTTTTTTTATTGCAATTAACTAAAAAAGTTTGGAAGCTGATTCTGAGGACTGGCTACTGATGATTTTGCCTTAAGTCATTTATAGAGGTTGCTGCTTCACTCAAGCTTAGAATGATCTGGACTATCTTGAAATGACTGAATGCTGCCAACTGTAATTAAAATGACTAAAGCTCTCTTTTTAGCTCATGTGTCAAGATGGCTGAAACAACAAAGTCTACGATTGAATAGGAAATAGACGGATGAAGACTTAGTTACCATAACTCTAGGTTACTTAGTGTGCCATCCATGTTAAAGTATTTTGATATCTTAGACCCATTTTAGATATATTCCTTTTTCCTCTTTCAAACTCTACGTTTGGGAAGTCCCAATTTTAACATTAAGGTTACTAGTTAACTTGCATGATATCTTTGATTTTACTCTCATACACTGCATAGGACAGTGCGGAATCCTGCTATATTTATCACTCTCTTGGGCAATAGTGCTTTTCAAATCTCCTGGCGGAAATGTTATGGCATATATTCTGCTGCTAAATATGGATTCATTTTTCATAGGAAACGTCTAATTATACGTTTGGGCTGATTCCTATTTTATACTCCCTCCATCCCATGACAATGTGCACAAAATTGAAGTACACAGGAATTAAGAAGAGATTATTTAAGTATTGTGAGTAGAAAAGTGGTTGTGAGTATGAAAAGTGATGTGTGAATATGGCATGTGGGGTAGGGTAAATATAATAATAATAAAAGTTGTTCATTTTAGGAAAGTGGGACGTATCAATGGGACACCCAAAAGGGAAGTTTGTGACATTGTTATGGGACGGAGGGAGTAAACTATAAAGTATATTTGATTTACATGATTGTGGCTTCCCTGTTGCATTTTATAGTGGCGTGCTGTGAATGGATTCTCTTAAGAAAATCTTTCTGAGGGAAACTGATGCCGTCAGTTTCTTTGTGATATTTACCTCTCATCGTGCGGAGAGTTTTATCCTATTTGAAAATGGTATTAACCACCAAAGTTTTATACAACAATGTAATTTATCATAAATTTGACTCCCTAGTATTCCATGTGGGGGCTCTTTTTGTGAGAGAATGAAATCTGGATTGTCATATTTGGTGATTTGGGCTCTCTTCAATCAGGTTAACTTTTGCACTATAAACGTTTTTGGTTATATCTTTATTCTGCCAATATATTATCATTTCTTAAGTCACAGCAGCTTGTTTGGTATGATAAGGAAGCTTTAGGCACTTCTATATCATTCACAAATGACAGTGATTTATATTGCTCCGTCTTATTCTGATATTTTTCTCCTTCAAGCAGAATATGCGCTTACTATGTGTCTATAATTGGTATACCGTACTTGTTAATAGTACATCGATAGAATACTTAAATGGAAATTGACCTTTTGTAACATCCTCTCTCTCTTTACAGGCAAAGAACCCAACAGCCCGTATTGAACATGAGGCCAGTACCTCAAAAATCGGGGAAGATCAATTATTCTACTTCCAGCAGAGAGGAATTGACTACGAGAAAGCCATGGCAGCCATGATTTCCGGGTTTTGCAGGGATGTATTTAACGAACTTCCTGACGAGTTTGGTGCTGAAGTTAACGAGCTCATGAACATCAAACTTGAAGGTTCTGTTGGTTAATCTGCAACTCAACTCAACCTCGGTCCCAATCCATATACTTGATGATGGATGGTCAACAACTCAACATGTCGTGTCTTAGTGTTAGTTGTAACATAGATCTCTTTTTTTCCTTAGCTAAATGAACGCCTTATAGTTAATACATCTGAAATCCCGCAATGTTACAGAAGAGTTGTAACTGTATAGTTATGGAGAGTTGTAATCTGGATGCTGATCAAGTGTTCAGAGGTCTGAATGTATGTGAATGTATCATTTCAACTCAATAAAAAATAAAATGCGACTCTTATTTTAAGTTTAAAGGTGGGGAGTATATGATGTCATTTGCAGTGTTCTAAAAAATCCCGCCCTAAGGGTAAGGGCGCCTAGGTCCCGCCTGGCGCTGCGCCCCCCTTCCAACGTCCTGGGCCTGTGCCCCGCCTGTGCTCCGACTAATCCCGACAGCCGCCGCCTGCAGGCGCAGGCCTGGCTCCGCCGCCAAAGATCCGCCTACGCTTTTTAAGACTTGGTCATTTGTCGAATTATTTTATATAAGAATATTATTTTTGTAATATAATACAAGCTTTATTTTGGGTGAATCTTAGTCTTCTCAGAGGCGGCAATCTTTGCTATGTTTCAAAGGGTATATACTTTGGTATCACAGCTAAAGAGCATCATTGAATATTTTCCTCAGATATTTTATCTGAAATGAAAATGTATTAAATAATTCATTTTATATACTCCCTCCGTCCCGGTTCACTTGGCACCAAAATGAATGGCACAATAACTAAGAAAAAAGAATAAAATAAAAGAAATGTGTGGTAGAAAATGAAGAGAGAGAATGAGTGGGGTAAATAGTAGTGTTGGTTGAATAAATTGAGTGGTGGAAAATGAAGAGAGAGAATGAGTGGTGAGGTAGAGTGAATATAAAATTATAAAAAGTTTGCCATTTTGGGTAGTGCCAAGTGAAGTGGGATGGACCAAAATGGAAATTAGTGCCAAGTGAAGTGGGACGGAGGGAGTATTTGATTATATTATATTGATTTAGTTTTAAAATCATTAAAGTTATTATTTTTTTTCCTATTATTTGAAAGAAATGGTCACAAGATTTTTTTTTTTTTTTTATCAAATAAGACATTATTTATGAGGGAGAATAATAAAATGTAAACTCGGGTGTTTTAGCTTAACTAGAAGTCTTGAGTTCGAGGTATGAGAATGCAACAACAACGCTAAAATGTTGTTGTGAGAGCTTTGCAGCCCTTATAATTTAACCTGGCTAAATAAATTAGTTCAAATTTATTGAAGTGACGGTGTTTAAATATCAGTGATTCAGAAAATAATACTCCCTCCATCCCAATATGATCTTTACACTTTTTTCATTGTTAACACGAATACATTTTGAGCAATAATTTTAGTTTAATTTAATTATTTTAATGAAATTTTAAAACTTAATTATTATCGATACATCGTTATAAATACTATTAATAACAATTTCTAAATGTTCATTACGACAATTAAATCAATTTAAAATTATTGTTAAAAGCATCTTCATGTAAATTAAAGTAGGAAGATTTTTCTCGAAACTGGAAAAAGTATATTGATTAATTAGTGAACAAAGTAATGAGTCTTGGGTGAGGGTCGTATATGAAACTTTCGTGTAGCTAGGAAACTTGAGTAGGTCTAGGGAGAAACTTCTCCATAAGTTATGGAGAAACGGGTTTCTGGATATTCAGAAGTTTTGCAATTGATATCCAGAAGCTTTGGAACGAATATCCAGAAAAAAGATTTGAGACCAAATTCAAGGCCAAGACCAAATTTCTGATTCTGGATATCACTTTCACAAGGTTCTGGATATCCAGAACATTGAATATGGATATCCAGAAGCCTTAAAACTTATATCCAGAAGCCAATTCTAAATTTCTGGATATCACTTACAAAGGTTCTGGATATCCTTTCAAAGGGTTCTGGATATCCAGAACCTTTGAGACTGATATCCAGAAGTAACCATGGGCCAAAGTCATGGCCAATACAAAATTTCTGGATATCCTTTCAAAAGGTTCTGGATATCCTTTCAAAGGGTTCTGGATATCCAGAACCTTTGAGACTGATATCCAGAAGTAACCATGGGACAAGGTCATGGCCAATACAAAAAGTTTCTGGATATCCTTTCAAAAGGTTCTGGATACCCGTAACCAGTTTCTCCATAACTTATGGAGAAACGCGTTTCTCCCTAGATTTTATGAGGAAACTTTAATCACCCAACAGATAACGGATGTGAGTACAGATGTGTCTCACAACTGTCCACACATCCACAGATAATGCAGCGGAATAAAACAAATTAAAAACAATAACACAAAAGTTATATACGCTTACTGATCTGTGAGATCAGCAAACTAGGCTTACGCCCAAAAAACTTTTCACTATAAAAACTTTTGTTGCTTAGAAAAACAAATAAGTGAAAAACTAAAATACTAAAATACTAAACGAGTTCTAATCACCTTCTACGACAAGAACAATACCCCTTTCCCAAGTAGGTCCTATTCTAGTCAGAAGTAAAACAAAGAACTCTATGAAAATCTAGATGTGAGTTTCGGATGTAAGGTACAACCTTCGCTCACAACCTAAAATCAACTATGTTGAAAACAGTGAAGAATATGTATTTTTCTCTCAGAATTTTCGTTAGCTTCTCTTGTGCTGAATGCCTTGTATTTATAATGCACCATGGAGAAGATCTTCAAGTAATCAACATCTTCCTTTGTGAGATTTCTTTTCCTATAAGAACACATAAACACACTCACAAAAAAATAGAATATTAGTAGGTTAGTCCTAATATAAAACTATGTACATAAATAAAAGATATTTACTATATTTACAATGTCCTAGTCAAAGTAGGACAATAATAAATCTTTCATGAAAGTTCCAAAATCTTCTTACCATTATAGAAGTATTTCGAAATAAGGAAACAAGAATATGTTCCCTAAAAAGCTCACGCTTTCAATCTCCCCCTATTTTGAACTTTCTGGTCAAAACCAAAAATTTATAATAATCACATTTTGTGACTACAAAATTCAGATAAAAACACAACTCCCCCTGAATGGATATGTGTTCAGATGTGTTTACACATTCACACATAAAAACTGCATATACCAAGTTAGAACAGAATATCAGCAGTTCATTAAAAAGCAAAAATAAAAATCATTCAGCAGCAACCTAATTAAAGTTATTATAGCCCATTGTTTAAAATAAAAATAAAACAGAAATTAAAAATTGTCTTAACACCATCAAAGTAAAACAACTAAAAAAGCTTCTCCCCCTTAATTCAAAGTTCCCAGCTCCTCCAGCCAGCAGCAACAACAACAGCATCCCAAACTTTGTTTCCAGCAGCAGCAGGTTCAGGTTCATCTCTCCCTTTTTGAGCAGAAAGAGTAACATGCCATTTGAGGAGTCTATCCTTAAGGGCTTTAAGATTGTTGGCATGAGCAATGGAGGCTTGAAGTTGATCAGTTAAAGCAGAGGTATGAGATTCAGCAGCTGCTATTTCAGCATCCAAGTCCTTCATTTGAGCAGCAAAAGGGTCTTCAGATGTGGGTTTAGTTGTGTCCACATCTGGCATAGAAATTTCAGGGACAGTACCCAAAGGGAGATCAACAAATCTTTGCTTAGGATCTAGGAGGGTTTTGGTTTCCTTAAACAAATCAAATTTATCAACCTTATCTTCACCTTTCTCAGGCTTAACACCATTGGCAATCAAAATTTGAGAGATTAGAGAGGGATAGGGTAAAGACCACTTCTTAGAGGGGGATTCTCCATAGGCACAAATTTTCCTAAAAATGAAATCTCCAAAATTGATATTCATTTTAACTCCCAACCTGTAGAGTAAATCAGCTTGCACCCTAGTAACTGAGGTCTTGTTATTTGAGGGGCAAAGATTGGCAACAAGGATTGTATGGAGATAACAATAAAGAGAGGAGAGAGAACCACTTCCCAAATTTTTTTGGCTTTACAGGTCAAGTGGTCACTTTGCCATGAGTGATGGCAGACACTTGATCCTCATCAGAAACAACACACAGCTGATCCAAAGTATTATCCAAACCAAGAAAATCATTGATCACAAATGGGGAAAAGGGGACAAATTTTCCTCTAACATAGACAGTGTAGGGAGAGGAGTATCTATCTAGCCCTTTAGTCAAGTTGGCATAAAACTCATAGATCATCTTAGGATAGAATGGGAGAGGGTGATCCACAGTTAAAAACAAGCCTCTCTCTTCAAAAAATTTATCCATACCTAATTTAAAGAAAGTTTCGCTATCTCTTTTCATCTCCACAATGAAGGCCTTATTAGAAATTAGACCAAACCTATCAGAGGCATTTTTTGATAACAGGAGTAATGGAAAGAGTTGTAGAAATACCCTTATCAGCCTTCTTTCTGGTGGATGTGCGCCTGGATGTGTGCACATCTTCAGACACATTCTTTGCAGGAGCTTGCTCTTTGATAGATTCCACCTCTGTCTCATCACCAGAAGCGGTATCCTTTTCTTGATCCTCCTTCTCTTGTTCAAGTTTATCTCTCCCCAGCTTGAAATTGGCATCTGAGGCAGAGTCATCACTATCATAACTGGACTCAAAATCACCAGTTTCTTCATCTATTGGCTCTAGGTCTGTAGCAGCCACCTTTTTCTTGCCTTTCAATTCCATCAAGATATTGGCCAAAGGCTCTTCATCACTAAATATAGAGGGATCATCAACAGAATTTGCAGCCTCAGGGACAGGAGCATCAACAACTGGAGTAGGAGCAGGGATAATTGGATCAGAAGGCTTACGAGGAGAGGATGGAACAGGATCAATAGGTTCAGCATGAGAAATTACTTCAGAAAGAGTAGAGACAGGGGCAACAACAGGAGGAGTAATTGTTGAGGGTTGAGCCCTAGTCCTAACAAGAGGAGCAACTTCCTCTTCTTATTCTTCATCATCACAAGATATGGCAGTAGAGGGCTTACCACCAGGTTTCTTCAGATTCTTAAGCTTGTCAGCTTCTGACAGCTTCCTAACCCTGTGCGATCGACGTAGATTGCGTTGGGAAACTTGAATCGCAGCATGGCCCAAGGATTTTCAGGGGTTAGCTTCCTCTTTTTGGTTGAAGAAGGTTCAACAGAGGGTAAAACAGGGGCGACAACCTATGGTTGTAAAACCGAAGAGGTTGGAGCTTTAGGGTTTTCAGAAACTGTTGGAACAGACAAGGGTTCCAATGTATGAGATTTAGAGAGAGATCCTTCCATTGAAGAGCTAGACCGGGATGAGGGAGGAGGAATTTCAGCAAGAAATTTAGAGATTACAGGGTTGGCGATAATTGGAGTTTCAGCAATGGCGACAGAAAGGGGCTCAATGTCTAGGACGTCTTCCTCACGAATGTTTGAGTGATCAGCCATTTAAACAACTCAAGAGCGTTAGGTTGAACAGTGCAAGAGAATTAATTGCAATGTGTGTGTGATTGTGTGCAAAAAGATGGAAGAACAAAAGGTTTTAGCAAGAGTTTATGGGGGATGAGACGAATGTGAGGTCTAATTAATACTCACAGCTTCCCCTTTCCAACTGAAACCTTAAATTCTTCTCCAAAAAGGTTTCACTCATCCTTAATACCTTAAAAGTCCTCCAACGTCTAGAATGCTTTGAGATTACCACACACAACAACCTTCGAAGAAATAGGGGATTAAAATAAACAAGATTTTGATAGATTTTTATGGAAACAAAAATAATTCAGCCATATATATTAAAAACAGAATCCCAATCGAAATTTTTCAACCTTTTCAAACATGGATTGATACACACCTTTTTATTTCATGAGAGATATTGAAGATCAAAAACCTATAAAATCAAAGAATAAATTAAGAATGAAAATAAATTAACTAGCATATTTACAAAGCTCCTATATGACCTAAAAAATGCAGTATGTCTAGCATGATGCAAACACACATGTGATGGAAAGATCTCAGCTTATGGATGTGACATAGGATGTGAGTCACATTTGGGGACACATTTAGATCACAAAAAGTCAATGAGCAATAATTCAATCTGCACAGCCTCTAGGATGCATCCATCAATTTTTTGTTGTGGATTTTTGCATTGTGAGTAGCTTTCACTTTTCTTTGATCCCAAAGATAGTCCTTTTTCCCAATGATCTTGTCAAGTTTGATTTCAAGGTTTCTTATGAGAATCACTTGATCACAATGGTATGGCTTCATACTAAGGGTGAAGCAGTTGTTTCTCACAAATATTTTTTCTTTTATAGCACCCACTGTGAGATACCTAGGAAGGTTATATCAAGTCATCAAAAGATGACATGACCAGGAAGTGCTCACAATTAAGTGATCAAAACTAATGTCAAGATGAAGACTCACAAGTGACCACACTGAGAAATTTCGTGCTAATGCATGAATTTTTTTTTTTCGATCTTTTTTTCAGTCAATCTAATATACAGATGTGTTAGAGGATGTGAGACACATTTTTGCTCACAACCTTAGATATCACACAAACTAAGAGACTTCCTCAAGGAGGAAAATCTCTCCAAATCTAATGCCTTTGTAAATATATCAGCCAATTGATTTTTCCCCAACAAATTTCGCACACTACGCTTTTTTGTTCTACAAGATCCCTAATGAAATGATGTCTAATATCAATGTGATTTGTTCTAGAATGTTGGACAGGATTTTTGGATATGTCCAAGGCACTTTTATTATCACAAAAAGCAGTCAAAATTTTGCTATTTAATCCATAATCTTTCAACATTTGATTCATCCAAAGCAGTTGTGTACAGCAACTCCCAAGGGCAACATACTCAGCCTCAGAAGTGGATAAGGACACACAATTCTGCTTCCTACTATACCAAGACACAAGGTTATTTCCTAGGTGGAAATATCCACCAGTGGTACTCTTCCTATCATCACTATTTCCAGCCCAGTCAGAGTCAGTGTACCCAACCAAATTTGTGTTTGTTTCTTTAGAGTAATGCAGTCCTAGGTTCACAGTCCCACTCACATATCTAATGATTTTTTTCAAGGCTTTTAGATGAGACACCTTTGGGTTAGCTTGGTATCTTGCACAGAGACATACACTATACATTATGTCAGGTCTACTTGCAGTGAAGTAAAATAGACTTCCTATCATGCTTTTGTACAAGGTTTGATCAACACTCTCACCATCTGAATCATGACTTAGCTTTTGGGAAGATCCCATTGGTGTTCTTTGATGTGAAGAGTGTTCAAGTTCAAACTTTTTCACAAGATTCTTGGCATACTTAGACTGTGAGATGAACATGCCATCTTTGAATTGTTTAATCTGTAGGCCTAAGAAAAAGTTCAACTCACCTACCATACTCATCTCAAATGTGGAAGTCATGCTATCCACAAATTCAGCTAGCATAGGGTCAGAGTTTGACCCAAACACAATATCATCCACATAGATTTGTGCCACAAGAATCTCCTTTTTATTTTTCCTCACAAATAATGTTTTGTCAACCTCACCTCTCTTGAATCCTAGGTGAAGCAAATGGTCAGTCAGCCTACCATACCAAGCTCTAGGGGCTTGCTTTAGCCCATACAAAGCTTTCTTTAGCTTATACACATGATTAGAATACTTGGAGTCCACAAAGCCTTTAGGTTGTTCAACATTGGCTTCCTCATTCAATATCTCATTTAGAAAAGCACTCTTAACATCCATTTGATGAAGAGTAATCTTGAGGTAACAAGCAATGGCTAACAGAAGCCTAATGGACTCAATTCTAGTAACAGGAGCAAATGTCTCCTCAAAATCAATTCCCTCAATTTGAGTGTAACCTTGAGCAACTAACCTAGCTTTATTTTTAATGATCACACCTTGCTCATCAGTTTTATTTTTGAAAATCCATTTGGTTCCTATGACATTTCCATGTGAGGGTCTAGGGACAAGAGTCCACACTTCATTCTTTTCAAATTGAATCAATTCATCTTGCATAGCAAGAATCCAATCAGCATCTTTTAATGCTTCAGTAACATTCTTAGGTTCAATCTTTGAAACAAAACAGCAAAAACTTACCTGGGAGTATGCTGAGGAGCAACTCCACAAACCAGCCATCTTTGTATAGTCCACTTTGTCCTTTTGTCTAGTTCTCACTTGAGCATGTACATCTCCCACAACTTGTGAAGTGGGGTGGTTTTTCTGGATTTTAGAAGGAATATCCTTTGATCTATCCACACACCCATCCACATTATCATTTGAAGCATCATCCCGATCGAGGTTCAGTAGAAACCGGCCCTCGGCCATGTGGATTTTGAGTGGATGTGGGAGCAGATGTGGATTCATGTGGATGCAGATGTGTCCACGTCCTTGGTTACATCCTTAATCGTGTTCAACATGTTTTTCAAAGACTGGAAGTTTCGTTAGTTTTTCAAAGACCTGCTTTCTTCATCCTTCCAAATTCAAGAAGCAACCCGAAATATCATCCTCGTGAGCCTTGAGGTTAAGATCAAGTGAGTCATCAAAAATAACATTAGCAGATTCCATAATGGTCTTAGTTTTGAGATTAAACACTCTGTAAGCTCTACTATTAGTGGAATAGCCCATGAAAATTGCTTTGTCACTCTTTGAATCAAATTTGGACAAGTATTCTCTATCATTGAGAATGTAACAAATACATCCAAACACATGAAAGTACTTTACAGTTGGTTTCTTTTCAAGGAGGATTTGATATGGAGTGACAGTGCTACCAATCCTTAGGAACACTCTATTGCCAATGTGACAAGCAGTGTTCAAGGCTTCTGCCCAGAATTTCTTGGACAAATTTTTAGAACTTAGCATAACCCTAGCCATTTCTTGCAAAGTTCTATTCTTTCTTTCAGCAATTCCATTTTGCTGTGGGTGATTGGTGCAGAAAATTCATGAGTGATTCCTTTAGAATTGCAAAAATTAGTAAACATTTGGTTCTCATATTCAGTGCCATGGTCAGACCTAATCCTCGCAGTCTTAAGACCATAAAGATTTCTAACCCTTTTGTACCAATTCTTGAATTCTTCAATTGTTTCTGACTTTACTCTTAAGAGCATTACCCAAGTGTATCTAGAATAATCATCAACACACACAAAGACATATTTTTTTCTACCAAAGATTTCTACTTCAATAGGTCCCATTAAATCAGTGTGAATCAGCTCCAAACACCTAGAAGTGGAGCATTGTTGGACTTTTTTATGTGATGCTTTTGTTTGCTTTCCCTTTTGACATGAACCACAGACATCAGGGTTCTTGAAGTTTAGTTTAGGGAGGTCTTTAATAGCTTCAAACCTTTGAAGTTCTTCCAGAGTTCTACAGCTAGCATGCCCTAATTTTTGGTGTCACAGATTGACATCATTAGCTTTTGAGCTTAGGCAAGAGAGATTGTCACCAAATTGGTAACAATTGTCAGCAGATCTAGGAACAGTAAACACACATTTATTATCCTTATCAAATACTTCACACAAGTGTTTATCAAACTTCATATAAAGATCATCATCATATAGTTGACTGATGCTTATCAGGTTGGCTTTCAAGCCTTTCACATGATACACATTGTGCAATTTTGGGAGACCTTTGACATCTAGAGTTCCTTTCCCAATAATTTTTCCTTGAGCACCTCCACCAAAGTTTACTTTCCCCCCATTAATCATTTCATAGTCAAGGAGGACAGCTTGGTTTCCAGTCATGTGCCTAGAGCACCCACTGTCAAAGTACCAAGAGCCAGAGACAGTACTCTTGAGGGAAGAGTAAACTACATTGCAGGTGGCACTTGGTTTGACCACCCACTGCTTTACAGCTTTCCTTTTGGGTTGCAGAGATCTCAGTTTATCAGAATGTGTGTTTGGATGCGCATACATCTTCTCACATATCTGAGGCTGATTGAAGTAACCAGACTTTTTGTCAGCCTTGAGTTTGTAACAGACGGGTCTAATGTGACCAGGAGCAAGGCAATAGTGGCAGATGTAGTGCCTCTTCCTAGGCCTTTTCTCACTCAAAAGGACTTTTTCTCTAAAAATTAGTTTTTTCACACCTTTTGAAGTAGAAGTCTCACATCCCTCCTTTACAAAATTAGGTTTTTCAAAGCCCAAGCCAGTTTTGTTAAGCTGACCTATAGAATAGCTTCATCAAGTTTCATTTTACTTTTGTTTAACTTGATAAAAGTATTTTCAGCTTTTTCACATTCATTTTTGAATTTTTCAAGCTCAACTTCTCTTTTGGTTACAAAGACTTCAAGTTTAGCAATGGTATCTTTTTGAACATCATTTTCCTTTAAAAGTATAGCTTTTTCATCTTCACAAGTAGCCAATTTATCAGAAAGAGATTTATTTACCTTAACAAGTACCACAATCTTGTCCAATCTTTTCATTCAATCCGTATGCAACTCCTTGTATGTTACATAAAGTTTCTCATAGGGAATGTCCCTATCTTCATCTTCAGAATCTCCTTTTACTGTGAAACAGTTCAGCATTAGGTCAGATGTGATACCAGATGTGTACACATCTGAGATCACATCCAAGGAAATTTCAGAAATTCCATCTTCTATATCTGCAGAAAAGGCATTAAACACAAAATGGCAATTGATAATAGACATGTTAGCCACTTCATCTTTGTCCTCACTGTCACTAAGGGTAGCAGTTAAGCTCATTTCCTTCTTTTTGAGTGTGTTAGCACACTCATTGGCATAATGACCAAAGCCACGACATGCCCAACATTAAACAGACTCAGAGGATTTGTTATTTTCAAAACTTGGTTTCTTGAATCCTTTATCAGTGCTGGGTTTTGACCTTTCAGCAGCACTGGAAGCAGGTCTGTTAGGAAATTTACTCATCCTTTTATTTTTCAGTATTGAACTGAATTTCTTTGAAATAAGAGCTACATTCTCTTCTTCAAGATTTGACTTGTCAATCTCAGAGGATAATTCCACAAGCTCTTTTGGAAGTGCAGCAGCACTTTTGAGAGCAAGACTGTGTGATTTGTTCTTTTTCTGAGCTTCAAGATTTAGCTCAAACACAGTAAAAATCCCTACGATTTTATCTAGACCTACGATATTGGTGTCATTTGTTTCCTCAATCACAGCTACTTTTATGTTGAACCTCTCAGGTAAGGTTCTCAAAATCTTACTCACAAGTCTTGCATTGGAGATTGATTCTCCTAGACTTGTGCACTCATTTGAAATCTCATGAATCTTAGCAGCATATGATACAATGTCCTCAGTTTCTTCCATTCGAAGTAACTCAAATCTATCCATTAAAATTCTAAGCCTAGTATCTTTTACACTTGGTGCACCCTCACATTGTATTTGCAGGATATCCCAAGCAGCTTTGGCTACATTCTCATTAGTGATAAGCTTGTACATATTCCCAGAAATATGACTGGAAATAGCACCCATTGCTTTAGAATTATAGTTAGCCAAATGTATTTCTTCAAGAGTCCATTGATCTTCAGGTTTTCTTTCAAAAATTGACTCACCAACACCAGATGCAGGCTTCTTCTCCACAGTTGGAGGTTGCCATGCAACAAGGATACACATCCAAGCCCTTTTATCAATACTTTTGATGTAATTTCGCATCTTAGACTTCCAAAGAGAATAATTGGTGCCATCCAAGACAGGAGGCCTGTTTTGGTGATTTTGGCATTCCATAATGACTACACTTTCTGGATCAACACTCAGTAATATATCGAGAGTTGGCTCTCTGATACCAATTGAAAGTTTCGTGTAGCTAGAAAACTTAATCACCCAACAGACAACGGATGTGAGTACAGATGTGTCTCACAACTGTCCACACATTCACAGATAATGCAGCGGAATAAAATAAATTAAAAACAATAACGCAAAAGTTATATACGCTTACTGATTTGTGAGATCAGCAAACTAGGCTTACGCCCAAAAAACTTTTCTCTATAAAAACTTTTGTTGCTTACAAAAACAAATAAGTGAAAAACTAACATACTAAAATACTAAACGAGTTCTAATCACCTTCTACGACAAGAACAATACCCCTTTCCCAAGTATCCTATTCTAGTCAGAAGTAAAACAAAGAACTCTATGAAAATCTAGATGTGAGTTTCGGATGTAAGGTACAACCTTCGCTCACAACCTAAAATCAACTATGTTGAAAACAGTGAAGAATATGTATTTTTCTCTCAGAATTTTCGTTAGCTTCTCTTGTGCTGAATGCCTTGTATTTATAATGCACCATGGAGAAAATCTTCAAGTAATCAACTTCTTCCTTTGTGAGATCTCTTTTCCTTTAAGAACACATAAACATACTCACAAAGAAATAGAATATTAGTAGGTTAATCCAAATATAAAACTATGTACATAAATAAAAGATATTACTATATTTGTTAGAAATTGGTAGTTTTATTGGTGTTTGACCAATATTTGACCAAGTTTCTAGAAGTTTCTATTTTGTAAAAATAGAAATAAGTTGCAAATAATTAATCTACATTTAGTGTAGATTAAAATGGTATATTTATTTTCTCAAAAACCAATTTCGGGTGAATGAGAAATTAATGGTTAAAGTGAGCAACTTAATGTTGTTATTTGAAGAGAAGTTGGAATGGAAGAACCATATCCCACATTGCTAGGAAAAGGGAAGTTACTTCACTTTATTAATGTGAGCATCCAAGGAAGGAGACATCAAGTTAATCTCCTTGGGCCAACCTAGTTGGGCCATTGGCACAACCATGCATCCAAGTGGGCTATTGAGCTAGTTTTGTTCTAGCTCAAAATGGACCCACAACCCGCGAAGCGCGCGAAGGGCGGAATAGGCGGTTTAGGGCGCACTTTGCACTTCGCACGTACGCATCGGTCGCTGGGAGCTGAGGAGCTGAGGAGCCTTAAACTTTTGACAGAATTCGGCTCGGTGCAAATGGGTGTGGCTCGTCTGGGCTAATGGATTGGGCCAGCCGAATGTGGGATGGTTTGGGCCGAATGGCAGTGGGCCAGCGGATGCTTGGCTAGCTTGGATTGGGCCGCCTGGGTCGAGTGGCGCTTGGACTGGGTTGGGCCGAATGGTAACTGATCCGGTTAGAGCATTGGGTTGTGATGGTTGGAGAAAAGGCATGGGGCGACCCATGTCTCTTGGAAGAGGCGGGTCAAGGCTGTTGGGTCAACCCAGCAGATCTCCTCCATCCAATTCGCTTAGATCCTACGTCCAGATTTAACGGGTGCAATTTGTGTCTATTCCCAATAGACACCCCATCTCTTCAATAACTATAAATAGCCCCCTCTTCCTCATTTCATTCCCATCCAAATCATTCAAGCATTCTATTCTCTAAAGCATCCTAGCATTCATAAGTCTTGCTTTTCGAGTCCAAGAAAATCCCGAGTATTCAGTAGTTCGCCCGATAGTTTCAGAGTTGTTGTGCTGCAATCTGAAATTCCGAAAGTCGTTGTATCTTGGGGACAATTGCCGTAGACCGTGAGCACTCATATACGGGGCAATATTGTCTTACGGAGAAAGAGTCAAACTCTTGCCTCGACTTATTTTTGAAATATAATTTTCCGTCCCGTTTCTTTTACAAAGCTATTTTTTAAATACACCCAATTTTTCCAACAATCGTAAGACAATATTCTGTGTGTTTAAAGAATGGCATCCGACTCCACCTCCGCTCCTACTCCTCCCCCTGGCTCGGGAACTTCTGTACCTCCCGTCCATGCTCCTAACCCAACTCCTGCTGCTCCCATCCATACCCATGCAGAGAAATCGGCGAAATTCACCGGTACAGATTTCAAAAGGTGGCAGCAGAAAATGTTGTTCTACCTAACCACCCTCAGTTTGGCACGGTTCTTGCGAGAATCACCGCCAACTGTTCCCGAAGATGAAGGTGACCCTCAAGCTAGAGTAGCATTGGACGCATGGAATCATAGCGATTTCCTTTGTCGCAATTATATTCTAAATGGGTTAGATGATGCCCTGTACAATGTGTACTGTGGCATGAAGACTGCAAGAGAGCTTTGGGAATCTCTTGAAAAGAAGTACAAAACGGAAGACGCCGACACTAAGAAATTTATTGTCGGCCGATTCCTAGACTTCAAGATGGTTGTTTCCCGAACTATAATGGATCAGTTACGTGAGTTGCAACTGATCATTGCTGACATCATTGCAGAAGGAATGCAACTCGGGGAATCTTTCCAAGTAGCTGCCATTATAGAGAAGCTACCGCCTCTATGGAAGATTTCAAGATGTACCTCAAGCACAAGAGGAAGGAAATGAAGCTCGAGGATCTGATCGTAAGGCTAAGGATTGAGGAAGACAACCGGAAATCCGAAAGCAAGAGCGGCAGAACTACATCAGTAGAGGCAAAGGTGAACTTGGCTGAAGCAAGTACCAGCAAGAAGAGGAAGGCTACTGGGAATGCTAAAAAGAGGAACAAAAATGCCAAGAAGTTCAAGGGAGGTTGTTACAACTGCGGCAAACCTGGCCATATGGCTAGAGACTGTCGGCATCCCAAAACAAACAACCAGAATGGCAACCGTCCTCAAGCAAATGTGGTAGAAGACAGACTGTCCCATTAGACCCGTCGAGCTTGATCTCGTCCGCCGTAGTGTTTGAAGCCAATCTTGCAAAATTGGACGATAACCCAAGGGAATGGTGGATTGATACCTGAGCAACGCGCCACATCTCGTGCAGATCGAGAAAGTTTCTCATCTTATGTTCCCTCGTAGTGGAAGGAAGTTGTACATGGGAAATTTCGCAACTTCTAACGTGGTTGGACTCGGCAAGGTGGTGCCGAAAATGACATCCGGCAAAGAACTCACCTTAATGGATGTTCTCGCATGTCCTTACATCCGTAAAAACTTAGTCTCCGGCCCGTTATTGAATAAGGCCGGATTTAGGCTAGTGTTTGAGTCCGATAAGTTTATATTGACCAAGATGGGTCAATTTGTTGGCAAAGGGTACCTTGATAAAGGACTCTTTAAAATGAATGTAATGAACGTGTTCCGCCCGTAGGCGAAGAATAAAGATGTTGTTGCTTATTTGTCCGAGTGTTCTAATTTATGGCATGATAGATTAGGACATGTGAATCTAAATTCATTACGTAGGTTAGTAAATTTAAATTTACTTCCTAAAATGAAATTTGATTCAGAAAATAAGTGTGAAATTTGTGTGGAAGCAAAATTGACGAAGTCACCCTTCCCCACTATTGAAAGAAATACTACCCCTCTAGAATTAGTCCATACGGACATATGTGATTTAAAACTTGTGCAAACTAGAGGTGGGAAGAAGTACTTCATAACGTTCATTGATGATTGCACTAGATATTGTCGTGTGTATCTTTTGAGAAGCAAAGATGAAGCTTTAGAAGCTTTCAAAGGATATAAGAATGAAGTTAAGAATCAACTTAATGTAACAATTAAGAAGATTCGTAGTGATAGAGGTGGAGAGTATGTAACACCGTTTGAAAATATTTGCTGGGACGCTGGCATTATTCATCAAACGACTGCTCCTTACACACCTCAATCAAATGGAGTCGCTGAAAGGAAAAATCGAACTCTTAAGGAGATGATGAACACAATGTTGATCAGCTCGGGCTTACCCGACAACTTGTGGGGGGAAGCAATCCTTTCAGCTAACTACATTCTTAACAAATTACCACACAAGAATAAAGATAAAACTCCATATGAATTATGGAATGGAAGAAAGCCTTCCTACAATTATCTTAAAGTGCGGGGGTGCCTAGCAAAGGTAGAAATACCTAAACCTAAACAAGTGCGGATAGGACCCAAAACCATTGATTGCATTTTCATTGGATATGCAAACAATAGTAGTGCATATCGATTCTTAGTGCACAAGTCTGAAATTCCTGATATAACGGCAGGAATGACTATAGAATCAAGGAATGCAGTATTCTTTGAAACTAAATTTCCATGTAAGGAAAAGAATGAAGCAAGTTCAAATAAAAGAACTTATGATACTGGCTTATTGGTTCTTCTCAAGAAGATGAAGAGCCAAGACGAAGTAAGAGGACAAAGGTAGCTAAGACCTTTGGTCCTGACTTTCTAACTTACATGTTAGATGATGAACCAAGGACATTGCAAGAAGCTTTGTCTAGTCCAGAAGCTCCTCTCTGGAAAGAAGCTATCAATAGTGAAATTGAGTCCATCATGCAAAATCATACTTGGGAGATAGTAGATCTTCCTCCAGGATGCAAACCGTTGGGTTGCAAATGGATCCTTAAAAGGAAGTACAAAGCAGATGGAACTATTGATAAGTACAAAGCTAGATTGGTAGCTCAAGGGTTCAAACAAAGAGAAGGATATGACTTCTTCGATACGTATTCTCCTGTAACAAGGATCACATCCATTCGTGTTCTCATTGCTATCGCAGCTCTGCATAACCTTGAGATACATCAAATGGATGTGAAAACGGCCTTTCTAAATGGAGAATTAGATGAGGAGATTTATATGCAACAACCTGAAGGGTTCGTTGCACATGGACAAGAACAAAAGGTCTGTAAACTTGTCAAATCATTGTATGGTCTTAAACAAGCACCAAAACAATGGCACGAGAAGTTTGACCGAACCATGTTGTCAAACGGGTTCAAAATAAATGAGTGTGACAAATGTGTATACATTAAAGGCACACCCGATGAATATGTGATTGTATGTCTATACGTGGATGACATGCTAATCATTGGAAGTAATCATGATATAATCATGAAAACCAAAAAGATGTTAAAGAAGAACTTTGACATGAAAGATCTGGGTCAAGCAGATGTTATTCTAGGGATAAAGATCTCTAGGACAGATAACGGAATTGTCTTATCACAATCTCACTACATCGAGAATGTGCTTAAGAAATTCGAAACGTTCGATCTGTCTCCGGCTAAGACTCCGGTAGATCTAAGTCTACATTTAGCCAAAAATAAAGGTGACCCAAGATATCACAATCAAATTATGCTCGAGTCATAGGAAGTTTAATGTACTTAACAAACTGTACTCGACCAGACATAGCATACTCAGTTAGTAAACTGAGTAGATTCATGAGTAATCCAAATTCTGAACATTGGAAAGCACTAACAAGAGTGCTTAGGTATTTAAAGCATACCATAAACCATGGATTACATTATACGAGATATCCAAATGTATTGGAAGGATACAGTGATGCAAATTGGATATCGACACAAAAGACTCAAAATCCACAAGTGGGTATGTATTTACCATTGGTGGTGGAGCCGTGTCTTGGAAATCCTCTAAACAAACGTGTATAGCCTGCTCCACAATGGAATCAGAGTTTATCGCCTTAGATAAGGCTGGAGAAGAAGCTGAATGGCTCAGAAATTTTCTAGAGGATATTCCATGCTGGAATAAGCCAGTGCCTCCTGTCATGGTACATTGTGACAGTATGGCAGCTATTGGAAGAGCTAAAACCTGTATGTACAACGAAAAGTCGCGACACATACGGAGGAGGCATAATACAAGAAGACAATTGATCTCTAATGGAATAATTTCCATTGACTATGTAAAGTCAAAAGAAAATATAGCGGATCCGTTTACGAAAGGAATAAACAGAGATCAAATGTACAATGCAGTAAGGGGAATGGGGTTAAAACCCACACAATAAAAGAAGTCTATAGCGGTAACTCAACCATGATGAGTGGAGATCCCACAAACTTGGTTCAATGAGACAACTAAGTTATGGATATTCTAGTAGCACACTTGGAACTTCTTAAAACCCATTCTCAGAAGCTGCCCAAGTGCAAGAAACCCTGCTGACGTGTGGTGAGGGTAAGCTTTAAAGTTTTTAATGATTCCTATACCTTAACAAAGGTGGAGTATTACAGGTTACTCCTTATAGGAGATCACCTATATAAGTGAAGAAGTTTGGCCGCTTCTAATAGAAAACACTTATGAATCCAAGATATGGTCCAGGGCCGAATTGGACACAACGTGAGAACGAAAGATATCGTAATTGTTATCGTGTAAATGTTATTGTCTTGGTTTACACAAAACGCCGATCGCTCAAGACATCGCGTTCACCGAGCGGCAAGTAAATCCGATAGCATCTTACTAGGGATGGTTCAAAGCCGAAAGCTACCTACCCCGATGCGGTAACAGGTTCGTCGGGATTTTTCTTGAAAGTCTCGCATTCATGCATTAATTTCATCCATGTGGGGATTGTTAGAAATTGGTAGTTTTATTGGTGTTTGACCAATATTTGACCAAGTTTCTAGAAGTTTCTATTTTGTAAAAATAGAAATAAGTTGCAAATAATTAATCTACATTTAGTGTAGATTAAAATGGTATATTTATTTTCTCAAAAACCAATTTCGGGTGAATGAGAAATTAATGGTTAAAGTGAGCAACTTAATGTTGTTATTTGAAGAGAAGTTGGAATGGAAGAACCATATCCCACATTGCTAGGAAAAGGGAAGTTACTTCACTTTATTAATGTGAGCATCCAAGGAAGGAGACATCAAGTTAATCTCCTTGGGCCAACCTAGTTGGGCCATTGGGCCAACCATGCATCCAAGTGGGCTATTGAGCTAGTTTTGTTCTAGCTCAAAATGGACCCACAACCCGCGAAGCGCGCGAAGGGCGGAATGGGCGGTTTAGGGCGCACTTTGCACTTCGCTGGGAGCTGAGGAGCCTTAAACTTTTGACAGAATTCGGCTCGGTGCAAATGGGTGTGGCTCGTCTGGGCTAAGGGATTGGGCCAGCCGAATGTGGGATGGTTTGGGCCGAATGGCAGTGGGCCAGCGGATGCTTGGCTAGCTTGGATTGGGCCGCCTGGATCGAGTGGCGCTTGGACTGGGTTGGGCCGAATGGTAACTGATCCGGTTAGAGAATTGGGTTGTGATGGTTGGAGAAAAGGCATGGGGCGACCCATGTCTCTTGGAAGAGGCGGGTCAAGGCTGTTGGGTCAACCCAGCAGATCTCCTCCATCCAATTCGCTTAGATCATACGGTCCAGATTTAACGGGTGCAATTTGTGTCTATTCCCAATAGACACCCCATCTCTTCAATAACTATAAATAACCCCCTCCTCCTCATTTCATTCCCATCCAAATCATTCAAGCATTCTATTCTCTAAAGCATCCTAGCATTCATAAGTCTTGCTTTTCGAGTCCAAGAAAATCCCGAGTATTCAGTAGTTCGCCCGATAGTTTCAGAGTTGTTGTGCTGCAATCTGAAATTCCGAAAGTCGTTGTATCTTGGGGACAATTGCCGTAGACCGTGAGCACTCATATACGGGGCAATATTGTCTTACGGAGAAAGAGTCAAACTCTTGCCTCGACTTATTTTTGAAATATAATTTTCCGTCCCGTTTCTTTTACAAAGCTATTTTTTAAATACACCCAATTTTTCCAACAATATTTACAATGTTCTAATCAAAGTAGGACAATAATAAATTTTCCATGAAAATTCCAAAATCTTTTTATCATTATAAAAGTATTTCAAAATAAGAAAACAAGAATATGTTTTCTAAAAAGCTCACGCTTTTCAGTATAATTGTTTAACAAAGATAGTGGTTGACTCTTGTTAGGGAAGCCGTGGCCTTAACCACCTGAAGAAGGCAAGCAAAGAGGCTTTTGTTTTGTCCCCTCTTCACACCCACCCTGACCTAATATTTTTGTTCACTCTTATTTTGATAAGGCCGATCCTATGAAATTTGAGACCCTGATCTAATATTTTTGTTCATAGCCATGTGAAGTAAGTAAATTTAAACAAAAAACCTATGGAAGCAAATTTCTTTTAATATATATATATATATATATATATATATATATATATATAGAGAGAGAGAGAGAGAGAGAGAGAGAAACATACAATAAATTATTTAAACACGCTCTACTTCTATTAGATTTAGAAGCAAAATCATAAATTAAAGTCGAATAATCAACTTATCCACTATTTTCTTCTCGATGGTTATAATAGCTAGCCATTTAAGCGTTATTGAGATATCGTGCTTTTGAGATAATTCTTTATCAATTTTAATTTTGAAAAACGTATTCCCCCAAAAGCAACGGTAACCGAAATAGTCAATAAGATCCTTATCTATGTGTTAGGAAAACAATCATGACTTCTATTCAAATAGTTTTAACACATGAACTGGTCTTTTGACTTCTGGTGACAAAATATGTTTAACCAGTTGCAACTCAATGAATAATTCATAACCGTTCTGCTGTATTCGCACTTGTCCTTCTTGCAGTATCTATAATCCGATTTCAATTTTTTTTCTATTTGAGTTTATATCAAAATTGGGATTTTTCTTTTTCAAATTGATTTCGAAATTGTGTTTTGTCGTCGATTAATCAAGGAAACTGTCTTGTTTTAGGTTAAAGGCTAATAGATGAAAAATTGGGTCATGATGTGGATGATTGTGCATATCTCTAATTGATTGGCTAAAACTTTTGGGGCCCCAAAACTAACTTTTTTTTTTGAGGGTTTTTTTTTTTTTTACAACTGTTGGGTCGATCATGATCATGATGCCACAAGGAAAATCCCAAACTTTGCTCTATTTACATACATACAATACATCTATATCATATTTATCTACTGAAGACCAGACTTATGGTCTATTTGTTTGCTTTTAACCTTTTCCTCATTTTTAGAAAATGTCAACTAACCTAGTTCACGTCATCTTGAACGCCGCCATATCGTAAGCCCTAGCGGCGTCGATTGTGGTGTCGAAGGTCCCAAGCCAAACCCTAGTTCCTTTTCGGTTAGGGTTTCTAATTTCGGCGGCGAATTTTCCCCATGGGCGTTGCCTAACTCCCCTGTAAAAATTTGTATTGCCACCTATCACCAGAATCGTCAACCTTCGTCGGAACAGTGGGTTTGTTAGGTTGCGGGATTGATAATTTTAGGGATGACTTGCGTTCATTGAAGCTAGTTCCCATTTTGGGTGAGGCCATAGCCTGTGGCTTGACATCGAACTCGAATTGATCGATTTCATGATTAGGATTGAAGTAGCTGGAGATTTCTTGAGAGAGGAAGTAGAGTGAGAAGATAGAGAGAGAAAGAAAGAGAATGGAGAGAGAGAGGTTTTTTTTTATATTTAACCTTTCCCTTATTTTTAGAAAATGTCAACTAATTCTCTTAAAATTATGGGGGTCAAATTAAATGGAAAAGACCGAAATAGCCCTTAAGTAACTCACGTGAGCGGCACATGTTATGCTTTTCGCTGGATTTTAACGGTTCATCCAAAATTACACCTGATTGCAACAAAAAGACAAATCAATAACTAAGTTGTAACAAATGCAAATTCGATAACCAATTGAAATATCTTGACAAACTCAGGTAATTAAAATGCAATTTTTCCCATTTTTTATACTCATAATATTTACATCACTTATATTTTTTTTTCTTAATCCTCGTAACATAACAAAAAATTTAATTTAGTTGTTAGACGGTGGAGTACAATTTTTTTATTCAATAGCATAATTTAACCTATAAAAATCTCAATAATGACTCTTCTTTAGTTAAATTAGCACAATCATGTTCCACCGGCTATATTTAAAGAGGGTATCCTAGGTGAAATTATTTATGCTTTTTTATTTCCATCCCAAGTATTGCTGGCCTTCTTAATTTACTAAAAATAGATAAGTCAGCACTTAATGATTCAGATGTAAGGCCAGTTCAGTACCTATCATCATTTTCTACAATAACAGTATGGCACATGCCCTGCTACTACTATTCTAACTTCCTCAATGTCACCAATCCCACAACCACAGGGTCCGCAACCTTTTTTTTTATCTTCTCTCTATATATATTTCCTTCATCAACTTCCATTTCCACCCCTCTCCATATTCATTCATTCATCTCTCCCTCTCTCTCTCTCTCTCTCTCTCTCTCTCTCCTCTCTCTCTCTCTCTCTCTCTCTCGCGCACACACACACACACACAAAACTGGGAGAGGAGAGAGAAGAAAAAATGGGTATAATGAGTAAGGAGCCATATGGGGGTACTCAAAGATGGATATGGAAGTCCCCGATGAGACTAGTCGTCGTAAGGCGCAGTTCTTGATTTACAAAGCGCTTGAAAGGGAAGATTCGTCAACAAAGAAAAGACCATCTTGGTTGGGAATTAGAGCGAGTAAATTGAAGATAAAGATTGGGAGGAGAATGAAGAAACTGAAGAAGTGTTTGTTCTTGAATATGTCGAATGCTAAAAGTGGTGTTAATAAACAAGTTGTGTGTCAATTGGCAATATTACTCCAACCATCCTATTTTCAAAAAAAATTCTCTCTCTAGAATTTTCTCTTTCTAGCTTCTAAAGTCGGGTGGCCGTTCTTGGTGGCTATGCCACCGGATAACAACTCCGGGGAGCCTCCTACGGCTCCGAAACATTTAGATCCACCCCCTCCATCTTATGCGGAGGAGGTCAAATGGAAGACTTCTGCCCCACCATCACTTTCGGCAGCCTCTACGGCTCTTACTTTCGCCAAAACACCCAAAATACCACCTCTTGGTGGCTTTACATTTCCTCGAAAAATACGGATCAAAGCCTTATTTATTTTACCCTTAGGTTAATTTACGTCCCCGAAAGTGGGCAAAGTTGTCCGCACCTTACCTTAGTCTAATCTTTCTTTTCTTTTCGTTAGGTCTAAGTCTGACGAGAATAATATTCTACGACTTGCAATTCATTTATTTCCAAACCGATCGACCACCAGCAATAGTTAATGATGTGCCGGGATTTCTGTTCACGCCTAGAGAAATTGGGGTTGGCGAGATGAAGTTAGAATTCACAATTGTGATGAAGTTTTCTGCAGGACGGCCTCACCTTCGATTTATCCAAGAACACATAGCAAAGGAGTGGCGGTTGCAAGGTTTGTTTATTTTCGGACTAATGGACCCTAGACATGTGATGGTTTACCTTACCTCTGAGGAAGATCTAACACGTGCCTTGTCCAAGGAGTCGCATATGGTCAACAATTGCATGTATCGATCTTTTCGATGGTCGAAAGATTTTACTTTCAGGTATGATAGCCCTATAGTAGCTGTTTGGGTTAGATTAAACAAATTACCTTTACATTTCTTTGCTCCTGCCTTTTTAGAAAGAATTGGCAATGGGATGGGGAATTTTCTACGGGTAGATGATCGCACGCTGGCTTTCACTCACCCTAGTTTTACTAGGTTTTGTGTAGAGGTTGATGTTTCAAAACCTCTACCGACTAAAGTTTGGATCGGGGAGTCAAAAGACTCTGGTTTCTTCCAAACTGTGGAATTCGAGGGCAACATCAAATTTTGCGATAATTGTGGGTTGTTAGGTCACATGGCCATTGATTGTCGGAAGAGGAAGGCTCCGAAGATGTCTAAACAAGCTGATATTCAACATCAAAAGACCGCTGACAAGGTGGCTGCATGGGTTCCAAAGCTCCGTCCATGACCAAGGTGCCACAAACCCTCTCGAAAGGTGTTGATTCTGTCACATGTGTGGTAGAAGATTTGGAGGAGGGAGAGATAGTAAAATCACGTTTGGATGATAACAATGTTGTTACTGTAAGTGCTCCAATTTGAGCTTGTTAGAATTTTCGTTAGAAAATTAACGAAAGTTATAACATTTCTAACAATTTCTAACATTCCTAGCTTTTCTAACAAAGTGAGGGCAAAATGGGGATTGCCAAAAAAAGATAAACCAAGGAAAAGAATCAAAAAAGCAAAAGAAATAAGAAAAACCAAAAAAAGAAATGGCTGGAAACATAATCTGGCTGGTTAATTTGAATTTTAAAAAAGATTATTACTCTTGTCCAAAGCCTGGAGCAGCATTTAATGAACAGTGCACGCTGCAGGTCCTATCCGCGCGGATGAGATTGCAATTTTCAGAGGGCTATAAATTGAGCCCTCCAGTCACAAAAAAAAAAGGAGGAACAAGAGTACAATTCATAGTATCTGGCGAATATACTCGAGAAAACAGTGAGAATTCTTTAAGAATTGTCACCTTTTTCTCTTGAATCTTCCCAACTTTCACTCACTCAAATCAAACCCAAACACTCTTGCATTCAAGCCTCAAACACTCATATATTCAAGCCAAAGCCCCAAAATACAAAGAAGATAGGTATAATCTCCCTCTTCTTACCCTAAATCTCTCATCCATGCATGCATTTTCAAACTACAAAATGTAGTTCATTCATCTTCTTGTCTTAGATCCAAGAAGATCACCATGGAAGTTCATCTCCATGGATGATCTTCTACAAGGATCAACATTATTTTCAAGTTCTCTTACTTTCTTGCAAAGAAAACACATTTTCAAAACCCTAAAAAACATTTTCAAGCATCAAATCTCATTTTCAAAGGATAAAAATCCCCTTCCCAAGCAAATGAAGTGCTTAGTCCTAATGTACCCCAAGGATGGTTTGGTATAGTTGATTCACCACTAAAATGTCAAGTGATCACTAACCAAAACCTAGGGAAATGGGGACAAGCATGGATGCAAAACCCCCCTTAAAATCATATTTTCTTTCTTGAGAAGTTGCTGTCCAGTAGCAATTTTCCAAGATCCCAGTCCATTGTCTTAATTTTTGGACACAGATAAACTTGTAATTTGGTGTTGACTACAAAACACTTTTTGTAGCCGACATCCAGAGCTTTCCATAAATATTTTTACTTTATTTTTTGGGTGAGTAAAACTCTCTTTTTCAAATTTTCTTTTAGAGGCTAGTTCATCAGCTTCTGGAAATCCAGATTGCATATCTGAGATTTCCAGAAGGTTTTGACCCCTCAAATCTTCTCCAAAATGGAAAATTCCTTCGCAAAAATCTTATTTAAGGTGTCTGGAACAACTTTCATTCTCTGAGTTTATCCAGATTATGAAGTTTTAAGACCCTTGAATCCATTTCAAAATCAAAGGTCCACTGCCTTTTTCATTCTGGCAGAAGTGGCTCTCAACTTCAAAAGGTCTTTTGAGTATCAAATCTCAATCCAAAAATCTTCCAAAAAATCATGCGATCAGTTTAAAGTCTTAAAAAGATATCCCAATTTTTACTTTTCTGAGTTTCAAATTATTTTGGCCAAAACATACACACACACACACACAAATGATTTTCAGCTTGGAAGACTCGTTTTACGAGGCATTCCGGGTGCACACTAACGTCCTTCCCGGCGTGTAACATGACCTCCGAACCCAAATTTCTGATCTCGGGCATTTTTCAAAGTTTTGGCCCTTAAAACAAAAATGGCGTGGCGACTCCGTTCTTTTCCCGGGTTTTATTTGGTTTTTTTCAAAGAAACGCAAAAAATCGAATTTTTTCCCGCGAATGGCGACATCATCACAGTGGCGACTCCGCTGGGGAATTAAGCTTTTTCTAAAAAAAATGATATTTGGTATATTGGTGGAAACCATTAAACTTCCCGTTATCGCCTCCTAACACGAGTCGGGGATAAATTGTGGTTTAACAATCCCACGTACCGGTATCACCGTTTTCCAAAAAAAAAAAAGGAAAAAGCTTTTGAGGGTCAAGCTTCCGTCCCGGCTTTGAAAATCATTTGTGTGTGTATGTTGATTTTTGCACATTTTTCGTGTTGTTTTGGCCGCCTCGGAGAAAGTCAAAATTTTGACTGTCGAAATCATGTCCCTAGCTATCGGAATTTTCGTGCTTACGTGCTTATGTGTTCATTAAATTTCAAAAAAAAAAAATTCAAAAAAAAAAAGGATTTTCAAAAAAAAAAAAGAAAATTTTCAAAAAAAAATCATGCATCATATTTTTAAGACACATAAAAAAAAATATTCCTATTTTACTCAGAAAAAGAATATAGACTGCTTGCACACTACGCGCACGTGACCGTACACTGCACACTACGTCCCTAACCCGGGGAAATCCTTGTCGCGGTCTGTTTGGTCTTATTACGCCTCTCGGATGAGCACAGGACTACCCAAATATCCCATGGAGCCTCGTGTCGACCATGCACTTGTCCGTGACACACTTTGTCCGAGACCCGGTTGGTTTTTAGTCTGGTCCGTGTCATACCTGTACGTGTATAGACCTTTCCTTTCAAGCCTTTGTCGGCATACCGACTCAATATCTTTCGGGGACCCTAATCGGTCGAAGTTCCGCCGGTTTTCCGCCGCGAGACTTTGACCAAGATATTGACCAGGCGCCTTGACTTCGGCTCGGCGGCACAAATTATACGGTGACTCCCGGCATTGACACTTTGAGTCATCATGGATTAATGATTATTCCATGCCTAATTACGGCTTAGCGACGACAAGTCAAGATCAATTGTGGACGCTTATCGGTCAAACCATGCCGACTTTTCGTCGAGCCCTCGGACATGATCTTGACTTTTGACGTCGGCTTTGTCCGTAATTTACATCGAATGCTCGTTAAGACTCGATTACACTTGAGACTTTTAGGATCGTTTTTCTTTCGGTCGGTGGGACCCGCTTGCCCTATAGGACCCTCGCCGGGCATCCACCACAGGAGGTCGAAATACAGGTGGAATACGAGGGGCTTATAGGCGTAGTGACGGGGCCCACCGATCCAGATCGAGTAGTTTGCGAAAAAGAAGAGCAATCTTTTCCAACCGATTAGGTTAATAAAGCATGTTTTAAGTAAACGTGAACAAATAATCGCATGTTGCATGAGCCTAAAGCCCAAACACCTACCCTCCTTCCATTCCCGGACATACGAACCTTCGTGTCCTTTCCCCATGACTCCTCACAAAGGTTGGTTCCGGACAGGGTCACCGTTTGATCAGTTGGGAAGAGTCAGCGCGTCATCGGCTTCGCCGTTTATTCCGACTCCGGGTTTCGAGAATGTACGCATCGGTCGGTAATGATGGGGACCACATTGCTCCGTCCTCCAAAATCCCTCGAACAGGACCGTGTGGATCCGGTTGGTAGAACAAATGAGACTTCGACATGAGGCTCAAATTGATGACCTTACGGGGTTGTCGCAAGTCATGGTTTGACTATCGAGTCTCAATTCCGATGGCACTTTTACCGCAAAGAAGGAAGAGGGTTCTCCTCCTCTTCTTAATCGTCTGGATACATCAAGATGCTACCCCAAGATTCCTATGTTTCCACCACGGGACTCCCGCCCGTCGACTTACAGGGCAACCGGCCCCCAAACAGCGATCGGGGACGAAAGAGTTCGGTATCTTGTCGGTTGTCCCCTCTCAAAGTGATGATCCCGCAAATATCGGCTGAGTGATGAAAATCAAGGAACGATTGAAGAAATATGGTCGGCCATCAAAGCCACGGAAGAACGCCGGACAGACGGCGGGCTGGATTGAAGAGGCCACATGCCACTTCGGGACCTTAACAATATCCCAACCGGCGGGGCTACCACGAAGGACAAACATATGCTGTTCCGGGACCTCAATATCTCTCATTATCCGTGAGTCCAATCACTCGCTTCCGAGATGAGCCCGGCGGCGAATCCCCGGAACCGGTTCCACTCAAAGTCATTCCGGCCACCGCTCAACACGAGGTCCCAAATCCGCCACAGTAGTAGAACACATTTGGTGGGATATTTGTGATTGTCCCGATTGCCTTGAAAGGGATTATCGGATTGGATACACGAGGACCGTCCTCCTAAGAAA
The DNA here is from genome assembly GCA_022495995.1 of Adenophora triphylla var. japonica. Classification (NCBI taxonomy): domain Eukaryota; kingdom Viridiplantae; phylum Streptophyta; class Magnoliopsida; order Asterales; family Campanulaceae; genus Adenophora; species Adenophora triphylla. The sequence continues at coordinate 161,888 of JAFEMH010001638.1, read as the reverse complement.
AGAAAATTTCCTCCCGGCCAAAAATTGAAGGAGAGATTCGAGGCGGTAATAACGGTGTGGGAACGCTCGGGGAGCCATGCGGGGATTTGATTATTATGTACTCTACTCCGGTCGGTCTTCCCCAAGCAAACGGGGGTAAAAGAGCGAGAAAAGCCTTGCCAACGACGGAATTGAGACCTTCGGATACCAGTGCTGGCAGAGAAGTCCAACCCCCTCGGGGTCGGCCCAAGGTTCGCCTTTGTCCAGCTCCCGAGTATACACCGACGAAGAAAAACCGACGCTGATCTGGCGCTCCCACTCAATCAACATGTTGTTTGGAGATGGCAACCGCCACAAAAGGCCTCGGTATAACCCGGGGGCTTCGGCGAAGGCTCTACCTCGCAAGAAAAAGCACGAAGTGAGCCGGCTTGATGACTCTCTATCCCGAGATAAGGACCAAATCTATGACCCCCGCCTATATGGCGGCATGATCACCTTCTGCGACGAAGATTTACCAAGAGATGTCTCCCAACATAATGAAGCTTTGTACATCACCATTAAGCTCAACACGGTATCGCTCCCTGGAGTATTGGTGGACAACGGATCAGCGCGTTAATGTCCTCCCCCTCGCATGATGCGGGCCTTACGCATCAATGAAAGGCACATGATCCCATCTACCGGTCGGTCAAGGCATATGATGGCACGTCCCGTCCCATCACGGGGACGGTGACTCTGGAACTGCGGTACGAAACCCAAATGGTGCCCGCAAAGTTCCATGTAATGGATATCCCCTCCGAGTTCACAGCCCTACTAGGGCGCCCTTGGTTGCATCACATGAAAGCCATAGCCTCCACTCTCCACCAATGTGTCAAATTCATTAACCGACAAGGGGACCTTGAAGTCATAAGGCCTGACAGCTTCCTCATAGGGAACGAAGCCGAGACCGTTACCAAGCATGCTCTTAGCCGGACAGGGGGCTACCTCCTCCGAGTCGACCAAGTGACTATCGGGGCAAGTCTCGCCAGAATCCCCCAGAATCCGGTGATGCCAACTATGTCAACTCACTCAAGCGAGCAGACTCCGAAGAAGTCAGATTCATCAAATCCAATTGTCATTTCCAACATTTGGAGGCATCTTTTGGAAGGAAACATTGAACGCCGCCATGATACATGCACACAAAGCCCCCGGTTCCTAATCACGGCTTCGTCACCATTCTTCAAACCCACTCTCGACCACCCAAGCCAGGAAATTTTCATGATAAAGATCGACAAGCATCGTCGTACTCAACTCGAATCTATGAACGTCGTGTGGGACGTCCTCCTTGTTGAACTACCTGCCAAGCCTTTCCGCTCGAGTATGGGACATGAGATTTTTCTAGCAGCACACCGAGACGCAATACGTCCTTACATCTGGATTGAGCGGTCAGATTGTGACGAAATGGAAATCCCCAGAATTGAGGAAGATCCCTACATCCACATGCTCAGCTTTCAGACGCTAGACGCAATTGATCCTGGTTCAGAGAAAGAGATGATAGCAGTGTCCGAGGAAGGAGAACAGAAAAGAGACAGCCCCCGAGTCATGAGGCCCCTGACAGTAATGCCGCTAAAGAATTGGGAAACTCTCTCAGGCCCGTCCGCGACCAAAGAAGAAATGATCACCAAACTTGGATTGGTCCCCCGTCCCTTTGTGTCAACCTTTGTAAAGTCCTCTGAGTCTCTCATTGTTGAGTTTGAGTCTTCCGAGTCGTCCGATGGCCTCACGCCTGAAGACCACGAAATTGTAGCCAATGTTGTATTCCCTCTTATTCTCAATGAAATGACGAACCGTTCTGAGTATCCCTTAATTGCCACTTTAACTAATGATGAATTAACTAATAATCTAAAAACAGTTAATAACGATTCACTAGATGAAGAAGCAGACACATTAAATGAACAATATATCAAAGAAATCTTTAAGCAGGTTGTTCGGAAAGAGGAAAATCGAGCCCAAGCTGCCGAAGAGATTTTGACGAGTGTGAATCTGGGAACTGCGGAAGAGCCTAAAGAGACGCAAATTGGTAGTTTCTTCGGAGGGACTGAAAGGGATGCCCTAATTGAGCTGCTAAAAGAATTTGTCGATGTGTTCGCATGGTCCTATAAAGATATGCCAGGCCTCGATCCTTCCATAGTTGAGCACCGAATACCGCTCGACCTTAAGTCAAGCCAGCAAAGCGTAAGCTAAGAAGAATTAAGCCCGAATGGTCCCTACAAGTGAAAGAGGAGATAGAAAATATGCTCGGGCGGGGGTTCATCGTAGTCATTGAATACCCTACATGGCTTTCCAACATAGTAACATGACCAAGGCCAACGGAAAGATCCGGTCTTTGCGTAGACTTCAGAGACTTGAACAAAGCCACCCAAAAGACGATTTCCCCTGCCAAACATCGACATTTTGGTAGATTCCACGGCCAACCATGAAGTCAAATCCTTCGTCGACGGTTTTGCCGGCTACAACCAAATCAAAATGGCGTAAGAGGATCAAGCCAAAACGGCCTTCACAACCCCTCGGGGCACCTATCGCTACACGGTCATGCCATTCGGACTAAAGAATGCCGGGCTACGTACCAAAGGGCGGCTACGGCTCTGCTCCATGACATGATCCACAAAGAAATTGAGGTCTATGTGGACGACATGATAATACATTCCAGAGGATCGATGGCGGCACTTTGTTGATTTGAGAAAATTCTTCGGCCGCCTCCGAGACCACAAAGATGAGACCGAATCAGCCAAGTGCACCTTCGGTGTAAGACGAGGTAAGGTGCTAGGATATATGGTGACGTAACGGGGAATCGAAGTAGATCCCCGTAAAATCAAGGCGATAGTTGAAATGAAGCCACCCCGGACACCGACGTAAGTGAAATCCTTCATGGGAAGACCGCAATACATAAGCCGCTTTGTAAATCAGTGACCTCGACCGCGAGCCGATCTTCAAGTTGATGAAGAAAAATGCCTACACGTAATGGACTCCGAATGTCGGCTTGCCTTCAACAGATCAAGGCATACCTTGTGAATCCCCGATTCTCTCGCCCACCACATCGGCAAAAGCCACTCTTGCTATATCTAAGCTGTCACGGATACAAAGAATTGGGGCTATGCTAGCTCAAGAGAAGAAAGATTCCAAGATCGAAAACGCCATCTATTTCGTAGCGTAAAGCTCCAAGGAAGCGAACTCAATTACTCGCTATGCGAGAAGACTTGCGCAGTTTGGTCCGGGTAGTGGGAAAGTTGAAACACTACATGCAGCCTCACCCGATACATCTTGTCTCAAGGATAGACCCCATCAAATATCCGTTCGACAAGCCTTCCATCTCCATGAGGTTGGCAAAATGGTCGTTCTTTTTGGCCGAATATGACATCACTTATGTTTCAAGGAAATACGTAAAAGGACGCATAATGGCGTAACATTTGGCCGATTTCCCAAGTGATGAGTCCCGAGGACTCCGAACCTCAATTTCCCGATGATGGAATCTTCGCTCTAGAAGGAGAAAATCGCCGGCAACTCTTCTTCGACGGGCGTCAAACAAAAGGGGAACGGAATAGGAATGCTTCGGTCGATCCTACCGACGAACACACCCCCATAGCAAGCAAGGTTGAACTTCGAAGTCACCAACAACGCCGTCGAATATGAAGCTTGCATAGCCGGGTTGAAGCCGCCCTTGAAAGAAATATCAAGGAATTGGAGGTGTATGGTGACTCGCCCTCATCATCAATCAGGTCTCTAACAAATGGAAGACCGTGGACCCGGCCCGCGTAAATATCACACTTACATGGAAGAGCTAGTAACTCAATTCAAGGAGATCAGCCTTTCATTACTTGCCCAGGGATCGCAATGCATTTGCAGATGCTCCGGCAACGCTAGCCTCCTCGTTGAAATACCCGAAGGGAAGTCCGTCAAACCATTCGTAGCCTGTGAGAAGAGAAAATCCCGCTTATTGCTTTGAAATCGCGTAAGCCGAACCGGCCAATGATCCCCGGTACACTCGCATCTACCAAGCATTCGAAGGATGGCGAGGCCCCTTTCAAAAATGAAGATGGGGAATATAAAGAAGGAATCAAAGCGAAAAGTCTCTCGGCCACAGCGGCTCGCCTCCCATTATGTTCTTTTGGGAAATATGCTATACAAGAAGCGTTATCAAGGCCCCCTCCCGCGATGTATCGGCAAACAAGAGGCTACCGAACTCATGAAAGAAATACATGGTGGTACTCGCGGCCCTCACATGAATGCTCGAGCTCGATGCAAATCATACCGAGAATGAGGTACTTTTGGATCTCCATGGAAACCGACCGCATCCAGCTCGTCAAAAGCCGCGACAAATGCCGCCGATACTCCAATCTTAATCACTTGCCTCCTCACGAGTTATACCGCATGACAACCCCTTGGCCTTTCGTCACTGGGGAATCGATGTCATAGGCAAAATCACACCATCAGGCAGCAACGGCCACGAATTCGTCCTGGTAGCTGTGGATTATTTCACCAAGTGGGTTGAAGCCAAGTCCTACAAAATCCTCAACTCAAGAAAAGTAGCCCTCTTCATCAAAGAGAACATCATATGCAGATACGGGTTGCCAGCCGAAATCATCTCAGATAATGGATCCCACTTCGAAGGGGAATGTGAAAACCGTCGGCGTAATTCCGAATAACCCGTCACAAGTCATCTCCTTACGGGCCCCAAACCAACGGAGCCGTTGAAGCAAAGCAAACAAGACTCGGGAAAATATCATCCGGAAAATGGCTGTCCAAGGCGTAGATTGGCCCGAGAAGTTACACTGGCACTCTGGGGCTACAAAACATCAGTCAGAACGGCAACTGGGGAAACACCGTTTGCCCTCACATACGGAATGGAAGCCGTACTCCCAATCGAGCTAGAGATCCCCTCGCTCCGTATACTACTGGAAAGCCAGATCAACGAGGTCGAATGGCTCCAGAGTCGCCATGACGAATTGGCCCTGCTAGATGAGCGACGATTGAAAGCCATGGAACACATCCGAGCCTACCAAGGAAGAATGGCCAGAGCCTTCGACAAGAAAGTAAAGCATCGGAGGATCCGAGAAGGGGATCTCGTTTAAAAGAAAAGCCCCCACCCGTATCAACCTCGGCAAATGGGAGCCTGTATGGGTCGGGCCATATGTCGTCCGTAAGATCTTCTCCTGAGGAGCCATGCAACTTGCGTGACCTCGACGGAATCCCTTTGTACACCCAGTGAATGGTGACAAGCTGCGCAGATACTACGCGTAAAACAAAGAAAAAAGAAGAAGTCAAAAAAAAAGAGTGCTAAAAGAGTAATACCCAACTAGGTTGAAAACCCGAAAAGGGCGGCCTAGGTAAAAAACAGGGTTGCACCAAAAAAACAAAAAAAAAACAAAAAAAACACAACAAAAAAAAATCGTTGAACTACGAAGACCCGAGCTCCTCAAAATGAGGGGAACGTAGGCAGCCGAAACGGTTCGGTCTAAAACACAAATAAAAGTCATACTTTGGCATCAATACAACCGATCGTACCATGAAAGCGTCTCGAAAAACTCTAAAGCAATTCAAATATTCATTACAAGTTAAAAGCTTTTGATGAGTCTAAGCCCGATTCATTCCTACAACCGGCAACCCGCTAAAAGAAAACTAAGATACATAATCAAACTAATGTGTCCGCCATGACAAGAAAGGGATACTCGGAAACCTCGTAGTCACTCCATGCCACTCGAACCGGCCTCTCCCCTCTTCTTCCCCTTCGAGTCTTCTTTTTCCGAACAGAAAATGTCGGTCTTCCTCCTACCAAGCTCGGGTGTAGAACAGGGATCTATCAAACCAGCCTCCGCTGTGGCCTTAGTAGCCCTAGCGTCATCTCTCATCTCCCGTAGCCTAGCCGATAGCATAGGAGCCCTCCTCTCCCGTCTCTTGACTTAAGCCTCATAGTCGGTCACGCCGTCTCCGCTCCCGTCATGAGGGTTGGCCCTCGCCTCGGCCCTCCTCCTCTCGAAACAATGGGTCCTCCGCACCCACAATGGCCTCACGTCGCATCAAAATAGCCATCCGAGTCTCTCCTAAATGCCTCTCGTACCAATCCAGTGCACCAAGTGGTCGTGAACACCGGCCTCGGACGCTCGAGGATAACCCGAGGAGGAAAACGTCATATCTCCATGCTCGGGAAAGAAAGGGAAACACCGAAGGATCATCCATAAAAACAGGAGCCACCACCCCGATGGCTATATCATCAAAGTTCTCCAAAGGAACCCGCTCCAAGCCGAATTGTCTCGTAACCAAAGACGGAATATAGAAGCCGGACCGAGAAAGCCCCTAAGCATGACCACATGAGACCCGTCCCGAAGCACTCTGCGAGTCTCCACCCGCCAACAAGGCACCGACCATCTCGATATCTTCGTCCGGCGACCAGCCATCCAACGCTCCCATGAGCCCCGATCATCGAAATCCACAAAGAACCCCCTCCCGGCAAATGTCCAAGGCTTGATCATGTCGGGAGTTTCCCGAAGAATCCCCAAACGCTCCATCGCCCACAGTGGTCAAGAGGAACGGGCCGCCCTCGCGCATATACCGCTTCCGGTAGCCAGCCTATCGAGAGCATGAAAAGTCTCTCCCAAAATCAAAGGAACGACATCTCTCGCCTGTGCGACAGTGAACGACAACATCCAAGAAAGACCGATGGCAAATCCCAAAGGAATAGACCATGAACAGGGTGCCAAACATACAAAGTTCAAAGGCATCCCAATAGGCATCATCCACCAAGCCTAGGCCCCTAAACCTATCGGGAAGGCCGGAAATATCAAAATGATCGGGACCACGGATCATACCTTGCGCTTCCTCCGGGGAAAGATGAAGGAGGACGCACAATCTGTCAACAAAAGAAGCCCCTCCGGGCAAAGGAACCGCTATCTCTTCCACCTCCGGACCTCCATGCAAGGCCCGAAATTCTTCCACAGTCGGAACAATCTCGTTGAAGGAAAGGCAAAAGACATGCCTTCTACTGTCCCAAAATGAGGAAGAAGCCCTCAAAAGCTCATAATCCGGAATCAATTCCTTGAGAGACCATAAGCACTTCACCTTATACCTTTCTTCAAAGGAGAACCTCCTCTCATGCATAATCTCCCGGGACCAATCCTTAAACTTGTTGAAGAATGACATTTGGGATTCTTGGGACAATTTTGATGGAGCTTTTCTATGGTTTTCCATGGATTTTCTCTCTTTCTCCCCGAAAATGGCTGTTTGGACTGGAGGTTGAAGAGGATATTTGAATTTTAAAAATAAAGTGAGACCAGATCTGAAGCAAAATTAAAGGACAGTGTCAGATTTCTGTCCTATCCGCGCGGACAAGTTTGTTCTCCATCAGAAAAAAAATCTGCAACAGTCCAAACTGCTAAACCAAAGAGGAATATTCCGTCCCGGTTGCTCGAAACCTGTGCAAAAAAAACCTCCCCCAAACCAGTCCATATACCAAACACTAATACCCTTGCCAAAAAAACCAAGGCTCATGCAACATTGCATTCATACTGCATTGCGTTCATAAAAAAATAAAATCCTAAATTATTACATTCCAAAAATAAAGGGAGTGTGCAAAAAAAAAAAAAAGTAGGTAACAATAATCCTAAATTATTACATCAAAAAAAAATGTGCATAAGCTGTACAAATCTCAATCCCAGTCATAAATCTCAAAATCTCAGAAAATCAGTCTAAAAAAAAAAAGAGATGATCAATCAGAATCCCCAGCGCCCGACGTCTGTCCCCGGTCCCTCTTGCGACTCGGGCCCGCCTCCTCAGGAGCCCTGAAAATCTCGGGCTCAGAATCGTCCTCGTCTCCAGAAAGAGGCTCGTCAGGACCAACCGGCACGCTCTGATAGGGCAAGCCAAGATCTGCGAAAAAATCATATCCGAAGGTGAAGGCGTCGGATTCCTGGACGTACGAAGACGACCCACCATGCTGCCAAACGTGTCCCTGCCCGTGTGGATCCCCAAGAATGACGTGATCCGAAGGCAGCACCGCGCGGGGATCAATGAGAGGAGACAGAGGAGTCTCTGAAGAAGTCTCTGAACGAATAGGGGAAGCCTTCCGCCTAACAGGCGCCGGCCGTGGTCGCCTCGCTCTAGCCTGAGGAGCCCCGCAAGCGACCATCCTCCCGATGAATCTCTTAGCTCCGATCACTTGCTTCGTCGCCTTCTCGACGACCACCTCCGAAAACCGCACAAAAGCAAAAGCGTCGAAACAGCTGAAGCGAGAAATGATGACAGGAAAGAAAAGAAAAAAAAGAAAGAGAAGCCATACCTTCATACCCTGACGAGGCCGGAAAGCTCGTGGAAGCCGCTCAGCCGAGGGATCTGCACCCTCAATCGGACCCCATCCTGGATATATGAAAAATCCGTCCGAGGGTACCGCGGATCCCAAGCCCCTCTCTATCCGTAACTCCGGGGCATCCTCAGCCTCCTCAAAACAAATACGGGTACGGCTCATCGCCACAAATGCCGAGAAGTGCCGGCGGCTCGGTAATCATCCTAGGTCGCAGATGTCACTCGGGTGCATCATATCGGCAGGAGGCTCCACCGGTGTCCTCAAAGGCGAATTCACGCCATGCCGGCGCGTCACCCTCTCTCCTGCATAATAGGCATCGCAGTCGACCTCTCGTAATCCTCCGCCGCTCGTCCAAATCTCGGCGCCCTTCACCGCGCCACCTCGAAACGATCCTGTGGATAAAATATCATCTTCTCGTCCGTCTCAGCCTCCGTCAAAGGAAGGCAATCCGCGTATCTAAGAGTCGTACGCCCTGGAGCTTATCTTCTCCCGGCATGCTTGGACCAAGAGCGCATGGCCGGATACGCCCGACGTACTCCACCGCCGCCGCCACATCGTGACGTGGAAAAACTCCAACGCCCATACTCTGCGAAAGGTAAAAATCCAATCAATCCAAAGGCAAAAGAAAAGTGTTTGCTCAAGAAAAAAAAGGGAAAGCAAAAAGAGAGGTTATACCTCCAGTGGCAAACTCAAAGCAAGATAAGGAGCTCACAGCCTCTTCCGCCGTACCTATTGAGAGCAAAGTAAAGCTCTGCCACTGGCCTCTCCCAGGAGACATCTACACCATCTCCATGTCCTCCAAGGACCTCAAGAAGGCAAAGACCGCCGTCCTCAAAGCATGTCCAAAAAGGGTGCTCGAAAAAGCAAACCACAAGAAGGCCCCGGCAATCTGATCGGCGCCTATCCTCTCCTCCCCAGCCTCGTAACTCACAATGGTCTCCACAATCATCCCGTAGACCACCGCATACTCCATCCCCATCCCCTTTTGGGAATAGGGGAAAATCCCGTAAGAGCCTCGCAGATCCGCATCGCTATAGCCATCCCGCCACTCAATGTTGCGTCCATTGAAGGACAAACCCGTGATCGCAAAGCATAGTCGGAAGGCGTAACCGTAGCCTCGCCCCGTAAGAAGTGAAACGTGTGGGTCGCATCCCACCGGCCGCGCCAAAGCAAACATCAAGCCCTTGCTCTTAGGGAACTTGACCACCCCCTCAAGCACTCAACAAACTCCTAAAGCCCGGTCTCAACAACAACTGCCTCCGACTCGGCAAGAAAGCTCCTCGGCCCGCATTCTAAGCCGGTCCCACAAGTCAACTACAGACTCCACCGATCCTCGAGTCTTCATCTTGTTCAGCTGCTCAGTAACGTAGTTGTTTCCACCCTGCAATAAAAAAAAAGAAAATGTCAAAAAAAATTGCATTTGCATTTGCACAAAAAAAAAAAAAAAAAAAAAAGCAAAGCATACATATGCATCAAAGAAAATTCGACAAAGATGACAAAGCATACAATGAGCATAGCCCCATTTTTTCGCACAAAAAAAAGACGCTTTTCAGCAAATCCCAATCAACATTCATGAAAAAAAAATCTTTCATACAAAGAGTCAACGGAAGTAAAAACTCCGTCCCATTTTCAAAAAAAAAAAAAAGAAGTTCCTATGCATGCATGCATATCATCCATCATCTCAAAAAAAAAAAAATAATAAATAAAATAAAAAAAATCCTACATTCATACATCCTACGGAAGCAAAAACTCCGTCCCATTTTTCATAAGACATGCATACATGCATTCATCAAAAAAAAAATGCATTCCTACGGGAGTAAAAACTCCGTCCCGTTTTCATAAAATAACATGCATTCAATCAACGGGAGGAAAAATCCGTCCCACTTTTCAAAAAAAAAAATCAAAAAAATCATACATTCATATCATCAAGATCAATATTCAAATCACAATTTTCGAATTTACAAAAAAAAATGGCGAAAATGCCAATTCTTTTTCCAAGCAAAATGCATATTTTGGGATACCCACATAATCATTACAACATGCAAAGCATCAAAATCAAGATTCAAAGCCAAGAACATCAATCATTCGAATTTTCAAAAAAAAAAATTCACCCAAAATTCAATTTCAAGCAAGAAATCAACAAAGGGAATGAAAAGATTCGAAGTATACCGTTCGGAGACTCGGATCAGAAGCCCAATGTTGCCAAGCATCGGGGTAGGGCTCCTCCGCAATCGATTGCGAAAGAGTATAGTGCCTCCTCATCCGGACGAGCTCCAATCGTCTCTCCGCCACCGGGCCACGTCCTTGGCCTTGAAAAGCACCTTCCCCGTGTTCCATTGCTCGAAAATCGAAGAAAATCGGAAGATTTCGAAGCTTTTTTGCCCAACAATGGCGGTTTTTTGCGTTTTCTCTCTTCCTCTCTCGTAATTCTGTAAAAACAGACTGGGGAAGAAGAAAGGGGGCGGCCCCTCATTTAAAACCCTCTGAACACGCTCCTATCCGCGCGGATAGGATTGTCAGGGTCAAAATGACCCTTTTGCCCTTTAAAAATCCAGGACTCTGCAGTTTAGTCCCCAACTTGACAGAGTTAACCAAAGTTAACCAAAGTCACTCACAAGAAAATTACCCCCGGCAGTCAAACGTAAGACCGATCTCCCCGAGAAAGATAACGGAATCCCGTATCTTTCATCAAAATTACCCCCGGCAGTCAAACGTAAGACCGATTTTCCCCGAGAAAGATAACGAAATCCCATTTCTTTCATCAAAATCATCAACGGCAGTCAAACGTAAGTCCGATTTCTCCGAGAAAGATAACGGAATCCCGTTTCTTTCATCAAAATCATCAACGGCAGTCAAACGTAAGTCCGATTCTCCGAGAAAGATAACGGAATCCCGTTTCTTTCACCAAAATCATCAACGGCAGTCAAACGTAAGTTCGATTTCTCCGAGAAAGTTAACGGAATCCCGTTTCTTTCATCAAAATCATCAACGGCAGTCAAACGTAAGTCCGATTTCTCCGATAAAGGTAACGGAATCCCGTTTCTTTCATCAAAATCATCAAACGGCCGTCAAACGCAAGTCAGATTTCTCCGAGAAAGCTAACGGAATCCCGTTTCTTTCATCAAAATCATCAACGGAAGTGAAACGTAAGTCCGATTTCTCTGAGAAAGATAACGGAATCCCGTTTCTTTCATCAAAATCATCAACGGCAGTCAAACGTAAGACCGATCTCCCCGAGAAAGATAACGGAATCCCGTATCTTTCATCAAAATCATCCCCCGGCAGTCAAACGTAAGACCGACTTTCCCGAGAAAGATAACGGAATCCCGTATCTTTCATCAAAATCATCCCGGCAAAGCCAAACGTAAGACCGATCTCCCGAGAAAGATAACTAATCCCGTATCTTTCATCAAAATTACCCCTGCAAGCAGTCAAACGTAAGACCGATCTCCCCGAGAAAGATAACGAAATCCCATATCTTTCATCAAAATTACCCCTAAGCCAAACGTAAGACCGATCTCCCGAGAAAGATAACTAATCCCGTATCTTTCATCAAAATTACCCCTAGCCAAACGTAAGACCGATCTCCCGAGAAAGATAACGGAATCCCGTATCTTTCATCAAAATTATCCGGCAGTCAAACGTAAGACCGATCTCCTGCACGAATATGTCTCGATTTTCCCCAAAGAAAGGCTAACAAAATCCCCAAAGAAAGTTAACGGAATCCCAAAAGCCAACGAAATCTTGAGTAGATCTCGAACTACGAAAGGGCTTGATTCCCACTAGGGATACGTAGGTAGCCTATCATTAGGTCCAGCCCCTCGACTAAAACGGTCACCCTCTCCTTCGGCAGCAGACAAAGTCCACCGAAAGGCCATTTCACATCAAGGTCCGAGGCACCTAAAACGCCATCATCAAGGTTTGAGGCACCTAAAACGCCATCATCAAGGTTCGAGGCACCTAAAAAGCCATCATCATCCAGGTTTAAGGCACCTAAAACGCCATCATCAAGGTTCGAGGCACCTAAAACGCCATCATCAAGGTTTGAGGCACCTAAAAAGTCATCATCATCCAGGTTTGAGGCACCTAAAACGCCATCATCAAGGTCCGAGGCACCTAAAACGCCATCATCAAGGTTCGAGGCACCTAAAACGCCATCTCCAAGGTTCGAGGCACCTAAAACGCCATCATCAAGGTTCGAGGCACCTAAGACGCTATCACTAGGAAAGCGATAAATCGCAATCATCCCCAGCGGAGCGGATAGCCATCCGACCAAAAATGGTCATTTCCTATCCCCAGCAGAGCGGATAGCCATCAGACCAAAAATGGTCATCTCTTATCCCCAGCAGAGTTTCTCTCCAGCAACCGATTGCAGAACTCGCTTTCAAGGTTCGAGGCACCTAAAACGCCATCATCTCCAGGGTCAAAGACCCGAACTACGACTGGCTTGATTCCCATTCGGGATACGTAGGTAGCCTATTAATAGGTTCAGCCACCCGATCACTCGACCATCCTGCCAAATATGGAGCCTTACTCTTATCGACGACCCCGCTTTCTTCGAAAGCGCCGTCGCCGAGGGGCTACTGTAAGTGCTCCAATTTGAGCTTGTTAGAATTTTCGTTAGAAAATTAACGAAAGTTATAACATTTCTAACAATTCCTAACATTCCTAACTTTTCTAACAAAGTGAGGGCAAAATGGGGATTGCCAAAAAAAGATAAACCAAGGAAAGGAATCAAAAAGCAAAAGAAATAAGAAAAACCAAAAAAAGAAATGGTCGGAAACATAATCCGCCGGTTAATTTGAATTTTAAAAAGATTATTCCTCTTGTCCAAAGCCCGGAGCAAAGATTTAATGAACAAAGGCACGCCGGCAGTCCTATCCGCGCGAATGAGATTGCAATTTTCAGAGGGCTATAAATTGAGCCCTCCAAATACAAAAAAAGGAGGAACAAGAGCACAATTCATAGTATCTCAGCGAATATACTCGAGAAAACAGTGAGAATTCTTTAAGAATTGTCACCTTTTTCTCTTGAATCTTTCCAACTTTCACTCACTCAAATCAAACCCAAACACTCTTGCATTCAAGCCTCAAACACTCATATATTTAAGCCAAAGCCCCAAAATACAAAGAAGATAGGTATAACCTCCCTCTTCTTACCCTAAATCTCTCATCCATGCATGCATTTTCAAACTACAAAATGTAGTTCATTCATCTTCTTGTCTTAGATTCAAGAAGATCACCATGGAAGTTCATCTCCATGGATGATCTTCTACAAGGATCAACATTATTTTCAAGTTCTCTTACTTTCTTGCAAAGAAAACACATTTTCAAAACCCTAAAAAACATTTTCAAGCATCAAATCTCATTTTCAAAGGATAAAAATCTCCTTCCCAAGCAAATGAAGTGCTTAGTCCTAATGTACCCCAAGGATGGTTTGGTATAGTTGATTCACCACTAAAATGTCAAGTGATAACTAACCAAAACCTAGGGAAATGGGGACAAGCATGGATGCAAAACCCCCCTTAAAATCATATTTTCTTTCTTGAGAAGTTGCTGTCCAGTAGCAATTTTCCAAGATCCCAGTCCATTGTCTTAATTTTTGGACACAGATAAACTTGGAATTTGGTGTTGACTAAAAATTACTTTTTGTAGCCAACATCCATAGATTTCCAGACATATTTTTACTTTATTTTTTGGGTGAGTAAAACTCTCTTTTTCAAATTTTCTTTTAGAGGCTAGTTCATCAGCTTCTGGAAATCCAGATTGCATATCTGAGATTTCTAGAAGGTTTTGACCCCTCAAATCTTCTCGAAAATAGAAAATTCCTTCGTACAAATCTTATTTAAGGTGTCTGGAACAACTTTCATTCTCTGAGTTTATCCAGATTATGAATTTTTAAGACCCTTGAATCCATTTCAAAATCAAAGGTCCACTGCCTTTTTCATTCTGGCAGAAGTAGCTCTCAACTTCAAAAGGTCTTTTGAGTACCAAATCTCAATCCAAAAATCTTTCAAAAAATCATGGGATCAGTTTAAAGTCTTAAAAAGATATCCCAATTTTTACTTTTCTGAGTTTCAAATTATTTTGGCCAAAACACACACACACACACACAAATGATTTTTAGCTTGGAAGACTCGTTTTACGAGGCATTCCGGGTGCACACTAACGTCCTTCCCGGCGTGTAACATGACCTTCGAACCCAAATTTCTGATCTCGGGCATTTTTCAAAGTTTTGACCCTTAAAACAAAAATGGCGTGGTGACTCCGTTCTTTTCCCGGGTTTTATTTGGTTTTTTTCAAAGAAACGCAAAAAATTGAATTTTTTCCCGCGAATGGCGACATCATCACAGTTACTCTAGAAGATTGCTCAGAATCGGAAGGATTGAATGCCGAGATTGAAGGTACGATCAATAAGGAAATGTCAAATGGTCAAGGCGAAATTTATGGATCTTCACCTAGCAATGAGACTCTCGTGGGTAGCCAAGCACATTTAGCTGCTGTAATTCCGCAAGCAAAGGCTAATGCAAATATGGAAAATATGGAGCTGCTGAACTATTGCTTTGAAAAGGAAGGAAATTCGGTTAGTGAGGATATTGGGGCTATGAATGGGCCAGAATTAATGGGATCCTCTTCTTTTGATCAAAATCGAGTGCAGCAATCTGGCCTTGAGTTAAATAAAATTAATGAAATTCGAGAAAAGGTCCGGCAAATTCAAGCCTCATCTTCTGCTCCAAACCTTCGTCCCGTTGTAGCTCGCACACCGAATCCCAAATATTTTAATCCTGAATTTATAAACTCAAAAAATCTAAAAGAAGCTCTTACTATTCGGGAAAAATGCGATTCTGAATAGAAAGGCGGTCTTTCTGCTACTTCTCATTCGGCATATCAATAACTCGCACTTATGAGGGTATAGTTGGAGGAGTTCATGTTGATCTGTGGGCTCCAATGGCTGACTGCGATAATTTTGAAGATTATTACGATGAAGAAGATGACTTTCAAAAGGTTAAAGGGAAACGAGAAAAATCTGGATCGAAAGCTAAATCAAAAAATCTCAAGCCTAAAAGGCCTTGGATTCCTAAAAGGCAATTTGATTGACCTTTTATTTTATTTATTTTATTTTATTTTTATGGTTTTTCTTCTTATTTAACCTTTTTCTTTTGTGATGGTTCTGGCTTAGTCCTCCATCACCTCTTTGTACCTTTTAATTTTCAATAAAATTTAGGGGGCACTGCCCTTTTCGTCAAAAAAATAAAAAATAAAAAATAAAAAAAAAAGGGTGTGTCAATTGGCTAGTTGGAGGAGGTTTTTGGGTGTTGGAGTTACAGTAGCAGTCTTCCTCCTATGTTTAAGTGACCCCTTCTTGGCCGGTGAAATTGAGGATTTTTGGGTTTTTTTTCTTCCTATTATATAAGAGGTTTTTCCAATTTAATTATGAGAAAAATTGGCCATTTTGAGCAATTTTATACATATATATATATATAATACTCCCTCCGTCCCAATCTAAATGTCCCAAATATGAAGCGGCACGGGAATTAAGAAATGAATATACTCCCTCCGTCCCCCTGATAATCTGCAAAAAGACCCCTTTTGGACGTCCCACAATAATCTGCACTTTTCTAAAATGGAAATGAGACCCACTTTTCTCTACTCACAACCATTACCCACTTACTTCACTTTCTCTTTTCTACCCAACCATCTACACTCACATCACATCACCTTTTTCACCTTTTACCTTAATTTCCGTGCCTTGCAAAAAAGTATATATTTTCATGGGAAGGAAGGAGTATATAATGTAAAAAGTGTATAATGAAATAAATATTGTGAGTATGAAAGTGATGTAGGAAAGAGAAAGTGGGATAGGAAATAGTTAGTGGATATTTATTATGAGTATGACAAGTGAGTCCCACAAATAAAAAAGTAATAAAAAATTTTCCTTTTTTGAATTGGGACATTTTAAATGGGACACCTAAAAAGAAAAGTTGGGACATTATTTGTAGTGGGACGGAGGGAGTATGCAATATGTGATAGAGTTGAGTGTTTCTTTGTAATTTCTTTCCCATTTCCCTTTATTATGAACTCTTTAACATGAATTGTAGATTATGTAACTATGAAAAGTGATTAATTAGCCATTAAAAAATATGTGGAAATAAGAAAGTACTATATATTAATGTATGAAAATGTAATTAGGAAATGTATGCATATTATAGTACTTGCATACATATAAATGAGATAGAGAGCTTGAGAGAGTACCATTTTGTAAACCCTTCAACATTCATTTTCTTTTGTTTATGTTTAAGATAGTTTTTAAAATCTTTTCAATCGAAAGGCAATTTTTCAATTATAGCCGCCACTTGAAAGCTTTCACTAATCACCATTCCCTCGACATGAATTTCATGGATTATTATTTGCAATTATTTCACTTGACTTTTAACTGTTTTAGAGTCTACCATTTTGTAATTGAGAAAGCGGTCAATAATGATTTTCTTTTTATCCGCGTCATCGATGTTGTACTTATTCCAAGGACTCCCATAGTTCCTTTGCAGTTTTCTTAACACTATAAACATTATATAGTGTATCTGACAACCCATTTAGTATTTATTTTCGGCAAAGGAACTCTGAATGCTTCCAAGCATTAAGAGCAGTAACGGCTTGCATTTCCTTCTCATTCTCACCCAACTATGGCGGATCTTCCTTAAGAAACCTCGCCAAGTTCAAGGTGGTCAAATAGAAAAGCATCGTTTGTTGCCACCGTTCAAAGTCTTGGCCAAAAAAAATTTCTGGCTTCTCACCATGGTGAGTCGGAACAGTTTGCACAACCACATTCCTTGGAGGATTGGTTTCCACACAAAGCGCTTCCTCCACACGAGAAGTCTAAGAATTGTTTCCAGAATTGGTTCCCACATTGTTCGATTCAGTAGCCATCAAAACGAAACAGAAAATTAGATCACTGTTTTTACAATGTTTTCCCTTCCAATGAATAGAATTTGTCTTAAGATTGTTAGAATAATTGATTATAAAATACTTGAAAATTATAGAAAAAAGAATAAAAACAGTATATAAATGAAAACTGTAAATTGATTCTTGAAATTTCCCGAGTCGTGTATGACACACTCTCTTTAAGACAAATTCGCCCCCTCACCGAGTTGTGCTTGAGGTTCTACCGGACGTTTGCCTTCCAAGAAGAAATGGACTGACCGTTGCTGCACACTAGTACCTCGGGTGAATTGAAGTTATGCCTGGACGGTATCACCACCGAATGCAAATATAGGAGGCCAAATGAAAAGACTGTTCAATATGCTGCGAATTGGAGAGAGGAGAGATTTTGGAATTGTGTGTTAGAATCTGTTTGTGTTATTTTCTTTCTATAGCTGCCAAGGAGGACATTCGCGCACGCAGCACGCGCACACACATGAGTTCGGTAGCCCCAATCACATTTTGAACCTTGATTTGCACCTCCCTGCGAACCCGTGCGTGAGAGAGAGTCTCTATGCTACACAATCTTACTCCCTACTAAAGTGTAGGAGTATATAAACTAGTTTCCTTTTATATTTCCTTTCAATGTGGGATAACCTTATTTTTCACTTACAACCCACTTACTTTGAGCCTTAATCTCATTCATCCCTCAACCATTTTGGAAAAATTGATATATGATTTCAATGTTCTCATGGAGTAGAATACAAACCTACAATCAATTTGATCATTTGACAAACAACCCATTTAGGAAGTAACTCATTATTTCCTTTAAACACACCCTATTTTTCCAACAAGGATTTCATCTTAAAATCAATTGGTGCTAAGGGGAGTTGCGCATGATCTTTACATGTTATAAGCAAGGTTTGGCAATTTCGGATGTGAAATAATATCTCTAACATGCCCCTCACGTGTAGTCGGGCTTTGCCAAAGGGTTATAATATGTACTTATTAATTGAGTGGTTATAGGCAAGGTTTGTCAATTTTTGATGTGGGATAATATCGGTAATATCTCTAACACGGCCCCTCACGTGTAGTCGGGCTTTGACAAAGGCTTACAACGTGTACTTATTAATCGGGTAACGCGAAGCAAAATTGTGAGTCATTGAGCCTTCATGTATAACGGGCCTGCTCTGATAGCATATTAAAGTGTATGATTCCAACTTAAAACTAATTGGTGCCAAGGAAAGTCACTTAAGATCTTTATATATTATAGGCAATGTTTGTCAATTCGCGATGCGAAATAATATCTCTAACAATAATCTCATCATATTGATTGAGATTACAAATAATTGTGTCATTGATTTTGTTTTTCCTTAAATTATCTTTGTTTTTTTAAATTTCAGATTTGTTTGGTTGTTTTGATTTGTATGTTTGTTTCTTTTCCTCCATTTGTTGAGGGTCTTTGAATTTCTCTACTTGTTGAGAGCCTATTAAATTATCTCCTTGTTGAGAGCTTTTGCTTTGTATTTAAATTCACATTGATGTTCTTGGACTTTTTATTGACAATTTTCATGACTTCAATTTGGTTAGTTAAGTCCAAGGATGACGCTCGAGGTGTTTATTGGAGGTAATTGTCCTATTTTTGTAAGTGCGAAAATAGAAGGAGACTTCGGTTCCAGATTTTGCGTTTACTCAAATTTGCCTTGCTCGGGATAAAATTGATACCAACATGGTTCTTCATGTCCCTAAAATCTTTAAAGATATAGCATATTGATTTTCAAAAGATTCTCAACAAGTTAGTAATTTATGTGTTTGGATAAAGCATTTGAATAATGTGGAGTGCCTGCTAAATATTATCTCTAAATAAATCATACTCCTGTCGTCCCAGAAAACCTAACACACTTACTGTTCAGAACGGAAATTAAGAAATAATGTTATTAAATTAGGTGTTGTAAGTGGGTAGGAGAGAAAAAGTGGGTAGAGAATGATAAGTGGAGAATAATAAGTGGATAGTTGTTGTGAGTATGATAAGTGGGTCTCATTCATAAAGTAATTTTATAAATATTCCTTTTTATGAAGTGTGACTTACCAACGAGACATCTAAAATGGCAAAGTGTGTAAAGTTTTTCGAGACGAAGGGAGTATGTTCTTTTGCCTTAAAAAAAGGCTCAAATTGTTTGTATTTTAATTTGATTGCAACATCAATATGTAATAGATACGCTTAAATACATTCATCTGTCTCAATTATACACCAAATCTCACTTTGCAACTTAGCGCAAAATTTGTATCTAATTGATATTCCATGTTAAAATTATCAGACTTTACCCCTAGAACCTAACGAATGTTAGAAAGTTAACAAAAATGATTATTTGCATGTCATGTGATGGATATTTACGACTTCTGACTTCAAATTTTAAGGGAATAAATGTCATTCTGAACATGAAAAACCCGGTCAGTACCATCATGCCAGCCCCATGAACATGAAAAACCCAGTCAATACCATCATGCCAGCCCCATGCTATTTCCAGGCAGCCAGCACTACCACCACCAAGCTTTATTTTGTTTATTTTTTCTTTTTTACCTTTGTTTCTCTTTTTCTATCTTTCTTTCTTTTTCTTTCTTTTTCTATCTTTGGTGTTAATTAAGAAATTTTACTATTTTAAGAGATTTTTTGTGTATTATTTTATTATTAATAATTATTTTTAATGTAATAAATAATGGTTAAAATATTTATTTAATTTATTGTACACTAAAAGAGTGAGAAAATTAAATCAAAGATAAATTGAAAATGAGAATGACCAAAATACCCAAAACATGACATGCACATGACTATTTTCGTCAAGTTTCTAACATTTGTTATGATATAGGGGGAAAAGTGGGATTTTTTTAACATGGGGTATCACGTAGAGACAAATTTTGCGCTGAAGTGCAAAGTGAAATTTGATGTATACTTGAAAGGGTAAACGTATTTATACCATAATAGATATTGAGCAATGCTAATGGTACAAAAGAAATTAACAAAATCCCTACGGCATCAACAATTAGAGGTTAGCGTGATATCTTGCGCAATATCTTGCGCAGAGTAGCAACTAGCTAGGCTTAATTGTTCTCCTAAATAAATGCTACTCTCTCTATCACTTTTTTTTTATATATAAAGTGTTGAATGGGTATATATCGAGTTGGAGGGAAAGTGACCATTTGGTTTTGCAGCAAACAAAGGAGTGAATTGCTTGGTAGGTTTGGTCCTCCTCCATGAGACATGTAAACCCTACTAAGTGAGAACAATTGAAATATCGGCCTCTATTTTTGACCTTCTCCTACTATGATAATGTATTTATTTGTACATTTTAGATCCAACAACCATTCTTAGCATCCAAAGGACACCAAAGTACAAAACTTTTTCATTTACTACTTTTAAAAATTAGCATGACTTTGAAAATATTGTTGCAGCAAAATAAGCTTTTTTTTGGTAGTGGTGGTGCTTTTATAGTGAGGCTTTACGAAATAAAGGGCTGAGATGAAAAATAAGCTCAGTATATTGTATATCTCATACAATTAATCTCAATCGTATAACTTTAAAATGAGATGTGATTGCATCTTCTGATCTTCATAACCTATGACCAATAGAATAGCAGATTTCGCATTGCAGCAATTCTCGATTGCTTAACATCCAAACAATTTAGTGAGTACATGATGGTTTGAAACATGTAAGTGTAACTCTTCTGATGAAAAACGCATTTTTTCGGGTGATTAGAAAAAATGTGTTTTTAAATGCATTGTAGCAGTTTTTTAAATAATTGAAACTTTTTAATAAAACGCGTGGTGACATTTTTATAAATAATCGAAAATTCGCAACACTCTCTATCACTCTTCAACATACGAACTGGACCTCTGTAACAATACATCTGGTCTTCTCAAGCACTATCATTAACCATCTTTTAACACTTTATTTATAAACTTCAAAGGCCGTTTGAGGGCTTAAAAGATGTCTTTTTGAGGGTTTTAAACACATAATCACGAGGCGAAGCCCAATGATTTTTTGAAGTTCTCGATATTTTCTTCCCCAACAAACATTCTGTATATCAGTTTCAAAGGTTTTGAATATCAATCTCAAAGGTTCTGAATACCCAACAACCTTTGATATTGATATCCAAAAGATTTGTTGGTCATGAAGCTATCACACACGAAGTTTTACTTATTTACAAGCCTTCTGGATATCAGTCTAAAAGATTCTTAATATCAATCTCAAAGGTTATTGATATCCAGAAAACTTTTAACATTGATATCTAGAAGGTTTTTTTTTTTTTTTTCTATTATCATGACCTTGTTCAAATGTACTTATTAATTCATATTTAGAAGCATTTAATGTTGATATTCAAAAACCTTTAATGTTGATATTTAGAAGATTTGTTGGTCATTATCTTATTCAAATATGGTTGTTAATTCAAAATTTTACTTAATTACAAAGATGCCACCATACATTTTAAAACACATTTTTTCTAATTACTAGAAAAATGCATTTTTCCCTCTATTTTCATACACATGTTATTTGCCAACTTCTCTATCGATTGCCAATCAGAATCTCATGTGGTTCCAGCTTCTTGATTGCAAGATATGCACATGGTGGCAATTGATGGAACTTAAGAAAACATGTAAGAAGCTAGTTAGTATTGAGGTTAGGTTGGCCAAAAACATATGAGTTTGTCGGACAAGTGATAATCCACATGTAAGGCTGTTCTTCCACTATTCAAACGCAAATGGCTCATAAGTAGATCTATTTATCCTTAGATTTGTTCACTATCTTCTTGGGCTACCTTAAAACCTTATCAACATGATACCCCCTCCATCCCAACATACAAATTGAATCCAACATACAAATTGAATGTGTATGTATAGATTTTTTTTTTTAATATTTATCCCATAAAATAAATACTCCGCTTCGAAACAACTTGCACCATTTTGCTTCATTTAACACGAGAATTAAGAAGGGAGTGTATATGTATACTCCCTCCGTCCCACGTCATTGTGGACCATTTTTTCGGGCACGATAATTAAGAAATATTATTAAGATAATGAAAATGTGTGGTAGGAAATAAAGAGAGAGAATGAGTGGAATTGGTTGAATAAATTGTGTGGTAGGAAATGAAGAGAGAGAATGAGTGGGTGGGGTAGGGTGAATATAAAATAATAAATTTATTTCAATTTTGGACAGTTTGCATTTACGTGAGACGGACCAAAATGGAAATAAGTTTATATTCACGGGGAACGGAGGGAGTATATATATATTCAAAAGGTAACGGGGGAGTTGTGAGTAAAACAAACAAGGTAGGTTTGCAAGTAGAGTATATATATATTGGCCAAAATTTAGGGAGAAACGCTTTCTCCATAAGTTATGGAGAAACGGGTTACGGGTATCCAGAATCTTTTTAAAGGATATCCAAAAATTTTGTATTGGCCATGACCTTGGCCCATGATTACTTCTGGATATCAGTCTCAAAGGTTCTGAATATCCAGAACCCTTTGAAAGGATATCCAGAACCTTATGTAAGTGATATCCAGAAATTTAGAATTGGCTTCTGGATATAAGTTTTAAGGCTTCTGGATATCCATATTCAATGTTCTGGATATCCAGAACCTTGTGAAAGTGATATCCAGAATCAGAAATTTGGTCTTGGCCTTGGATTTGGTCTCAAATTTTTTTTCTGAATATCCGTCTCAAAGCTTCTGGATATCAATCTCAAAGCTTCTGGATATCCAGAAACCTGTTTCTCCATAACTTATGGAGAAACGCGTTTCTCGCTAGACCTACTCTATATATTGAGTGTGTGAGTATGACAAGTCAGGTAGGGTAAATAAGGACATTTTAGTAATTATAACTTACCAATGAGACATCCAAAAAATAAATTGGTGTAAGTTGTTATATAGTTGTTATATATAGAACGAAAGGACTATCTATATTCGAAATAAATTTATCTTTAAATAACTTTTTTATCATTTTTTATATACTCCCTCAGTCCCGGTTCACTTGGCATCAAAATGAATGACACAATAACTAAGAAAAAAGAATAAAATAAAAGAAATGTGTGGTAGAAAATGAAGAGAGAAAATGAGTGGGGTAGATAGTAGTGTTGGTTGAATAAATTGAGTGGTGGAAAATGAAGAGAGAGAATGAGTGGTGGGGTAGAGTGAATATAAAATTATAAAAAGTTTGCCATTTTGGATAGTACCAAGTGAAGTGGGATGGACCAAAATGAAAATTAGTGCCAAGTGAAGTGGGACGGAGGGAGTACTTGTAAAATTAAAAATTTAGCAATAGATATTTATTTTGGTAATGAAGAGAGTAATATATAAAGTTAATATTCCATCGATTTCTGAAAAATGTTTTTTCCGCTTTTCTAATCGAAATAACTTACGAATTTTTCCTCCGTATTTCATTTTTCTAGAAAATGTTAACACCCTCGCTTACACACCTAACTTTCCATACATCCATCCAACATTATCCACCACACATCAACCACCCCCTATACCCAACCCCCTACTCCACTCCCTCGTAAAAAAATTATTTGTATTAAAATTAATTTTTACAACTCTCCACCCTCCCCCTAACCCCCCCGCCTTAAAAAAATATTTTTTTTTACTCATTTTAAATTTATTTTAACAACTCCCTAACACACCCCCCCCCACCACCACCACCACCACCACCACCACACAGAGGTCAAAAATTTTAAAATTAATTTTTAACAACTCCCTCGCACCCCAAGCAAATTTTTACTTATATTAAAATTATGTTTTATTTTTTTCAACAAATCTCACCGCCCTCACCCTCACCCACCCACCCACCACGAACCCCCCACTACTGTCAAACTTTTTTTTTTTTTTTTCTGATATTTGAATTATATTATTTTTTAACAACTCCCCTACCCAACTCCACTCCCCCACTCTCGATTACCCACCCTACCCCACCGTATCCCCTCCCCCCCCCACTCTCGGCTACCCACAGTACCCCACCCCCACACCCTTCCCTATCATCACCCTTTCATACCACCATCTTACCCTTTACATTTCCTCCACCACCCCTACTCTACCCCTATCCTACCCCACATCCATCCACCTCACCCCTACTAATCCCAACCCCTACCCTACCCCCCCCCCCCATCTCCATCACCCTACCCACCTTATCTTTTCCAACTAATATCATATATTTTTTTCATCAAAAAATATTTTCCTTTAATTTATCAAACACATGAAAATATATTTCGAAAATATTTTCCTTAGATTGCACACAACTGAAAACATGTTTATGCCGTTATCAGGAAAACATTTCCAACATTTCCATTTTACGAAAAATATTTTACGAGAAATCATTTTTTTTTTATAGTTAGTTTACCTAACTATTTTGTACCAAAAAAAAAATAGTGCAACCGCTGCTGGGCTTATTTGTAAAAGCCCAATGGGGACCTGAAGAATGGGGTTAGCGATCCATCTGGAAAGAAGCCCGTAAAAGGTAGGGGTCCATAGCAACAAAATTGTTAAATTAAAGAGAAAAATAAAATATATTGAAAACCTATAGTATAAATCATATCTCCACTGTCTACGGTACTACGAACAGTTTCAAGTGACGAATTTTTCATTTTGCCCTCATACATTTGTCCATTTCCCATTTCGCTCTTAAAAAAAAAAAAGGTATCCTCAAACACGGGCTTAATTAAAATAAATAAATAAATAAATAAAACGTGTCCTCGAATACGGACTTATTCTAGTAAATAAATAAATAAAACAATAGTAATCACATTTCTAGTTGCATTCAATTTTGTAGATCTTATTACTAGCAATAGATTTACAAGATCAGTAATTATTTTTATAATCACATTTACTATTTTTATAATCATGACTTCTTCTTTCTTTGAGTGGAAATTTTTTTTTTTTGACTTTTTTTATAAAACGAGTACTTTCTCTTTGACTTTGAGTCACATAATAAAAAAAAGGTCACATTTTAGATATAAATTTGTTATTTTTTATCTTGATAGTATTATATTTCTAGTATTTAGACATCATTAAAAATTCAGACTTTGCTTTTTTTCAGTTTTAGTACCAGACAAATGGCTCCAAAATGAACGAAATAAAAAAATTAATTTACTTATTATCAAGAATATTTTTTTAAAAAAAAATCAGTCGTTTATTTTGATACGAAAATATTTTGATACAAAAGAAAGAAGTATTAAAGTCCTTGATGCGCCACAGAAAAATGTGTTGCACGGAACTGACCGGGGTAGCAAAGGCTGACGGACCGGAAAACACGCTCCACGAGGTCCTAAATAATGTGGGACCTACAAGAAAAAACACCGTTAGGGCGGGGGGATTTTCCCCCCGAAAACCCTCCGGCGTGAGAATCATTAATCCGGTACATAACATTTATATATGACATATTTCTAGAGAGAGAAAGAGGGAGGAGAGAGAAGCTCCAAAAAACACACATACCTCTTCCAAATGGCCAAGGAGGGAGTATTTATATAAATTCCATGTCATAGGTGACATCATCACCATTATCCTTATCATTTGCCACGTGTCACGCCGTCATTGGAGGGAAATCTCTCCTGAGATTACATTTGGATAAGGTCAAGAGTCCAAAACTTGTCAAGGCACAGATCTCTCCTGGAGACATCAACATGCTGCTGAGAGAACCAAGATGCGACATGCGACATCCGACATGCGGGAACCAATGTCCGACATGCGGGAACCAACAGGAGACATGCGACATGCGACAAACCACAGGAGGCATGCGACATGCGACAAACCACAGGAGGCATGCGACATGCGACAAACCACAGGAGGCATGCGGCATGCGACAAACCACAGGAGGCATGCGGCATGCGACAAACCACAGGAGACATGCGACATGCGACAAACCACAGGAGACATGCGACATGCGACAAACCACAGGAGACATGCGACAAGCCACGGGAGACATGCGACAAGCCACAGGAGACATGCGACATGCGACCTGAGACATTCAATACTTAACAATCATAACATTGGCAATATGCAACATATAGATTATAACATATAATATGCGGCATATAGAAATAACACGTAATATGCGACATACATCAAATAATTCATCATACGCAGCATATAACACATAACATATAATATGCAGCATATATCACATAACATATAATATGCGGCACATAGAATGTAACGCGGGGGAACCAAACCATAATTATAACTTTGACAATATTCTCATAAAATGTGGACCCCCTATAGACCATAAAATAGGGCCCCCTATAGACCATAAAATAGGGCCCCCTATCCTGATAAAATAGGGCCCCCCAACGACCATATACTCAGGCCGGGCAGACATTTAACGGGAATAATATTTTGCCATGGTAGCATCAGAAGCCCCCGACTCCTTAGCTCGATTATTCATGATCGAGCTGAGGAGTAAAACAATATTCATAACAAAATATTGCTTATCACATAGAGTCAACTCTCACGGTACAGAACATAGGTCCGTTCCGTGATCTTTCCAACACTTTCATTACTGACTTCTCATTTTACTTCTACTTTTTGCATCTTTGCTTTCCCATTTCAATCATTTCTGTAAATTTTTGGCTGGTAAAATATGCGAAAACCAATCATACGAGAGCCAACATTATACGGCTCAGATCTATAAGTGCCAGCGACATGAATCTTGGTCGCTGGACTTTCGAAAGACTCTCCTTCCCTACAATTTGTTTCGACAATTCTGCCAAAAACCTTTCGATCCCTCTGACTTTTGGGGGGAAAATTTCTCTCTGATCTGGGTTTATACTAAAACAATTTACTTTTTCGTCTTTTAACTTTGCTTTCCGCACTTTGGTTGTCGCGGTGCGACTTCCACTCTATGATTAACTTTTAACTTTTGATATTGCCTACTGCATTTTGCTTCAATAGTTATCTTTTTTGCTTCGATAGTTTATCGAAGACTCCTTTTACACAACTTATCTATATACATACTACTCCCTTCAAAAGAGTGAGGCTTGTCTTTAGGCAGCCTTACTCCCTAACTGTGCTTCTCGCCCTTCAGCTTTACTCAGCTTCGGGGCGACTTACTATTCCTTGTTCATCTGCGCCTGACACCTTTAAGCCAGGTCTTTCTCGAACCAACTCTAAAACCAAAATACATCCAGGTCACAGCCTCACTTGGGCTAAACCTCGCGGCCAAACCGCACTGATCAAAGCATAAAAGCATGTTAATCACAAACGCGCTAACTAAAAAGCGACAATCACAAACGCGCAACAATCAACAAACGCGCTAACTAAAACGCGACAATCACAAACGCGCTAACTAAAACGCGACAATCACAAATGCGCAACAATCAACAAACGTGCTAACTAAAGCGCGACAATCACAAATGCGATAATCGAAACCGCACTAATCAAAACCGCGCTACTCAAAACCTTACTGGTCAAACCGCGCTGATCAAAACCGCGCGAACCAAAACCTTACTAATCAAACCGCGCTGATCAGAACCGCGCTGATCAAAATCGCGCGAACCAAAACCTTACTAATCAAACCGCGCTGATCAGAACCGCGCTGATCAAAATCGCGCGAACCAAAACCTTGCTAATCAAACCGCGCTGATCAGAACCGCGCGAACCACTTGGTCAAACTATCTAATTCCATCATTGCTCAACCTTTGCCTGGCATTTTTAAGCCAGGTCTTTCCTATCAACTTTATCACACAAGCATTTCGGGATGCGAGCCCATCATAACCAGCAGTTCGGGATGCGAGCCCATCATAACCAAAGCAGCCTCGGGACGCGAGCCCATCATAACCAGCTGCCGGGACGCGAGCCCATCTTTCGATCTTTCCAGGCGCCCGGGTCCCTCCCTGTGTCGCAGTACTCGCCACTCAGGCTAGGCCAGGGAGCTTCACCACTGTGCTAGGCTAGATCACATAAGCTTCGCCACTGTGCTAGGCTCTATCACATAAGCTTCGCCACTGTGCTAGCTAGGAGCCGAGTCGCCTCCTGCCGTGACTCCCGAGTCCGCAAGCGCGGATCCCGTTGTGCTCGAAACCAATATCTCCGTGACTTTTCTCGAGCCTTGGCCTTTTTGCCAAGACTCCCGGAGTCCGCCAACGCAGATCCCGTTGTGCCCGGCTTTTAAACCAGGGACTTTTCCGAGCCTCGCCTTTCTGCTAAGACTCTAGTCTGCCAACGCAGATCCCGTTGCCAGGCTCGGGTTTTTAAACCAGGACTTTTTGAGCTTGGCCTTTTGCCAAGACTCCCGAGTCTCCGCCAACGCAGATCCCGTTGTGCCTGGCTTTTAAACTGTGGACTTTTTGAGCTCTGGCCTTCTAAGACTCCCGAGTCTGCCAACGCAGATCCCGTTGTGCCTGGCTTTTAAACCAGGACTTTTCTGAGAACTTCATCAATTTTGTCGCAGCTTTATCAACTTTGGGGCCGCTTTATCAACTTTGTCGCAGCTTTATCAACTTTGTCGCATGAGCAGTTCGGGATGTCAGCCCAACAGCATGGGATGTCAGCCCATCATATACTTTATTATGCTATTTTCTCAAAACTTTTCAAAACATTTTCCTCGCCAAAAAATTCAAACATGGCGTCCCACCAAACTTTAACTTTTCAAAACTTTTGAAACATTTCAAGCTGCGGCATCCCGCTAACTTTTTTTTTCAAAACCGTGGCATCTTGCCAACCTTCATTTTTCAAAAACTTTTTCAAACCGTGGCATCTCGCCAACCTTTTCACTTTTTCAAAACCGTGGCATCCCGCCAAACCTTTACAAAACTTTGGCATCTCGCCACACTTTAACTTTTCAGAATCTTTTAAAATGATGACATCTCGCCACACTTTCCTTTTCAAAACTTTTTCAACCGGTATGGCATCTCGCCAAACTTTAAACTTTCAAAACTTTTCAACCGGTAATCAAATTCTTTTCAAAACTTTCTGTGCCCGTAAAAAACCGGGACTTTCTAGGTGCCTGAAACCGTTATCTCCAGGAGACTTGAACACGCACTTGAAACCGTTATCTCCAGTTCTTTCCCATAAAAAAACTGCTCGCTGAAGGTTTGCGACTTGAAACCGTTATCTCAAGCACCACTTGAAACCGTTATCTCCAAGCCTCCTTCCTTTCTCGCCCATAAAAAAGGCGGGACTTTTCTAGGTGCTGAAACCGATTATCTCCAGGACACCGCGACTCTGAAACCGTTATCTCCAAGCCGCAAGGTTTGGCGACGTGAAACCGTTATCTCCAAGCCGCCTCCCCTTTCTCGCCCATAAAAAAGCTGGGACTTTTCCCCAGGTGCACGAAACCGTTATCTCCAGGACACCGCGACTTGAAACCGATTATCTCCAAGCCGCAGGCTCGGCGACTTGAAACCGTTATCTCCAAGCCGCCTCCCTTTCTCGCCATAAAAGCCGGGACTTTTCTAGGTGCACAGAAACCGTTATCTCCAGGACACCGCGACTTGAAACACCGCGACTTGAAACCGTTATCTCCAAGCCGCAAGGTTTGGCGACTTGAAACCGTTATCTCAAGCCGCCTCCCCTTTCTCGCCCATAAAAAGTTTGCAGGACTTTTCTAGGTGCCCGAAACCGTTATCTCGAGGACACCGCGACTTGAAACCGATTATCTCAAGCCGCAAGGTTTGGCGACTTGAAACCGTTATCTCCAAGCCGCCTCCCTTTCTCGCCCATAAAAAACCGGGACTTTTCTAGGTGCACACAAACCGTTATCTCCAGGACACCGCGACTTGAAACCGTTATCTCCAAGCCGCAAGGTTTGGCGACTTGAAACCGATTATCTCCAAGCCGCCTCCCCTTTCTCGCCCATAAAAGCCGGGACTTTTCTAGGTGCCTCGAAACCGTTATCTCCGGGACACCGCGACTTGAAACCGTTATCTCCAAGCCGCAAGGTTTGGCGACTTGAAACCGTTATCTCCAAGCCGCCTCCCCTTTCTCGCCCATAAAAAGCCGGGACTTTTCTAGGTGCCCGAAACCGATTATCTCCGGGACACCGCGACTTGAAACCGTTATCTCCAAGCCGCAAGGTTTGGCGACTTGAAACCGTTATCTCCACGCCGCCTCCCCTTTCTCGCCCATAAAAAGCTGGGACTTTTCTAGGTGCCTCGAAACCGATTATCTCCCGTGACACCGCGACTTGAAACCGTTATCTCCAAGCCGCAAGGTTTGGCGACTTGAAACCGTTATCTCCAAGCCGCCTCCCCTTTCTCGCCCATAAAAAGCTTGGGACTTTTCTAGGTGCCCGAAACCGTTATCTCAGGACACACCGCGACTTGAAACCGTTATCTCCAAGCCGCATGAGTTTGGGCGACTTGAAACCGTTATCTCCAAGCCGCCTCCCCTTTCTCGCCCATAAAAAGCCGGGACTTTTCTAGACGCCCGGGAACCACTATCTCCGCACTCCGCGCCTGGAACCACTATCTCCAGGTCGCAAGGTTTGGTGCCAAGGAACCACTATCTCCAAGGCACCGCCCCTTATCTTCAAGCTTTCGCAATCCATCTTCAAGCTTTATCAATCCAGCTTTAAGCTTTATCAATCCAGCTTTAAGCTTTATCAATCCAGCTTTAAGCTTTATCAATCCATCTTTATCAACTTTTGTCAACTTTGTCGCAGCTTTAGCGGCAACAAGCTCTATCAACTTTGTCGCAGCTTTAGCGGCAACAAGCTCTATCAACTTTGTCGCAGCTTTAGCGGCAACAATCTTTATCAACTTTGTCGCAGCTTTAGCGGCAACAATCTTTATCAACTTTGTCGCAGCTTTAGCGGCAACAATCTTTATCAACTTTGTCGCATGTGACAGAGTCGCTACAAAAGACACGAGGTACTCACTTGCAAATCGAGTAAACACTTTCTTTATATTTGACACAATAAGCAGATATCACGCAACTTTTATATGAACGAGAGAAATAAGGAATTACAAATATCTTTCTCATTTTACCAAGCATATCATCATGACCATCACTTTTCATTACTCATTATTTCAAGATCTCAAACATGTAGCAGGTCAACGTTCCCATATATCATGATACTTCCATTTTCACTTAAGACCTTAGCATAATTTTTCATAATTCTGACACAACTTTGCATATAAACGTCGAGCATAAAATTCACATATTTTACTATATGAAATATCATTTTTCTTGCGCCATACTTCTTTTACATTTAATTCGATCAAGATTCGTACTTTGCTAACTTGACGAATTTCATAATTAAACAAACAAACAAGGGCATAATTTAAAAATTGGCGCGACATGTTGCAATATAATCCTAATCCACGTTTATCCATACTTTAGCAAATAGGCAACAAGCGCTCCATATCATATTATACATTCTGAGGGACATATTAAGAGTCCTTACGTGAATCATTTACTTGAGCATTACGTTATGATCTTATATCTTCATATTTATAAGGCACGCTCCACATTAGCGGCCAAGCATATCTCTCATCATAACAACAACATTTTGCAACATAATATCACATAATCAATTTCATAAATGAATCATAAACTCCATATATTCCAGATATATTAGACTTGTCTCATTTGTACTAAAATCACCCTTATTTTCTTTCTTAATAGATGTCGATACTTAGCATTTTCACGCATGCACCACTGCCTACGCCGACATTCATTTCTAAAAAGTTGCCACATTTAAATACTTCTCATGTCCGCATTTTGATCCATGGATTCAATTTAACCAATATCTTACTACGGACATTTATTTTCGCAACCCCATTATAAACGATGGTCGCTAATTCAAATAACTCATATCCCCAGAATTAAATAAAGTCCCAAGACAATCCTATAAGAATTTCATATTCTAGTCATCTTTACTATACTTTCGAATTTTGTCTAAAGGAATTATTTTAAAGACAACCCATTTTATCACGTAAGCATAGTAAACAAAGAACACGTTTGACTTTGCTATGTAACAGAGTTTCTAAGCATACCAGCATGTCCTCACATAATGGGTCCATATATACATAATTTAACATGAATAGAAAAGATGGGAAGATACGACCTGACGAAGGTTAACGATATTTCGGATGGATTCGACGCCCAGGCTGTCCCACACTTGTCCTTCCCATCAATTTTTGACTTTCTCAATCCACCTTTCCTGTCTCAAATTCTTAACCCGAGAAAAATAACAATACCATTTTTTCTACTTTTCATTTTATCAAAGTAAAGGCTACCATGAAAAAAGGAAGAGTTGACCTGATTTATTTGGCCGGCAATCTTTGTCTCCGGCGGCTTCCTTCTTCCCGAACCAAAGCTCACTGCCCAAAAGGTAACAAATACTCCCAAGGAGGCATGCAGTTCACTACTTCTTAACAAATAATACATCATGTAAAAACATAAAGGTGATATTGGCAAACTATCTTGAATATAGTACTAAAACAAATTTTCATATGTCGCCAAGCACTTCTTTCTATTCTTTTCATATGAAATTGCCAATTATCAAAACATTATTTCAAAATATGCTTTAACCATTTCACGCGGCTTATTCCCGCTAGATTATAATCATTCATATTCAAGTTTCTATACCCTATTATCCCTTATTAGGAGCGGGAACTAGGCAAGTAACACATTAAGCCGATTTATTCTACCACGTTATCATAGTAAATAGGGAGCACATTCAATTTTGCTACACAACAGAATTTCTAATCATACACTCATTTGCATACTATTTTCTCGCGTTTCACTTTTCTTTCCATCTAATAACTCTTATTACTGATCACAAGATTTAATGTCGCTTAACATAGTATCAAGTTAAAGCACCAACTTAGCATGATACACATTCAATTCATATTCATATCTCTATTAAAAGCGCATTTGCATATACTTGTGATCAATTTATTAAGCATATAATGTTAAGCAGTTATTCACTATAAATGAAAGAGATGGAAAGAAGCGACCTGACGGGGAT
This sequence comes from Adenophora triphylla var. japonica, assembly GCA_022495995.1. NCBI lineage: Eukaryota > Viridiplantae > Streptophyta > Magnoliopsida > Asterales > Campanulaceae > Adenophora > Adenophora triphylla. The sequence continues at coordinate 128,710 of JAFEMH010001638.1, read as the reverse complement.
TTGCTGCGATTATGACTAAATCCGTTGAGAACTTAACGGGAACTATAACGATTGTCGCTTGATAAACCTTCCAAGATAACGAAACTAACGCCCACAAAGAAAGACCCACGCCTGCTCACCTCTGAGTCTCTGACCCAAAAACTCTTGTGGCTGAGAATCCACTCACTTTTGATCACCTCATTTTTCCTCAATCCATACTCTCAGCCACATAAAATACAATTTTAACAAAATTTATTTAACTTTCTTTTTCTTTTTCAATTCCCATTTTCTTTATTTCACTTTTCACTCACCTTCCTGCACCCAACTCTCATTTTGAATAATCCTTTCACTTTCATTTTTCTTCAAATCCCTTCATTACCAGGAGCGACCTACAAGGCTGCTGCCACTGCCAACGGCGACACCAACCGGCGGCTTCCACCTTTGTGACTTCAAGGCACGGCGACTCCCAAGAACTAATGTCACCGCCGGCGACAATCACAACCGAGAGAACACCAATCGGAGACAACTCGAACGGCGACAATCAATCACCCGCAAACCAGACCTCTCTGAAACCCAAACTCGCTCCCACCGGCGACAATCAACCGGCGAGACAATGGCGGCGCTATGAACGCCTCTACAAGCTTGACACGTGCCGGGTAACGTGGCTGGCGGATTGACACGCGTCGGACACGGCTGTTCTCCCGCTGACACGCGTCTCCGGCACTGTTCATCACTATTTACTTTCTCTTTCTAACTTTCCGGCAACAAACCCGTCTTCTCCGGCGACGGTCACCTTACCGGATCTGGCTTCTCCTTCCTCTCTTCTCTAAATTTTGATGCTATGGCTCTGTTTCCTCCGTCTTTCTCTTTAATTTTCCGGCAAACTTTGACTTCCGGTCCCAAAATCGGCTAAAAACCGAATTGACCCCCTCCCCCTTTACCATTTCCGGTGACTGTCTCTTCTTCTCCGGCGAACTAAGCATCCCCAGGCCTCACTTGACCCTTCTTCTTCTCTTTCTTTCTTCTTCCCGAACCAAACTACCAAAGGTCTGGGCTTCCAGCCTTTTTCCACAAAATGAAAACTGAGAAGATTAACTTCCAACTCCGGCTAACTCCGATCTGATTCCAACTGATTGCTACCCCCCCATTGCTGTAGTCTGAATTTATACCCACGGCTCTTCTATTCCGACCAAACTCCGCCGGAAAATGTCAGTCCCGGCAACGGAACCAATTGATGCGCCACAGAAAAATGTGTTGCACGGAACTGACCGGGGTAGCAAAGGCTGACGGACCGGAAAACACGCTCCACGAGGTCCTAAATAATGTGGGACCTACAAGAAAAAACACCGTTAGGGCGGGGGGATTTTCCCCCCGAAAACCCTCCGGCGTGAGAATCATTAATCCGGTACATAACATTTATATATGACATATTTCTAGAGAGAGAAAGAGGGAGGAGAGAGAAGCTCCAAAAAACACACATACCTCTTCCAAATGGCCAAGGAGGGAGTATTTATATAAATTCCATGTCATAGGTGACATCATCACCATTATCCTTATCATTTGCCACGTGTCACGCCGTCATTGGAGGGAAATCTCTCCTGAGATTACATTTGGATAAGGTCAAGAGTCCAAAACTTGTCAAGGCACAGATCTCTCCTGGAGACATCAACATGCTGCTGAGAGAACCAAGATGCGACATGCGACATCCGACATGCGGGAACCAATGTCCGACATGCGGGAACCAACAGGAGACATGCGACATGCGACAAACCACAGGAGGCATGCGACATGCGACAAACCACAGGAGGCATGCGACATGCGACAAACCACAGGAGGCATGCGGCATGCGACAAACCACAGGAGGCATGCGGCATGCGACAAACCACAGGAGACATGCGACATGCGACAAACCACAGGAGACATGCGACATGCGACAAACCACAGAGAGACATGCGACAAGCCACGGAGAGACATGCGACAAGCCACAGGAGACATGCGACATGCGACCTGAGACATTCAATACTTAACAATCATAACATTGGCAATATGCAACATATAGATTATAACATATAATATGCGGCATATAGAAATAACACGTAATATGCGACATACATCAAATAATTCATCATACGCAGCATATAACACATAACATATAATATGCAGCATATATCACATAACATATAATATGCGGCACATAGAATGTAACGCGGGGGAACCAAACCATAATTATAACTTTGACAATATTCTCATAAAATGTGGACCCCCTATAGACCATAAAATAGGGCCCCCTATAGACCATAAAATAGGGCCCCCTATCCTGATAAAATAGGGCCCCCCAACGACCATATACTCAGGCCGGGCAGACATTTAACGGGAATAATATTTTGCCATGGTAGCATCAGTCCTGTTATCTATTTTTTTTTTAAAATTCCTAATTATGCAAAGTATATAGTAATGAGTAGTAAAAATTTTTAATATGAAAATATTTTAAAGACAATTTTTTTTTAAAAGTAATTTTTTCACATAAATATTTATTTTGGTACTGATAAGTGACTATTATATAGTCATTTATCCTTATTTTTATATACTTTTTATGGCATAAAACATCATTTTTCATTTCATTTCTTATACTTTTTAGTTTCTTTTCCTTATTTTCTAGATTTTACGCTTTTGGTATATTTCTTGCCTTTTTAGACAGGTTTTAGGTTCATTTTTATCAAAAGGATACTTGGACACTTCAAGGCAAAAAGACATGGGAGAGCACCAACCAAATCAAGCACACAAAGTTAAAATTCAGACAGAGCGGCCGTGCAGCAGAGATGGAGCGGCCGTGCACTTGGCATTTTTCAGGCCATTTTTGGCCCTAAAATATGGAGTGGCCGTGTCTTGAAGAAGGAGCGCCCGTGTCATCAGGCGGAGCGGCCGTGCAGCTTATTTAGGAGCGGCCGTGCAAGGTGTCAAGACTTAAATTCAAAACTGGCGCCAAGGGTCACACGGCCGTGCAACTTCCTTGACACGGCCGTGCAAAACGTGACTGCTGACGTAAAGGCACCTTTTGGTTGCACCCGATTGAAGAGTTCCCTCCTTTTTATAAATAGGACCCTAGAGATCAGTCTTAAACACGAATCATTAGAGAGAAATACTGATATTTGATAGATAGAAAACACAAAATACTTGTGATAACAATTTCCAAGGAGATTTGAAGATCAAGTCATTACTTTGTTCTTGAAGTTACTTTGGAAGAAGATCAATAAAAGTGAAGCATTATTTCCAGCATTTGTCCATCATAAGTCTCTCTTACTCAATCTCTTATTTTAATTGCTTTTTTATTATAAATGGCTTGTGAGTAATCCCCCATATTCTTGGGGTTGGAAACTCAAAAACATGCTTATTCATCATCTAAAAAATGATTAGTCTTGTCTTCTTTCTTCATCTAAAACAATTTCTTTATATTATTCTCTAAATGCCTTACTTATTGGCGATATCCAATTTGTATGATTCGATCAATTGAGAGAAGTACCTAGCGGAGAATCTCAATTGACGGAACCATATAAAGAAACTAGGTTCATTGATCACGAGAGTAGTTCAATGGCCTAGGGATGTTCTTTTAATGGAAAGTATGTTGAACTTCCGTCCTTAATGGATTCTTACTAATTATGGTCGGCTAGAGATAAGCCGGAATGCCCGTTTGTGACGGGGCGGGGTCAAACATAAACGGATTTCTCAAACGGTTAGAACATAATTAGTGAAGAATACAAACGCTATTGTCCTAGCCCGAAATAGCGTAGGCCTAACATACCATCCTTGCTTTTTATGAAAACCTTTTATTTCTAAGACAATGACAATTTGATGAATAAGATTATGTGTATGATTTCCAATCCCGAGAATGCTTCGTTTTATAAGAATTCAATTAAAGTATTTTTACGTCTATGCTCTCTCTATTATTCTAAAAACAAATTTTATCTACCCCCAATCCTTTTTATATTTTCTAAAGACAAAAATATCCCTTAAGTAAACCCTGTCTCTGTGGGATCGACTCGTACTTGCACCCGCTATATTACAATAGCCCGTGCGCTTGCGGATATAAAATAAACCGTTAGGTTTCGACCGAACAAGTTTTTGGCGCCGTTGCCGGACAACGGTTTACTTTTTATTTTTGTCTTTACTACAAATTTTTAGTTTTTGTTTTTACTATTTTGCTTTCCTATCCTATAATCATTGCGTTTAATTTCCCTTCAAGTGTTTTTCTTGTAGTTTATGAAACGGTCTCGGACATTTGTTGACAACTTTGATCCAGGAACCCGAAAGAAGCTTTCACGAAAGATTAAGAAGATTTAGAGAAACTCTACAAAAACACATGGACGGAGAACCGCAAACACACTGCTAGGACCCTACGGGACTTTGTTAACCCAAGTACCCGGGAACTAGATCCCTATTGTTGTGCCGAATGCCGGAGCGGCAAACTTCGAAATAAAGCCGCAATTATTGCACATGGTTATGAATAACCAATACGGCCTTGCCTTCGAAGACCCCCATCTACACATCCAAACATTTCTTGAATATTGTGATACTACACGTATTCAAGGTGTTACGGTGGAAGCAATCCGGATGCGCCTTTTTCCATTTTCTCTCAAGGATAAGGCGAAACAATGGTTGAATTCGGTCCCCCGAATTCATTGACAACATGGGACCAAATTCAAGAAGCATTCCTTGGTCGATTTTTCCCGCCAAGCAAGGCGCAGATACGAACAAAGATCACTAACTTCTGTCAAACGAGATAGTGAAACTTTGTATGATGCATGGGAACGGTACAAGGAACTTCTCGAGAATGTGCCCCCACCACGGGCTTGAAAAGTGGTTGATTGTTCACACCTTCTACAACGGTCTCATTTTTAAAACAAGAGAGACCATTGATGCCGCTGCGGGAGGAGCTTTGATGAACAAAGGAGTAGATGAGGCGTACGACCTCATCGAAAATATTGCATTGAACCATTACCAATGGTCAAGCGAGAGGAGCGGCAACAAGGTACGCCGGTAAATATAATGTTGATGCAGTTACTCTTCTCTCCTCTAAAGTTGACATGCTTTTGAAGAAGTTTGAAAATCTTAATGTCAATCCCATTGCTAGTGTAAATGTGTTGTGCGAACTATGTGGATCTAACTCACATAGTACGAATAGCTGCGAGTTACTTGACGTTACTTCTAACAATCAAGTGAACTTCGTTAATTCTTTTGGGCAAAAAGGAGGAATGTATTCTAACACATACAATCCCAATTTTTCCTATAAGAATAACAACGTTCTTAACCCGCAATCATTTACACAACATCAAGGTCTTACATTTGGAAATTTCAAAAATACTTCAAACATTTTTTCTCCCCTAAATCAAAATTAGATCTTTTAATGGATTTCATAGTTAAAAGTAAGAATGAGCAAGAAAAAACTAATCTTGAATTTAGGGAATGCTTTAAGTTATTTAATGATAAATTTGATGAATTAGCCAACCACAATAAAATATTAAATGAGCATGCTAAAGCGGTGGTTACTAGAAGTGGGAGAGAGCTTATTGATTGTCCACCTAAGGAGAGTAGCCCCATTAAAGAAAGTATTAGTCAAAATCCACCGTGGTCGAGACTAATGATGAAGATGATAAGGGGACGGAATCCCCTAAAATAACTAGAAATTTTGATCCACCTATACCTTACCCTCAAAGGTTGGTAAAGGCAAAACTCGATAAACAATTTGCAAAATTTTTAGAAGTTTTAAAATCTATCTACATTAATATACCTTTCACGGATGCTTTGCAACAAATGCCTTCTTATGCTAAATTTCTCAAAGATATTCTTTCTAACAATAGGAAGCTGGAAGAAAATGAAACTGTTGCTTTAACAGAGGAAGTGAGTCTTTGTTTTACAAAAAGGTTACCCCCAAAACTAAAAGATCCGGTACTTTCTCTATCCCTTGTAATATTGGTAAATTTAATGTTGATAATGCTATGCTAGATCTAGGAGCTAGTGTGAGCCTCATCCGCTTTACGTAAGCAAGAAGATTGGTGTGGGAGAATTGAAACCTACAACCGTATCCACTTGATTGGCGGATCGTTCCATTAAATATCCGTGGGTATTATGGAAGATGTCCCTTGCCAAATCGGGAAGTTAATCATCCCGGTAGATTTTGTTGTTCTCGAGATGGAAGAAGATAGTCATATTCTGTAATTCTAGGTAGACCTTTCCTTGCCACAGTAGGGGCGGTTATAGGCGTTAAACATGGTAACCTAACTTTGAATGTAGGAGATGATAAAATAGAGTTTAACTTGTCTAAATTCATGAGAAATCTGATCTTGAGAACCCTTGCTTGAACATTAACATGTTAGAATCGGTTAGCAAGGAATTAAAAAGTCCCCAATCTAAGGATCCGCTTGAAAAAGTCTTATTGATTGGAAAAGAACTTTGCATGATGATGACGATGAAGAAGTTGCACATTATACCATGCTTTTAGACACCAAAGCCTATTGAGGACAATAATTTCGAAAAGTTGGAGGCTACGGCGAGAACCATCCAACAAAAAGGAAAAAGAGGTAATTAAGGCACCTCAAGTCGAGTTAAAACCTCTTCCTGCAAATCTAAGGTATGAATTTACGGGACTGACTCCACTTATCTGTGATTGTAAATGCTAACCTAGGTCCTCTAGAAACAGAAAAATTGTTAAATGAGCTTAGGTTGCATCAAAAAGCCATAGGATATACGATAGATGACTTAAAAGGAATTCATCCAAAAATTTGCATGCATAGGATTGATTTAGAGGAAGATCATAAACCTTCCATTGAACATCAAAGAAGACTCAATCCTAACATGAAGGAAGTAGTCAAAAAGGAAGTCCTTAAATTACTTGACTCGGGCATCATCTACCCAATTTCGGATAGCAAATGGGTGAGCCCGGTTCAAGTTGTCCCTAAGAAGGGAGGAATGACGAGTCATTCGAAATGATAAGGATGAATTAATCCCAACAAAGGCATCACGGGTTGGCGCATGTGTATAGATTACGAGAAAATTAAATAAAGCCACCCGAAAAGATCACTTTCCCCTTCCCTTTATAGACCAAATGCTAGAAAGATTGGCCAAACATTCCCATTTACATTATTTGGACGGATATTCGGGATTTTTCCAAATCCCTATCCATCCAGACGATCAAGAAAAACTACTTTTACTTGTCCTTATGGTACCTTCGCTTATAGAAGAATGCCTTTTGGACTTTGTAATGCTCCCGCCACTTTTCGGCGTTGTATGATGTCCATTTTTCCGAATACATAGAAAATATTATGGAAGTTTTTATGGATGATTTCTCTGTTTACGGATATTCTTTTGACGAATGTTTGAAGAATTTGTCTAAGGTCCTACAACGTTGTGAGGAGGTCAATCTTGTTCTAAATTGGGAAAAATGCCATTTTATGGTAAATGAAGGAATAGTGTTAGGACACATGGTGTCCGAAAAAGGAATAGAAGTAGATAAGGCAAAAATCGAAATTATTGAAAAATTACCTCCGCCTACTAATGTTAAAGGTATAAGAAGTTTTCTTGGTCACGCCGGATTTTACCGGCGTTTTATAAAAGATTTCTCAAAAATTTCTAAACCTTTAACTAATCTACTAATGAAAGATGCTCCATTTGTGTTTGATAGCCCTTGTCTTGAAGCTTTCAATAGGTTAAAGGAAGCTTTGATCTCCGCTCCTATCGTGCAACCACCCGATTGGGATCTCCCTTTCGAAATAATGTGCGATGCAAGTGATTTCGCGGTCGGAGCCGTCCTAGGTCAGCGAAAAGACAAGAAAACGCACGCAATATATTATGCCAGCCGAACGCTAGATGAAGCACAAATGAATTATGCCACCACTTGAGAAAAAGAGCTTTTGGCCGTAATATTTGCTATGGAAAAATTTCGGTCATATTTGAGTGGGATCAAAGGTAATCATATACACGGATCACGTTGCAATTAGATACTTGTTGACAAAGAAGGACGCAAAGCCAAGGTTAATAAGATGGATCCTTCTCCTCCAAGAATTCGATTTGGAAATCCGTGATAAAAAGGGGACGGAAAATTTGGTCGCGAGATCATTTATCCCGCCTTCCTAAAGAGTTAGAAATTTCCGATAATTATGACCTTCCCATTGATGATTCATGTCCGGATGATCATCTTCTTGCCATAAGCAATGTCGAAATTCCTTGGTTTGCGACATTGTTAACTATCTAGCATGCAAGATTCTTCCTCCGAAATGAGTCATCAACAAAAGAAGAGATTTTTATCGAAATAAAAAAATACTTTTGGGAAGATCCGCTCCTCTTTAGACATTGCGCAGACGGAATCATTAGGCGGTGTGTACCTAATGAAGAGATAAGGGACATTACTGTATCATTGTCATTCATCTCCTTATGGCGGTCATGCAAGCACGGTCAAAACCGCCGCCAAGGTTCTTCAATCGGGTTTTTCGGCCCACGCTCTTCAAAGATGCTCGAAATTTTGTCATCTCTTGTGACCGTTGCCAACGAACCGGCAACATTTCAAGGAGGAATGAAATGCCTCTCAATAATATTACGGAAGTTGAGATTTTTCGATGTTTGGGGTATTGATTTCATGGGACCTTTCCCCACATCTTTCAACAATAATTACATTTTGGTAGCGGTAGACTACGTCTCAAAATGGGTGGAAGCTATAGCATCTCCAACAAACGACTCAAAAGTCGTCATGAAGCTTTTCAAGGATACAATTTTTCCAAGATTTGGGGTTCCAAAAGTCGTCAGAAGCGATGGAGGATCACACTTTTCGCACCGCCCGGTTTGATGCTTTACTAAAAAGTACGGAGTCTATCATATAACAGGCACCGCGTATCATCCTCAAACAAGTGGGCAAGTGGAAATTTCAAATCGAGAAATAAAGTGGATCTTGGAGAAAACGGTAATAAGTTCAAGAAAGGATTGGTCAATTAAATTGAACGATGCTTTGTGGGCTTATCGCACCGCTTTTAAAACACCTATCGGAACCACTCCTTTTCGATTAGTTTATGGGAAGCCATGTCATTTACCGGTAGAACTCGAGCATAAGGCTTATTGGGCAATCAAAGCCCTAAACTATGACTTGAAAGAAGCCGGTGAAAAGAGGAGACTACGATTACAAGAGCTTGAAGAACTCCGATTTGAAGCATACGAAAGTGTCAGATTATACAAGGAGAAAACGAAAAAATGGCATGATGCTCATATAATGAGAAGGGATTTTAAAGAAGGAGACATGGTATTACTTTTTAATTCTCGTTTAAAGCTTTTTCCAGGAAAATTAAAATCAAGATGGACAGGCCCATATCAAGTACGTAAGGTATATCCATACGGAGCCATCGAAATTTGGAACGAAACACACGGAGAATTCAAAGTAAACGGGCAAAGGCGAAACACTACATGACCAGGAGATCCGATTGGAGTAGTTTCATGTATTACTTTGGGCGAACCTACCCATGATCCATTTTAGTAAGTTTTTCCCTTTACCCTCAGGGATTTGGCATTGTTCCTTGAAACATTGAGGACAATGTTCATTTCAAGTGTGGGGGGGTAAATCTATCTTTTTACTTTTCGCTTTATTTTTCGCTTTCTAGTTTTTAAAAAAAAAAATTTTTGCTTTCTAGGATAAATTTAATCGTTTTCTAGTATAAATTTTTCTTTTTTAACTTAGTTGCATTTTTTCTCTTTTATGCTTGTATAATAGTATATAAAAAAAAAAAAAAAAAAAAAAAAAAAAAAATCCCTATGATGATCAAAAATTATTATCATTATGCTTGCCAATTGCCCTAGTATAAATGCCTTTATCTTTCCTCTCATATTTTCTATACACTTAGAAATTTATAAAAAAGGAAAAGTATAAGGGATCTTTTTAGGAAATAATTGAAAGCCTCATAAGTTGGTATAGCACAATATAGAATCTCATCAAGGAAAATGCATTTGATTAGAAAGGAATCCTTTTATGCTTGGTTATATATGCAAATTTTTGAATATATTCCTTTAAGATTGTACATTTTTATCTTTATTAGATATTTATTCCCTTTTTAAGAAGCACCTTTTTGTTTGCATCCCTTGAATCACACCCTTTCATAAATTCCATCCTTCCATTTTCAAATCAAGTCAAAGAAAAACACTTTTATCTTATTAATAAAAGAGTGACAATGGTCACCAAAAGCAAAAAGAAAATTATCTCCTAAGTAACTCGGGGCACGGCGTTCATTGCGACGATGCTTCCTTGCCAAAACGGGAATAATATACAAAAGTATTCTTGATCTAAGTATTAGGAACATGGGGCTCGCGACCACAATGTCTCCTACTTGAAAGGATCAAGAATAACTTAGGTCTTTGCAAAAATATAACACGTACAAAAATAAAGATAAATTTGTTTGACTTTGACGAGATTTTTCCACTACCATCACCCATTCTTCACCCTTGTGATTCAAGAATGTAATGCAATTCTTCGGAACTTCTAAATTGTGAATAAATGTCTATACCTTTTCTTGTACATCTTAAAGAAATAAAATTCATCTTTTCTAAAAAATCACTCTAAAAAGTGATGGCTTTTTCTACCAAGAAAATTCTTCCTTCTAGCATGCTTTACTTGATCAAAATTCTATATATGCTATACTAGGTTATTGTCTTGCATTTTATCTCTTTAAAATATCCCTAAAATACTTCTTCCCAAAATAAAATTTTTAAAGATATTCAAAATATGATTGGATAGATAAAAGGCATTATCTACAAGGCATTCAAGGGCTTGCTACTTTATTTACGAGGGATCAATCATAATTTTTCTCCCTCCCCATATTTCATTATAAGTTTGCTTGGGGACAAGCAAAGGTTTAAGTGTGGGGGAGTTTGATAAGTGACTATTATATAGTCATTTATCCTTATTTTTATATACTTTTTATGGCATAAAACATCATTTTTCATTTCATTTCTTATACTTTTTAGTTTCTTTTCCTTATTTTCTAGATTTTACGCTTTTGGTATATTTCTTGCCTTTTTAGACGGGTTTTAGGTTCATTTTTATCAAAAGGATACTTGGACACTTCAAGGCAAAAGACATGGGAGAGCACCAACCAAATCAAGCACACAAAGTTAAAATTCGAGACGGAAGCGGCCGTGCGGCGAGAGATGGAGCGGCCGTGCACTTGGCATTTTCGGGCCATTTTGGCCCTAAAATATGGAGTGGCCGTGTCTTGAAGAAGGAGCGCCCGTGTCATCAGGCGGAGCGGCCGTGCAGCTTCTTTAGGAGCGGCCGTGCAAGGTGTCAAGACTTAAATTCAAAACTGGCGCCAATGGTCACACGGCCGTGCAACTTCCTTGACACGGCCGTGCAAAACGTGGCTGCGACGTAAAGGCACCTTTTGGTTGCACCCGATTGAAGAGTTCCCTCCTTTTTATAAATAGGACCCTAGAGATCGAGTCTTAAACACGAATCATTAGAGAGAAATACTGATATTTGATAGATAGAAAACACAAAATACTTGTGATAACAATTTCCAAGGAGATTTGAAGATCAAGTCATTACTTTGTTCTTGAAGTTACTTTGGAAGAAGATCAATAAAAGTGAAGCATTATTTCCAGCATTTGTCCATCATAAGTCTCTCTTACTCAATCTCTTATTTTAATTGCTTTTATATTATAAATGGCTTGTGAGTAATCCCCCATATTCTTGGGGTTGGAAACTCAAAAACATGCTTATTCATCATCTAAAAAATGATTAGTCTTGTCTTCTTTCTTCATCTAAAACAATTTCTTTATATTATTCTCTAAATGCCTTACTTATTGGCGATATCCAATTTGTATGATTCGATCAATTGAGAGAAGTACCTAGCGGAGAATCTCAATTGACGGAACCATATAAAGAAACTAGGTTCATTGATCACGAGAGTAGTTCAATGGCCTAGGGATGTTCTTTTAATGGAAAGTATGTTGAACTTCCGTCCTTAATGGATTCTTACTAATTATGGTCAGCTAGAGATAAGCCGGAATGCCCGTTTGTGACGGGCGGGGTCAAACATAAACGGATTTCTCAAACAGTTAGAACATAATTAGTGAAGAATACAAACGCTATTGTCCTAGCCCGAAATAGCGTAGGCCTAACATACCATCCTTGCTTTTTATGAAAACCTTTTATTTCTAAGACAATGACAATTTGATGAATAAGATTATGTGTATGATTTCCAATCCCGAGAATGCTTCGTTTTATAAGAATTCAATTAAAGTATTTTCTGTCTATGCTCTCTCTATTATTCTAAAAACAAATTTTATCTACCCCCAATTCTTTTTATATTTTCTAAAGACAAAAATATCCCTTAAGTAAACCCTGTCTCTGTGGGATCGACTCGTACTTGCACCCGCTATATTACAATAGCCCGTGCGCTTGCGGATATAAAATAAACCGTTAGGTTTCGACCGAACAGGTACCAAAAAACGGTGGAGAATATTAGGAGACACAGGTCATAATATTTTAAAAAATAAATAATGAAGAAGACTTTCATAATGTTCAACAAAATTAAAGAAAATCATGCTTCCTTTTTTTTTTTTTTTTCTGGTTTAATTAACTCCGAGGAAATTCTCATATTTCCTTCAAAAACGCAAATTACACAACATAAAGTTGATAATATAGAAGAGATCTTCTTGGACGATTGTCCGTCCGGTTTCACAAATCTTCCACAACATCAACATTTCTAGGTCTCCCTCTCCCTATTCAGGTATGTTAATTTAATCTCTATCTTCTCCAATCATTGCTATACATGTTGTTAAATCATTCAATTCAATCTCACATCTCTTATGCCCATGAATTTTATTGTTTTTTCCAAAAATTCAGATTGATTTTTGCTAAATTGATCAAAATTAGGTTGTTAGTCATGCTTTTTTTTTTTTTTTTTTTTTGAATTTTTGACTTTATTTGTTATGAGATTATATTGTGGAAGGAAAATGTGTTGAATTTATGCAGCAGTTTGTAAGAAATCTATTAGCTAACTATGATTAAAATGCATCAGGTTTAGGTGTTGTTATTGTTAATTTGGGGTTTTTTTTGGTTGAAGTTTTGAGATTGAATTATATTTGAGGGATTGGATTGGTGAAGTGGAAATGAGTGTGGTTGGGTTTGATGTTGGAAATGAGAATTGTGTTATTGGGGCTGCCAAGCAACGTGGAATTGATGTATTGCTGAATGATGAATCGAAGCGAGAGACACCAGCTGTGGTGTCGTTCGGAGAGAAGCAGAGGTTTTTGGGCGCTGCTGGGGCTGCATCTGCTACTATGAACCCGAAATCGACTATATCTCAGGTTAAGAGGTTGATTGGTAGTAAATTTAGGGAACAAAGTGTGCAGGGTGATATTAGGATGCTTCCTTTCGAAACTAGTGAGGCCCCTGATGGTGGTGTTTTGATTCATTTACAGTATTTGAATGAGAGACAAAGTTTTACCCCTATACAGATAATGGGAATGTTGCTTGCTCATTTAAAGCAGATAGCGGAGAAAAATCTTGAAATTCCTGTTTCAGATTGTGTGATTGGCATTCCATCTTATTTTACAGACTTGCAGAGGCGTGAGTATTTGCATGCAGCAGAGATTGCTGGATTGAAGACGCTGAGGTTGATGCATGACGGTACTGCTACTGCACTAGGTTATGGTATCTACAAGACCGACTTCCCTAAGTCGGGGCCCAGTAATGTTGTGTTTATTGATATTGGTCACTGTGACACCCAGGTTACTGTTGCATCATTTGAACCGGGACACATGAAAATATTATCTCATTCTTCTGATAGGAACTTGGGAGGGAGAGATTTTGATGAGGTTTTATTTGGATATTTTGCTGCACAGTTTAAAGAACAGTATCATATTGATGTGTATTCTAATACTCGGGCTTCTATAAGGCTCAGGGCATCGTGCGAGAAACTGAAGAAAGTCTTGAGTGCGAATGCAGAGGCACCTCTTAATATTGAATGCTTAATGGATGAAAAAGATGTCAGGGGATTTATTAGAAGGGAAGATTTTGAAAAGCTTTCAACAGACTTGTTGGAGAGGATTAGTATTCCCTGTCGCAAGGCTGTGATTGATTCTGGTCTGAATGTTGATAAGATTCATTCTATTGAGCTCGTTGGTTCAGGGTCTCGTATTCCAGCAATTACAAGGATTTTAACTTCTCTATTTGGGAGAGAACCTAGGAGGACTCTGAATGCTAGCGAGTGTGTGGCTCGAGGATGTGCCCTACAATGTGCAATGCTTAGCCCAATATTCCGTGTGAGAGAGTATGAGGTTTGTCTTCTTATTCTGTTATCTAATATTTTTCACATTCTCCTTGTGACTATTAAGTGATAACTGATTATTTTTGGAAGCTGTTGATTGAATTATTTGACTTTCATTGTTTCCTACTTTCCTGTGCTATATTCCGAGCTTCCGTCTACAGACCCCCAACTGATGCATTGACTCTTCTGTTTAAAAGCGCTTGTTTCTGGCTTTGACACTGTCTTTTTGTATTTGGCTATAATACAACGCATTTTTATGCAATTAATAGTTAGGAGCCTATGTATTCTACATCAACAACAACAACAAAGCTTTATTCCCAAAATGATTTGGGGTCAGCTAACCATATAATGTCTAGCTACGTCTGTCTATGCGTGTTTCGAAGTAATAATATAACGTGCTGTTGATGACTAAGTGATAAGATCTTATTCCCCTTTGGCAGAAACATATGGTCTTGTGCCAGCATTATCCCGATTTGTCTCAGGCCTGATCCGTGCTGGAGTAAGAGAAATCGGGTGTGTGCAGCATTAAATTGCTTTCACTGTTTTCTTTTTCCCAGACGTCTAAGCTTTCCATTCAGATACTTCCTCTGTCCCAATATTATTATTATTATTATTATTATCATCGTCATTATTATTCTTTTGGCTCATAACTATAGCCGGCTCAGCAATTTTTATCTCTCACGAGCGACAATGTATTTGGCATGTATTGGTGATATTTAATGTACTCAACAAATTACACTTACTAACTACCAAATCAAGTTGATTCTTTGACTTAAACTTAACTAACACTATTTTCATTTGGCTTTGCCAAAGGGAACCCTTTCTTCTCTTTCAGAACATACCATCCTCTTCCCATTTCCCGATATTTTGTGAAATGAATAACAATACTTCCTTCATTTGCGATTCATTGTGATCCACAAGTTATTTCATCAGTACTCTTCTAAGCTAACGGGGGCGCTCAATGTTTCCTTAGAAAGGGGTTTTATCTGATACTCTTTCCTAGATGTTTAATCATCCCAAATCAAATATCCTAATTTGTTTTGACATGCTGATTAAGCAACTATTTTACTTTCAAAATTTCCCTTCAAGTCAATAAATATTTAGAGGGGGATGAAGAGTTGTAGCTGGAGGGAGATTAAGAGTTGTGGGTATAATTAGAAACTCATGACCAAAGTAGCACTGTATATAGAAAAATGACATTTATTTTGAGACATCCTAATAAGGAAATGAGGACGTTTATATGAAGGTATGCTCCTGTCTCCCAAGAATTGTAACAGAGATGAATTTTCTGTGTACCTGAAGACTTCAAACACAAAGCCGTTGATTTTGTTTGGTTAGAAGTTGGTACTCGTGGTAAATGCATACATTTGTTTTTAGGAGCTTTCTTTTGTTAGTTTTGTGCAATTAAACAGATGATGCTATCCTAGTAAAGCTGTCTAGGACTAGATTCCCCAAATTTCGTGCTCCCATGTAAACGAGTCAGACCACTGGTTCTAGCTGTGCTGAATGAGTGGTTTTTGATTTTTCTAGTCTTGAACTCATGTTCTTAAATGATGACAGAGATAGGGGGAATGAAGTCCTCTAAATAGGGATTGTTGAAGCTTGGTACCTGTTTTGGGCTTCTTTTGATCAACTTTTCATTTTTTGCTATTGTTGACAAATTTAAAGAACACTGAATTTTTTCATGTGTCTCTAAGCATGTATGCATTGTGACTTTTCCTTTGCATGTATGATAATTAATGGATTCTTCTCTTTTTTTCTTTCAGGTTCAGGATTCATTTCCTTTCTCCATAAGACTTTCATCAGGTGGAACTGGAATTGGCACGTCGTCGAATGATGTATTGTTCCCCAAAGGCCATCCATTTCCAAGCGTTAAGATGCTAACATTGCATAGAAGTTGTACCTTCCATATAGAAGTTTCTTATGCCGACCTGAATGAGTTGGCCCCTGGTGTATCCCCAAATATTAGCAACTTCACGGTATTGATGCCATGATTCGATCTATCTTTTTCTTTAACTGCCAGTTGAACTTCAAGTAGAGCATTTAGGTCCTCTGATTTTAATTACAAGAGATAGCCTGGTGATGTTGAAGCTCATAGGGCGTTTAGCTGTCATTTTTTATGCTGTCTAGATCGTAAAATTTTAAGCGGCAACAATGAAGGGGATTGGAGGTAGACAATGGAGTTCCTTTTGGACCTGAAATATGGTTATATACTTTTTTGTTATTTAATATCTAAACTTCAATTATAAGTAGTTTTTGTTCATATCATAGTATTACTTTGCTCTACAAACAGTTGTAAATTCTAAAAGGTGTAACCAGTTTTCTATTGAAGGTCACCAATACCTCCTCTGAAGCTATCCTCATTACTTTAAAATGTTCCCTTCTGCTCTGATGTCATGTCAGGTGAGATATTTTAGGATGTTGCCTACTGGATGGATGCTGAGAATTTCTATTAAAACAATAATGAGTTGCATAATACTAAAAGTAATTTAAATTATGGTGCTACTGATGAAAAATTAGTGGCTGCAGTGCAAAGTCTTCCTATGTTGGAGGGGTCTCTTAGGATGATTTCTTTGTTTAATTTTCTTCTTGTTTTTTAATGTCACTTGCTGATAAATCTCCTTTACACTAACACAGAATACCTTCTGTTTGTTACACTTGTTTTCGAATGACTGTTGATTTGTACTCTCAAGATTTTTATTTATTTATTTATTATTATTTTTTTTATTTTTTTTAATGTTCCTTTCAATATTCTCCTGAGTGAAACTGAAATATTCTTCAACCCTCAGATTATAGGACAGACATCTCATGCCATGTATAATCTTTTGGGTGCTTTGATGGCTGTGACAGTGGATCAAAGTTTCCAGTTATGCATCATGATCATGATTTCTGTTTCTTAATGTTTTTCTTCAAGAATAGTTCAAGTATGTGCAGAAATTTTGGTATACTCAGAGGAAAAAGCTGGTTTTGACTGTCTGCCAAATGCTAGAAACATGTTTTACGGTCAACTAGGCATAAGGTGGTCAAAATTAACTTTCGCTTTCTATTTCTTAGGTAGATTATATATGCATAGTCTTTTGCAGGACTATGCTCTAGGGCTGTCCCGCTCCATTATGATAACCTGCATATTCATCTAGCTGTCTAGGTCTTAGTATAAAGTGGTGCAGGATAAGGTTAAAAATTCTGGTGTATCTCGCTGTATATTTAGGCTTTCTGAATGAAGTGCAAATGTATTGGAGACATTATTCTACTGTTTTAGTTTGGTTTTTGTCTTCTATATGCTTCGGTAAATCTGAATTTTTTGCTACTTTTGCTAGGTGTTCAGGAAGATAGTCTTTTTCCTAATTTTTATGCATCTTGCACTTTCTGGTCTACTCTCTGAGTTTCGTAAAACAAAGACTAACAATATTCATCTGTATATTAAATTATTTTGTAGATTGGTCCTCTCCAAGCCTCTCATCCTGAAAAAATGAGAGTGAAAGTTAGAGTTCTCCTAAACCTCCATGGAATTGTTACCATAGAATCAGCCTCAGTAAGTGTGGATTATTCTTTCAAACATAATCAATTTCTCACTCTTTCTGAACTGATGCCTATTTGATGATTTCTCTTTCCACTTCAGCTCATCGAAGATCCCAGAGATAATTCCTCTCACAGGAGTAACACACATATGACTTCAGAGAAGGTGGTTGTTGACGATGCGTCTCCTGATATTGTAAATGGGGAATTTACAGAGTCCAGCGTAAGTTATTTAATTATAACAATGTATATATTTATATACTGAATGTTGGTGCAATATGTGGATTTAGTCGATTCTAAAATGCGATTTACTATTTTCTATTTCATTTGGTTTAATTCTGTAATCTCTGACATGGATATGGGAAATAGCATAGGGAATCGTTGAGTGGTAAGTACTTCTTGGAAGCACATGGACATACACCTTACAGCAGATCGACATGTTTCTGATTCACCCGTTTAAAGAAGTTTATATATATATATATATATATATATATATATATATATATATATATATATATATATATTATCAATTGAAACCCAGTTACTTTCTTTGAGGTAGTATATATCTTAATCCCTTACCTGCTGTGTGGCAGCAATGTTGTCAATATTACGTGCTCAGATGACTTTTACTCTTTACATCATGGAGTTAACAACATCACATATCCAGAAGTAATTCATTGTCCTAGTTTTGTTTAATTCTGATAATGTCATCTAACAATGCCTTATCTGTAGCAACTTGAAATCAAAAGATTATTCAATCTACTTTAATTAAATCCAATTGGTCATTCATGGGTCATCCGGAAACAACCTCTCTGTGCTTTAATACAGGGGCAGCCTACAGGGGCAAGGCTGCGTACATCCGACCCCCCTTACCCCACCATAGGTGGGAGCCTTTGCGGCACTGGGGTAATGTTGTTGTTGTTGTTGGTCATTCTTGATATGTTGGTAGTTCTTGTAGATTGTTGATGGTAGGAATCGTACTTTAATTGTTATGCAAGTTTATGAGGCCTGAAGTTGGATTTAAATTTGACAAAACATATTATCCTTGTGCAGCCTGATGAAATGAGAAAGGGAAAAGTCCGCAGGCAGGATCTTAGTGTTGTTGAGAGAATCTATGGTGGGATAACAAGGGAGGAGCTCTCTCAAGCTCAAGAAAAAGAGCATGTGTTGGCTCAACAAGATATAAAGATAGAGCAAACTAAAGATAAGAAAAACACCCTGGAATCTTTTGTCTACGACACACGAAATAAGGTACGTAGCTGCATCACAATCTATTGTCATAAAGTATTCCCGTTCTTTTAACAATGGGTACATCAGTAAGCATACATGTATATCACGCCCAGTGAAATTTGGGATGCAACAAGCGTAAGTTCCTTTCCATGCTATATTATAAAGGATTGATTGTTCTACTAAATCGCATGGAATGGGTACCACTTGTTGCATGCCAAATGCGCACCCAGCATCTCAGGAAAAAATGATGGCTAAGGCCGTTGAGTTTGACAAATAACGAACAACGTAACCTTGGAGCTTTCCTCAATGATCAAGACAGGTTATTATGATATTATCTCTATTCCTTGACTGAGAAAACCCCCAACATGATGTTTATAGTTTTGTCTATTATGTTCACAATGCATATTTTATTTTCTGTTTAAACATTATAGAGGTACGTCTTATCACACTCGCCCACATACTCACTCGCTCACTCACTCACTTGCAGACAAACAATATAGAGTTATTGTCAAGTAAATGAATATTTGTTTTAGTGTTCACTTCATTGCAAATGCATGAACATTCATGCTCCAATTCTTCTTGCCCCACTATTATAATTTTTGTCTCCATATTTATTTTACATGCATCCTGTCCTGTGATTGACTACAAGTATATTAAAATCTTGTCTTCAATATCATATTTTGCTTATGGGTGACAAATGCTTTATAACCAGCTTCTGAGTTCGTATCGGAGCTTTGCCTCTGAATCCGAGAGGGAGGATTGTTAGGAATTTGCAAGAGACTGAAGACTGGCTTTACGAGGATGGTGATGATGAAACTGAACATGTGTATGCAAAAAGGCTAGATGATCTCAAGAAGGTGGTTCTAGATTTTTGTACGTACTTTTTGTTTGCAACTTTTATAGATTAAATAATTTTACTTTGGCTATCCAGTTGGTGGATCCGGTTGAAAACCGATACAAGAATGAAGAGGCTCGGCCGCAGGCAACAAGAGATTTGCTTAATTGTATCTTTGAACATCGCAAGGCTGTAGGGTCATCTCCCCACACGGAGAGAAAGGCGGTTAGATCCTTCCCCTTATGTTACTGATAAATCTTTTAAGATCTTGATTTAACGATAGGATGTGGGAGTTCAATTGAGCAGAAAACAATTTTGTGTGTATTTTTGGTAGGTTAACAATGAATGCAATAAAGCCGAGCAATGGTTGCGTGAGAAAACACAGCTGCAGGATTCATTGCCCAAAAATGCCGATCCCGTACTCTGGTCAAGTGATATCAGACGGAAAGTAGAAGCTCTTGATGCGTATGTTTCTTCTATAATTTGTTTGCTCTATCAATTTATAAACAAATAATAGAATACATGTTAGAAGTTCTCATTATTTTGACCCAGTTTATTGCCATTGTTTGCGCCATGTCTCTACAAAAATCTATTTGAAAGTTATTGATTCAAAATTTGTGTAACAAGCCACCGCGAAATGAGCGACACCCAACTAGTTCATACTAAGTTGCCCTGAAGGCAAACACAATAACGGTGAGCAGCCTTGTACAGATGATTTATTATCGCGTCACCCATTCTCGATACCTAAACTTAAGGCATGTTGCCAGTTTTAAGAGTTTCTTTCACACCCTTGTAACGTTCAAAAGCTTGTTAGTGGTCATGATCAAATTGTTGACTGCTTTTATGCTTCTACAGAAGTGAAGTGTTTTGTATAGGGTTTCTTGTAGCACTACGATATAGCTGTCCCGAGTCCTCAAAATTGGTGCTGTTATATGTCAGCCTTTGATGTAATAAATCCACTTGCTATTACAAAAGTTTTTTCCACCTAGAAGGGAAAATTGAACAGCAGGTTTATTTACCCCTCCCAGGTGACTCTAGAGCTGTAAATCATATTGGCGGGGTGCTCTGTTCTTGTTGTCATTAGGCCTGTCAGTGGAGTTAGTTGTATTGGGTTAGCTTGGGTTAGAGCAAGTAACGGGTTACATTGGGTTGGAACCCATTATAACTCACTTAAATTGATTAGTGGATTAGCTTGGGTTAGAGCAAGTCATGGGTTTCATTGGCTTGGAACCCATTGTAACTCACACTTATTGATAAGTGTGCATACTTTCTCTTTTTGCGGGTGTCATTGATAAGTCCCACCTCCTAAAATGGAAAACTTTTATTATTATATTTATCTTACCCCACTTGTCATACTCACACACTTAAATTGTGGGTCCCACTTGCAAATCCTATCCCACTAATCATACTCAACCCCTTTTCCACTCACAATATTTTTGAATATTTATATTCGGTCCTTAATTTCCATTTTGAACAGTAAGTGAGCACATTGAGTTGGGACGGAGGGAGCATATATTAAGAACAAAAACTCAATACATTAACATAATTTACATATGTTTCCCTCTTTGAAGCTGGCACCAATGGTCAAACCTAGTTACACTGAATCCAACATCATTATCCTTTTTTAAAAGCTTCCCTGACTACCCCCTTCAAGATGGTGGTGAGATGGGTGGTAGTTCCAGTCAGAAGAGGAGAGAAATGGAGTAGCCATGGGGAAAAAGGACTAGAGATGGCAGAATCAGAGAGGTCAGGGAGGTTTGAAAAGGCAAGTGAGGAAGGCATCCATGATCATGAGGGCAGATAGGAGCCTCAACAAGGGTTGAGGAGTTGCGTGTAATTTAGTCGATCTTAGGCAATGGGTGTAAGCATGTTGGGTTGGACATTTGGAATTTTGGATTTGAGTCGAGTGATTCATCCCAATCTGCTAGTCTTAATGAGTTGCAACGGGTGGGTTTGTGGGTAATGGGTCGGGACTGATGGGTAATTGTCATTAATCTTCCTTTTCCCTGTATGTACAAAAATTGACCTTTTTCTTCTTCTACACCTAACGGGTTTATGCATTGTAATTTCAGGATGTGCAAACACATAACAAGATCCAAGTTCACAAACTCAAAATACGAGGACGACATGGACATAGACCAAGGAAACAAGCATGACGATTAGCGAGCAGATTAACATCACCTGGGATTAGTATGTGGCTTTTGGCTTCTGGGTCGTTTGCACAGATAAATGACCTATACAAGCTCCTTTTGCTAGTCAACCTATGAGAAATTTTAACATTCTTGGATAAAAATCAAATTATCTCATTTGGTAAGAACAAAATTTTGTCCGTTATAACCTTAACCATCACCGCTTAAATCTGTAGCAAAATATCTCAATAGAAGCACTGTTTTGGCATGAGCTTGGGTCAGATTATTTCCAGCTTGCATGATGATCTACTTAAGAGATTATAAGACTATATATATACCTGTCTGTTGTAATAACCAAACTGTTTTGGTGGACGGGTTTTTTGTACATTAACGATATTGAGTTCACATACTCCGATATGGTTAACTGTGTTTATCAAGTAATTTTCTTTCTTTATCTACCCAGGAAAGGATCGTTGTCGATTTTTGTTTATCTTTCACGGATGATGCTTACATGTTTTCATTTCTCACCAGAAAATCTGGACAGTTGGATAGAACATAACGTCGG
Organism: Adenophora triphylla var. japonica; assembly: GCA_022495995.1. NCBI lineage: Eukaryota > Viridiplantae > Streptophyta > Magnoliopsida > Asterales > Campanulaceae > Adenophora > Adenophora triphylla. Next base: position 106,156 of record JAFEMH010001638.1, on the reverse strand, counting down.
AAGGGTTTATATGGAATTTTTTTCTAACCAGTAGACTTTAAAGAGTACTCTGTAGTAAAATGGACCGAACTGAAAATTTTCTTTACATCAAAAGCCACACTTGCCAAAACTTATTGCGTCATAAAGAACAATCCATTTATTTTATGTTTTTATTATTTTATATCTACCATTTTGAAAGATATTCTAAATTCACTTTCTTGAATAAGCATTAAAATAAAAAAAAAAAAATACAATCAAGCCCCTTCAAAGTTTTAAAAATCCACTTTCCAGCAACATAATTTTGAAACAGACCACGAAGTCGTGAAAGCTAAGGATTAGTAGTACAAGGCATATTTGGACTTGTACCAGAACAAAGAAAATATACTTATAAGTCGTTACCACTTACCACATTGCTTTAGCTGCAATCCTATATTACAATGCAATTTTGGAGTAATAATTACAGTAGCTTCCTAATCTTCTGAAATTCCTTTACCAAATCTTTTATTGCTACGAGTTTTCAAGAATGAAGTATAAATGTGACTGGAAATACAAATTTATAATTAAATTCTTCCCGGACAGATTCTCTCTCCACGTATACGACCTTATCTATTGTCAGAACCAGACCACTAGATAAAAAACTTCACCAGTATAATTTCATCCATCCGTGATTTTCCTCGTTTCTCGGAATGTTAAGTTCATGCTGGGGAGGAGCAGTTTATCGCCCACAAATTGTAAAGAATGATCCTTTTGCCATCTTAGAGCAGAATCGTCAGAACCATAGACACCGCATAGAACAAATGAACAATGCAGTCTTCACTGTAAAGACCTGTGAAGCAAGAGATGTGAAGCCAACACCCAAAGCAGCAAATAACATATACTATTTCAATGATATTTCTCTATTTGTGTACCTTTTTTCTACTCTATATTTCTTTTGAACTGCACTGCATTGATATTTCTTGATATGTTGTGTTAAATAATTATCATATCTTGAAAAAGAAAAACTGAAGATTTGAAGCTTCAGTTTTGAAAATGCAATTCTACTTGAAAATGACTTATTAAGAATAATACATACTCTCACGAAATCTGTTTTCTAACCAAAAGTTGTCTAGAAATGGAGGTAGTAATAATTTCTAAAAGTTGAGGTATAACTTTTTATTAGGCATTCCAGCATACTGTCAACAACTATATCTGTCACGCACACAGAGAGAGACGGAAAGTGCAACAACTGGGTCGCAGCTGACTACATCCAAGCTTTGTGCAATCAGCATATATAAGCAATCCCACATTTTACATCATTAATCCTGAGTTTCTTTATCGTAATATCTTATTGCATTTCCATTGTCAATAGCGAGCATCTCAAACATAAAACAATTGGCAACATCTTCCAAAAGGCTTAATAAGCGCATATTAATTCGCGGGGGAGTTTTTGTTGCACCAAGTTGCCTTTTTTTTTTTTGGAAGTATGGTTTTTGACTTAACTGTAGACAGCCACCCAAACCACATCACTCTATTGTAATTTCAAAGAGGTACAAGCAAGTAAAGCATCATCTTTAAAATGTTTGATTTGTCAAATGAGACTATATTTTTGGGATGGGAGTGTTGAAAATTTAAATTAATCCGGATTATTCTAGAATAGAGTTTTGGTTCACAGTATTTTATATTGGTACATTGTTCTAATACCAAGAGTCTAAATAAGTATAAGTCTAGATGAGTATTGTCTTTTAGGATCAAGCGTGTCCAAAATTCAGATTTCATAGTATAGTTTCCCTCTATATTTTAGCCTATTGTTTTATCTTGTATAAGCTTTGCCAAACAATGAGTAGTATTTTTCTAGGGGAAATGACAATTTAGGGCCTACGGGGGGTCGGACACATTTTTTTTTGGCCACATCAGGGCTCCAAGTGTATATTTTTTGCCGGTTAAGGGCCTTCTGACAATTTGTATAAGTGACATGTGCCGTGCATATGATTAACAGATTGGTTCAAATTGAAATTGATTTTCCATACAAGGGGTTAAATGAAATTTTCTAAATTAAAAAGATTGAATTAGAGAGAGAGAGAGAGAGAATGTCCAGGTTCATCCCCAGCATCCCACCTTCATTTTCCCTAACCTCGCCCTTCTCCACCACCACCATCACCACCATCTCATAGCCCCCACCCACCACCTTCCGCCCACACACCCCCATCAACACAAAACCACCACCCCCACTTTCCATCCTCCAGTCAACACAAAAATCATCACTAACACAGTAACAAAATGAAGAAAATCCAAATCCTAGCCTCAACCCTAATTGTTCCCATATCTAATGTCAAAATCGGAATCTGTTTTGATTATTGTTGTGTGTGTGCGTTCGTCCATGTGCGTCGTCACTTGAGGGGCAAGGGAAGGGGCGATGGAGGTGCCGAAGTGTGGGAAGATGAAAGGAGGAAGTGGGGGAGGGGTAGGGTAGCCGGAGAAGGTGGTTTTTTTTAGGGGGAGATGAGGAAGCCATTGAAGCAAAATGAAGGAGAAGGAGACCGGGGGGGGGGGGAAGGAGGAGTGATTTGGGGAAGAATTTTTTTTTTTTTTTGAATTGGGGGAAGAAACTGTAAGTGGGTGGGAGTGGGTTTTTCCTTTTTCTTTTCCTTTTTCTCTGTTACTTCTTTTTTTTTGGTAAAAAATATCTTATTTTATTACTCCCTCCGTCCCTAAAAAAGTTTGTCCCATTTGACTTTTTAGTTGAACTTTGACCACAAATATATGACAATTTAATTATGTTCATGAAATTCTAGAAATTCCTATTGATTCACCATTAATAATATTATCAACAACAACTTTTAGAATTTCATGAACATGATTAATCTCTCATAAATTTGTAGTCAAAGTTCAACAAAAAAGTCAAATGGGACAAACTTTTAGGGACGGAGGGAGTATTAATTATTGTATTTCTATGTAATGATTTTTTAAATCAATTAAATCATTATTTATTGCTTCAAAATGAAATATTTAGTTTTAGTTTAAATAAAATAATGCTTCTAAAATAATGTGTTAATAAAAAAGGGCAAACCCCGGCAACTTAACCGTTGCGCCAAGGCTCGCCCTCTAAAATAATGTGTTAATGTTTCCAAAAAATATTTCCAAAAGTTAATGTTTTAGTTTTAGTGTTTTTTTTTTTAATTTAGATAGAATTATTTTATTTTGTTTTGAAATTTGATTATTTAATATTTTTTAAAACAAATTTATTTTCAGTTCTTTTAATTTAGGAAATTATATTTAACTCCCTTAAAAATGAAAATCAACTTCACTTTGAACCAATCTGTTAATCACGTGCGAGACACATGGGGTTTTAGCAAGTTTTTTGGCAAAATTTTTACGCTTAGAGCCCTGATGTGGCCAAAAAATTGTGCCAGGACCCCCTATGTTTAGGCCCTAAATTGTCATTTCCCCATTTTTCTATATAGAGGAAGAGATCTATTTCCTGGCCAGCTACTCCCCAATATTAAGTACTTCCTTTGATGGTTACACTATGCTATTTTGTAATTTTATGATGTCAATTACAGAATTAGAACGCATCGATACATCCGTATCTAAATTTAAGTATGTGTCTGTGTATCAAAATAGTAGGAGATCTAATGGCTAAGGGAGTACCACTTCACTGTATTGTCTAACAATTCCTGGGAGAGTGTTACTTAAGCCTTGTGTAAGGACGGAACATTGAACATTCATAAATTGCAAGCATGGAGGAGTAATGTCACCTACTACTAAATTTTTTAGTGGTTCTTTTCTAGGTTCTGTTTCTTTCAACTTTCTCAGCATTTAATCATGTCAACATTTTGAAAACTTTTAAATTTCTACGGTTTTAGGTTTTTCTACGATTTCAGTAGTTAGCCACCATAAAATCAACTGATCTCTGAGCATGCCTTAGGCACCTAGGGACAATACAAAATCATACATGAAAAATAACATCAAAGAGAAACTTAAAGGGACAATACAAAATCATACATGAAAAATAACATCAAAGAGAAACTTAAAAGTCTTACCACTTTGCCCAGATGCTGCCGCAGGAAGAGCAGGAATCTTGATCGCTGCAGGTAAGAGAAGTAGAAATGAATGAGTACTGATTAACAAGACAAACAAAATTCAGTAATTAGACAACCCCTCTATCTGAGAGGATGTTAAAGGCAGACATACTTTTATTGCAAGATGAAATTGGTAATTGTGAGGTAGAGGGCCAAGGAGCAGGAATGTGATCATTCAGGTCACATAGAAAGCCAACACTTGAAGATTCAAATGTTGCATCAGATGGCAAGCTAGGCAAAAGGCAGCCAGATTCTGCTCCTGTCACAGACAAACTGATGCAAGTTAGGTAAGGCAAATTGCACATCGGAGACTTGTGGAAGAAATATGGGGGATGAGGGATGGGTGAAGAGCTGGCGAAAAGGTCTCTTGCTGAAACCTTCAAGGACTTTGATAAAAACCCGAATCTGATATACATTCAGATCTCACTATTTGTGTATCCTTGACGCTACTTGTCTCCCATATTCATTATATATTGGTCAAATTCCAAGACATGTATGCCATGCGCAGACAAACACTACACAATACTAGCCTCCGTCCCAAAAAAAAAAGCCACATTCGACTAGTCAAACTTTGTAACGAATTTACTTCCTTGTGCCTTCATGAAAACGAACTAATATTATTTCCTCTTTCATAATATACCTCTTTTTTGGAGTAAATTAAAGTAGTAAGTATAGACTCTTTTCTTGGGACAGAGGAAGTAGAACGCAATAAACAATGATAACATCTCACTTGCTCCTTAGTTACAATGCGTGTTGATAGAATTTCTACCCCAACTACTATTCTTGTAGACTGGAAGTACAGATAGCTCTCGAATGTCTAAGCATGATTGAAGATATTATATAGGGATGAAGAGAAGAATATTGGTTCAGATGTACATGAAGTTGAGTTTCAGAATGAGAAAATGATTTAGTAACCAGAAAGGAATAATGAATATGTTCAAGTATAAATAAAGGTGCAAATGCAAAGGAGTGAATAGTGTTGAATAAAGTTAGTATTTTTCTATTTGTCATAGTATGTAGGAGTCTGTTTATTGTTTATCTAGTCTTTGTTTACCTAGTCTTTAGAAGTTGTTGCTTTCTAAACTCATGTGCCTAGACTTTAGGAACAACTTCTAATTAGTTGCTATTATTTCTGCATTTGTTAGTTTTGTACTGCCTATTTAAAGGCTATTGCTTAATGAAAGTAATATATCAGCAAATACTTATCAGTGCCCTCTTTTGCATTTCTTTTTGGTTTTTAACAGTTGGTATCAGAGCGTGGTTGTAAAACACAAAGTGAGTTGTGAGATTTTTCTCTTAGCCAAGAGAAGTGTTTGAGTGGAAAGGAAAACACAGTAGTTGTTTTTCTTCTTGCAGCAACAACAAACACAATGTCGGATAACTTTGTGCAACCAGCAATTCCACGCTTCGATGGTCACTATGACCACCGGAGCATGCTCATGAAGAACTTCTTGAGATCCAAGGAGTATTGGCAGGTTGTTGAATCGGGAGTAGCAGTTCCAGCAGCCGGAGTAACGGTATCGGACACACAGAGGACAGAAATTGAAGCATTGAAGCTGAAGGATCTCAAAACCAAGAACCAAGAACTATCTTTTCCAAGCAATTGATAGAGCAATACCGGAGACGATTCTTAGCAAAGAAACCTCCAAGCAGATTTTGGACTCTATGAAAAAGAAGTATCAAGGAAACGCGAAGGCAAAACGGGTGCAACTTCAAGGATTGCGGATTGATTTTGAGACTCTGCGAATGAAGTCAGGTGAGTCGGTTAAAGATGTTTTTGGGAGAACGATGACGATTGCCAATAAAATGAGGATCTATGGAGAAAATATGGAAGACATCAGTATTATTGAAAAAAATTCTTCGATCATTGACAGCAAAGTTTAATTTTGTTGTATGCTCAATTAAAGAATCAAATAATATTGATACTCTTTCACTTGATGAATTGGAGAGCTCTTTGGTGAGTCACGAGAAGAAAATAAACAAACAGAAGCAGTAGGACAAAGAGGAACAAGCATTGAAAGTCTCTACAGAAAGTTACTCACCACAAGGAGATAGAGGACGCGCCCGAGGACGAGGTAGAGGCCGAGGAGGAAGTGATCGTGGCAATCAACATCAGCACCACCAACCCCGAGAGAATCAGTATAATGGCAGAGGAAGAACAAGAGGAGGCTACCACCCAACCTCTGATGCTCGGACTCTTTGGTTTACCCTGTCGTACCCGTGTCGGACACTCCTATTTTAGTCTTGTTGACAAGGGTCCGGCGGGGTAAATCGAAGAGTCCGAGCATCATAGCACCCAACAACTCACGATCACCTTCAGACAAGTCTAGCATTGAGTGTTACAAATGTCATGGGTATGGCCATTACCGATCGGAGTGCCCTTCGCTATCGCAGAAAGAACAAGGAGAGAAGTCTAATTTTGTTGAAAAAGAAGAGGATGAAGAAGTGTCCTTGTTGATGACTTGTGATCCGAAGGAGGTAACTCATAAAAATTTATGGTATTTAGACACATGTTGTAGCAATCATATGTGTGGAGATAAGTCTGCATTTTCTTGATTAGATGAGTCATATCGTGATAATGTAAAGTTTGGTGATAATTCTAGAGTCTCAGTAATGGGAAAAGGAATGGTAGCAATCAAAACTAAAGAAAATGCTAGACAATTATCTCTCATGTGTTGTTTGTTCCAGATTTGAAAACAAACTTGCTAAACACATTGGCCAACTTCAAGAGAAGGGATATGAGATCTCTATTAAAGATGGGGTGAGTCGAATTCAAGATGAGAAACTTAGATTGATTGCTGAAGTCAAAATGACAGCAAATCGCATGTTACCGCTTCACATTGACAGCTTTTCTCATTCTTGTTTCTCTACAAAATTAAAGGATTCAGCATGGTTGTGGCACTTTCACTATGGGCATTTGAGTTTTGGTGGATTGAAGACATTAACAAATAAAAGTATGGTCACATAACTACCTCAAATTACAGCCCCTACTGATGTTTGCGAAGAGTGTGTTGTTAGCAAACAACACCGTAATCCATTTCCGAAAGGCAATTCATGGAGAGCGAAAAAGGCACTGTAGTTGGTTCATTCGAGATCTTTGTGGACCAATAAAACCATGTTCCAATGGAGGTAAAAGATATTTGATCACCTTCATTGTGATTTTAGTTGAAAAACATGGGTTTATTTCTTGCAGGAGCAAGCTAATTCTTTTGTAGCGTTTAAAAGCTTTAAAGCTCTTGTTGAAAAAGAAGTTGGTAGCTTGATAAAGGTTCTCCGTCTTCGATCATGGATGAAGTACAACTCACGAGAATTTGCGAGATTTTGTGAAGCTCATGGAATCAAAAAATAACTTACAGGCCTATACGCATGTGAAATGGTGTGTGCGAGAGAAAGAATCGTACAATCATTAATATGGTGAGAAGCATTCTTTGAAGCGGAGTTCCAAAGAATTTTTGGCACTGAAGCTGTAAAGCTGAGCATCTATATTTTGAACAGAAGGCCGACACTTCATGTTCGGAACTTGACACCGGAGGAAGCTTGAAGCGGACAAAGACCATCGGTAGATCATTTCTAAATTTTTGGTTGCATAACTTATGCACACATTCCGGATCAGAAGAGAACAAAGTTGGATGACAAGGGAGAAGAGTGCATTTTTCTTGGTGTTAGTGATCACTCAAAAGCTTATAAGCTTTATAATCCTGTTGGGATATTGACGAGATTTGTCAATATCCCATCCATATTAATAAATGTAAATTAGTTAGGCTAATATTCTCTTAACATAATTATAGGAATTTGATAAGATTTGGTAGAGAGACTTCTTGGTGGGCAAGACTCTCACAATGTATATATTGCGTATGCGCTTTGTAAAGCGATGAATATAAGTTGTTCAATTTCTCCTTCATGTACTCTCGGTTTCAACTTGGTATCGGGCGGGCGATCCAACATGACAAAACACAAATATTAGTGGTGAGAAGAAGGCCGTGGATGAGGAAGGCGCTCCTTTATTTCTGTCGACAGTGAGCCTGACACAGAAATTATTACCCGTTCAACTTAAAGGTGATAATTATGAAGAATGGGCTCGTGTTTTTAAGGAATCATTGCGGGCCAAGACGAAGCATGGATTCATTGATGGGACGATCGAGATGCTGAAGGAGGAGGACGAGATCGACGATGGATATTTGTCGGCTCAATGGTGGTTTCATGGATTTTCAATACCATTGAACCATCATTGAAATCCACCGTGACATATACGAAGGAGGCAAAGACTTTGTAGGATGATTTAAGGGAGAGATTTTTCGTGGGTAATGGACCACGGACACAACAAATCAAGGCGGATTTAGCCAATTGTAGGCAAGAGAAGGACGAAAGCGTGGCCGTGTATTATGGCCGGAGCAAGAAGCTGTGGGATGATCTCAATGATTTTGAGACATTGCCTATCTGTTCGTGTAGTGGATGCAGATGCAATCTCGGAGCCACGCTAACCAAACGACGTGAGAATGAACGAGTACATCAGTTTGTTATGGGACTAGAAACACCGAAGTTTGAAAACGTGAAGTCTTCCATCCTCAACACAGAACCGTTGCCTAATGTTAATAAAGCATATTCCATGGTTGTAAGGAAAGAAAGAGTACGCAGCAGTGGGCGTGCTGATTATCCTGCACCTGTTAGTTTTGCTGCTCAGACAGTTGAAGGAACAATTAGTCAAACAACTGTCGGCACATATGGTTCAGGGAGGAAAGAAAAGATGGGAACAATATTGTTTGTTCTAACTGTAAAAAGAAAGGACACGGTGTGGAATCGTGCTACAAACTAGTGGGCTACCCAGAATGGTGGGGAGAGCAGCGTATGAGGAACACCATTGGGAGAAGTGGAGGACAATTCTCTTCAACGGGAAAGAATCAAAGAAGGTTCAACACAAAGGCTAACACTGCACAGTTTGATGATGCAGAATCGAAGCTCGTGCCTTAGGATTCACAATGGCAGTGGAGTCCTTCGAATTATGTGCGAGCATGAAGTGCGTGTCAATGGCGGCATGGCCGGCCTTCTATTGACCGTCCGAATAGTAAGACAAATAATGACCACTTGGCTTGTCCTTAGTGGGGCAATCGACACATGACGGGGAACATCTCTGCTTAAACATATTCGCTGATATTGAGGCTAACCATATAGGTATGCCTAATGAAAAATATGTCGTGGCCACGAAAGAAGGTGACGTTGACATTGGAAAAGGATTGATTTTGAAAAATGTTCTTTATGCTGGACTTTTAATTGCAATTTACTATCGCCTCTGTTTGCTTAATGATTGAATGCTTTCGTGCACTTTTCGACAAACAATGTGTGATACGGGATCGGGGCTCGAAGATCTTTGATTGGTGCGAGTGAACTAAATGAGGGGCATACTATGCGAGAAGATCATCGCGAAGTTTGCGGTGTCGAGGAATCCGGTAGCTACCAATTGTGGCATCGACGTCTCGGACATCCATCAAGTAAAGTAGTTGGTTTATTGCCTTTTATTAGTCGTAGTAGTATTAATAAAGACGTGTGTGAGATTTGTTGTCAAGATAAACAAAGTAGAGACAAGTTTTTATCAAGTGATAATAACTCTATTGAGATTTTTGATCTAATTCATGTGACATTTGGGGTGACTATCGTAAGCCTGCTATGTGTGGTGCAAATTATTTTTTACCATTGTGGATGATTGCTCTCAGGCTGTATGGGTTTATCTAATCCATCACAAGAGTGATGTTTCTCAAATTCTGAAAAATTTATTTGCCATGATTGAAAGACAGATTAATAAGCATGTTAAGAAGCTTAGGAGTGATAATGGCTAGGAGTTTATGTGTTTAACAAAATATTTTCTTGAAAATGGTATTGAACATCATTCTTCTTGTATTCGCATGTCACAACAAAATGGGAGGGTTGAACGTAAACATCGTCACCTCTTGAATGTGTCTCGTGCCTTGATGTTTCAAGCCAATTTTTTTTTTTTTTTTGTGAGGCTTGCCCGTCTCGAGTCGAAGCCCCTTTTTGTGTAAGTCAATTTACTATGAGTCCTTGGAATTCTCTTAAATTCCCTTAAAATCCCTTTGAAGGCGCTAATATTAATTAGGGAGGGATTACCTGCTACAACCAGCTTTGGGGGAGTTGAACCCGGACCTCCGTGTTGGTGTCCAGTGCTCACGGCCGTAGGTCGAGTCACGATGGTTATGTTTCAAGCAAATTACAGCAAAGTTATGGGGCGAGTGTGTTTTGTATGATTACTTGATAAATCGTACACGCCTCGAAGCTGTTACATGGAAAAACTCCTTATGAAATCATTTTTGGAAAACCACCTTCTTACGAAATATCAAAGTTTTGGGGCATTTGTGTTACGTGTATTTTATTCTAGGAGGAATGATGATAAGTTTGCTAGTCGTAGTAGAAAATGTGTTTTCTTGGGATATCCTATGGAAAAAGGGATGGTTGGTATATGATCTTGATGAGCATAAGACACTTGTCTCAGTGACGTTTTTGTGGAGAAAGAATTTCCTTTTGCTAGCATGCGAGCGGTTCGGAAGAAGCATACAGATTTAGATATATTTTGTCCAGCAGCCGATATGGGCCTTGTGAGGAAGACAATATTGGTGTGGCTAACGAGGTGCACAAACGTTGGCAACGAAACGATTGGCCAAAACGAAGTGGTGAACAACAGCGGTGATCAGCGCGAGCAGTGATATGGCCGAACATTGTCTGTACAACGCTTGATCGAGTTATTGAAGATGTTGACCGGCTTTGTAGATGGTGAATTTTGGTCGAGGACGGCGCGTTAAGGTGCCTTCCACGAAAGTATTCATCGACAGAATATGTGTTAAATGCTAAAGTCGGCCCCGTCACGTTCGCCTTCAAGCAAAAATCTTGGTACTCGTCGTCCTTTGTCACATTTTGTTAAGCTGCGCTAAATTTTCTATAGGCACGTAGATGTTTCTTGACCTCTTGATTCGGGTATTGAGTAGAAATTTTGGAGAAGCGGTTAAATCTCGATGGTGTGAGGCCGCTGAGCAAAGAGCTTGATGCTCTCGACAAAAATGGCACATGGAACTAGTTGACACGCCCGTTGACAAAAAAAGTAATTGGCAAGCAAATGGGTGTATAAGATAAAGTACAATGTGGATGGGTCCATCGAGCGTTACAAAGCCCGTTTGGCGATCTTAGGGAATCGTCGGAGTTGAAGGAGTTGATTATAAAGAAACTTTTGCTCAACCAATCAAGATAATGCTGTTCGAGTATTTCTCTCAATTCTTGCGGATTCGTGGTTGGGAACTACATCAAATGGACGTTCATAATGTTTTCATCCATGGAGATCTCAATGAGAATGTTTATATGAAGATATTCATGGAGTGATACTGAAGCTACAACTCAGATTCTAGCGGATTTTGATGACGATGAGAGTAGGGAGCAACCTATAACTAATGGGCAGGAAGTTTTAGAAGAAGTTCAGCCACCTGTTCTAAACCCATTGCTTCAGAAGCCGATGAAGTACGAAGATCAGCACATAATAGAAGAAGGCCAACATGGATGGCGGATTATGATGTCACCGGAGTTAACCAATCTGAAACACATTGTGCATTGCTTTCTGATTGTGATCCTAAAGTTTTTGAAGAAGCTGTGAAAGAACCGAAATGGTGCAAGGCAATGGATGAAGAAATTGATGCAATTGAAAGGAATAACACTTGGGTGTTAACTGGGCTTCCAAAAGGGTATAAAACGATTGGTGTCAAGTGGATTTACAAGACAAAGCTGAAAGAAAATGATGAAGTCGATAAGTACAAGGCGCGCTTAGTAGCTAAAGGCTATAAGCAAGAATTTGGTGTGGATTATAAAGAAGTCTTTGCCCTGTTGCTCGATATGATACAATCAGAATGGTGATTGCAGTGGCAGCTCAAAACTCTTGGCATATTTTCCAGTTGGACGTGAAATCTGCCTTCTTACATGGAGACTTGGAAGAAGAGGTATTTGTTGATCAACCTCTCGGTTATATTAAGATTGGAGATGAGCATAAAGTGAATAAATTAAAAAAGGCATTATATGAACTAAAACAAGCTCCGAGAGCTTGATATAGTCGCATAGATGCTTATTTTTCTAATGAGGGATTTCAAAAATGTCCTTATGAGCATATACTTTATGTTAATCTGGTGATGGAGGAAAGATGCTCATTGTGTGTTTATATGTCGATGACCTTATTTTTACCGGAAACAATAGTGCCATGTTTGAAAATTTCAAGAAGTCCATGATGGATGAGTTTGATATGTCTGATCTTGGGATGATGCACTATTTTCTTGGTATTAAGGTAACACAATCAGCTGCTGGTATATTTATCTCGCAAAGGAAGTATGTGCAGAAAGTTTTGAACAGGTTCAAGATGAATAATTGCAACTTTGTGAGTACTCCAGCTGATTTTGGACTGAAGCTAAACAAGGATCACGAAGGAAACAAGGTGGACAACACTCTTTACAAGCAAATTGTGGGGAGCTTGATGTATTTATCTGCAACGAGGCCAGATATAATGCATTCTGTGAGCTTGATTAGTAGATACATGTAGAATCTAACAGAGATGCATCTTTCGGCTGCGAAGAGAATCTTTCGGTACTTGCAAGGAACTAAAGATTATGGGTTGTTCTAAGAGAAGGGCACAAGGTCAGATTTGATTGGCTTTACGGACAGTGATTATGCATGGGATCAGGATGACAGGAAAAGCACTTCGGGTTATGCTTTTTTGTTGGGTTCAGGAGCAATGTCATGGTCGTCTACAAAGCAACCCATTGTTACTTTATCTACGACTGAAGCTAAGTTTGTAGCAGGTACTTCATGCGCTTGTCAAGCAATTTGGTTGAAGAAGAATCTTGAAGACTAGATTTCAAGCAAGTCAGCCACTGTTATTTATTGTGATAATACTTCTTCAATAAAACTCTCTAAAAATCCAGTTCTACATGGAAGAAGAAACACATCGACGTAAAGTATCACTATCTGCGGGATCTCAGCAAGGAATTAGTCATTGAACTCATTTACTGCACCCCTCAAATTTCCAAGGTTTCTAAAGCTAAGAAGACTGCTTGGTGTTTGTTCAAATGATACTCAAATTTGAGGGAGGGTAATCTAATCTATGAACTGAATGTCTACACATCAGTTCAAGGGAGGGAATGTTGAATAAAGTTAGTATTTTTCTATTTGTCCTAGTATATAGGAGTCTGTTTATTGTTTATCTAGTCTTTGTTTACCTAGTCTTTAGAAGTTGTTGCTTTCTAAACTCATGTGCCTAGACTTTAGGAACCACATCTAATTAGTTGCTATTATTTCTGCATTTGTTAGTTTTGTACTTCCTATTTAAAGGCTATTGCTTAATGAAAGTAATATATCAGCAAATACTTATCAGTGCCCTCTTCTGCATTTCTTTTGGTTTTTAACAAATAGTTGGATGGGTGCATGATTTACCTTGCACTCCGTTTACTGCAGTTAAGGTTGGATCCACATCGAAGCAACATACAAAATGACCAAAAGAGGTATGTATGTTAGTAATAGATTTAAATTTTGACCAAAAAGGTACTCCCTCTGTCCCAAAAATTGAATGACCATTTTTTTCCCAAAATAAATGACATTTTGAAACATTTCCACAAAAAAACCTTCCCTAAATGATTTATTTATTTTTTTCATTTTTTTATAGTTCATTATATTTTAGCAAAACTAAAATTTTGAAAATGAATAACAAGAATGTTTATGATTTTTTTTCTATTCAAAATCAACATTTTCAAGATGACTCTTAAAATTCAAAATGGTCATTCATACAGAGGGAGTACTACGGAGCATACGTTAACACACCGAAGTGCAAAGAATACTTACCTTGGAGGGAGAAGTCCTTCAGGCTAACATGGCAAAGGTCATATATGTTGTTGGTAATATTTGCTTTCTGTAACTTCCTTCCGAGTAATGTAGCACAATTCAAAGCTTGCAAGTTGGTTAAGAAGCTCTGCTTTTGCAAGTGGGATATGTAACTCTCCATTGCACCGCAGCATGATATCTGGTCGTTCATCCCATCTCCACATCCACGGGTTACAGGACTCACATTGGGTAAAACCAGAGGGCAAACTGAAATAGAAATACCAGCATAATATAAATTATGATGTGACTTTCAAAATAATGAAATTTTTGTACACCCTTTTGAAATTCGACAATAATGTTTGAAGAGAAATACATGTAGCAATCAACTGTAAGAAGTGTCAAAAACTCTGGCTCACCATTGTTAATCTTGCAGTTAGCTAGTCCTCTAAGGACTTCTTTTGCATGTGAAGGATCAAGTTTACTTGCAACCCATCGCAGTACAACTCTTTTGCAATCATCAACCCTGGTTGAGTCAGACGACAATGCAAGAGGTTCACTCGTGCTCGAAAGATTGTAAGTTTTCAGTGCAAGATTTGTAGCAGCTTCTGATATGGCCTTCGACAAACTTGCTGACAGCATTCATTCACAAGATCAATCTTCCCACATGCAGCAAGCAGCTTAGAGGAATCCACTGTCATTTCAAACTCACTGACATCATTTACCGGACAAGAACCTTGAGTGAGGTTTGATGGCCTGACAGAACATATCTGCTGTAAATCGCTATTGGCACCTTGACCGGCCAAAATTTGCTCATAATCTGAGAGGCAGTTTTTGGCAAGAGTTGTATTCAAAGCAAGCATATTAGTCTTTTTACTGGATTGACCAATTAGAATGACAAGAGTTGCATCGAACTGTGGACAGCAAACTACATTAGCTAGATATGGTGCAAATACATTGAAACAATCACTTGATGTAATGCCCATCATGCTTTCAATTTCCCCAAAGTCTAGTGTACAATGCCCTACAAGAAGAAAAATATATGATCAACTTTTCAACCCAATGATGATATATTTACCATGATTTGAGTACTCGAAACAAACCAGACAGCTTTGGGACAGTGCTATTTGTGAATGGTGTCAATGCAGACGGTGCAAGAAGAGGAAGAAGGGGCTCAGGAGTTGCAGTAGGAGAAATCAAAGGCACGAAAGCATCATCTGGCTTGTCAGCTATCCTGTTTGAACCAGCCAAATGTTGAAGAGAACTGCAACAAGATTCATGAGGACCTGTACAAGGGATATCTTTCAGTTGAGCGGATAATGACAAAACACATAGCTTAACAGAAGAAGTTATGCATGTAAAAGTATCCCAATACAAGGAAATGTGACCACAAGTGAGCACAAAACAAAGAAAATTATGAATGTGGCTACAGAAAGGATGTTACTTTCGTTGAGCAGCAAAACAATCGCTTGCAAATTAATGATATATCACTGTAATGGAAGTGCTTAGCAGGCACCAATCTGCAGCTATATATCGCTCTAATAATAATGAAATCTTCCTTTTGCCTATCAAGGTCTAAATGGGATAAAACATTTTCCACCAACTCATTGTACGTGAGACTTAAGAGCAACGCTAGAGTTACAAAGAAAGGTTACAAAATGATTTGACAATCATTGATCGGATATTCAATTAATGAATATTGGGGCCACAAACACAACATCCAATCAAACATTACCAAATCAATTTTTACCAAAAATTTGTAACTTTTTTTTTTTTTTTTTTTTTTTTTTTGTAACTTTAGTATTACTTGAGACTTGATCCTATAATATGACAGTCTTGAGAAGAATAGATAAATTAGGTACCATAACTGCTGTCTGCAAGGTAGCATAAATGAAAAAGCAGAAAGCAAAAGCATTTCTGGGTATGGTAATATCCGAGTCAATGGGGTCAGTCAGCTTGTAGACCTCCCAGTGATATTCCTGATTTCTCAAGTGAATGCAAAATAACCATAATTTTCCAATTAATCACTGGTACAAATATGATTATGGCTCAAGGATAAAGGGAAGACCAAAAAGGCTAAGACTTTAGAAAGTGAAGTTTAACATTCTAATATGAAGCCTAGCAAAATGATCACACAAAGAAATTAAGGACAAAATAAGATTGATGTTTCTAATATCACATGTTTTCTCAAGTCTTACTGCCAGAAAGTTTTCAATGAAGATCATGGCTGTCCAGCTGATATTAATTTCTAGTACTTCATTTTCAGCAGTAGGTACAATTTTCATTAACCTCCATCGAAGTTTACTTAATAAAAGCTACTCCCAATCATTAAAATGGAAACACACTTTTTATATAATGATTGAAGTGAGAAAGGCATGTCACTCCCTACAACAACAACAACAGAAACAACAAAGCCTTAGTCTCAAAATGGTTCGGGGTCCGCTAACATGAATCGTCATACGGAATCGTCAAAGAAAAGAGATGGAAGAATGTCACTCCTTCCATCCCAAAAATGAGCGAGCAGTAAGGGAGATTATCGTAATTTTTACAAATTATTAAATCTCATAAAATAAAGGGTTTATTACAAAAAACTCACTCAAAAAGATGGCATTTACAAAAAAAAAAAAAAACATGTAAGATGGGAAATTACAAAAAACTACTTTTTTTCTTGTTTTACAAAAAACTTTTTTTTTTGGTTTTTTTTTAATCAGTTTTGGTCAAACAACAGATAATTTCAGTTATCAGTTGTTCAAACAAGTGATAATTTCAGTTATCAGTTGTTTGAAGAGTAATTTGTGCTTCAAACAACTGATAATTTCAGTTATCAATTGTAAACAAGTGATAACTGAAATTATCACTTGTTTGAACAACTGATAACTGAAATTTTCAGTTGTTTGACCAAAACTGATTAAAATAAAGCCCAAAAAAAAAAAATTTGTAATTTCGAACGTATGTGTTTTTTTTTTGTAATTTCCATCTTTCTAAAGTAGTTATTTGTAAATGCCTCTAAAATAAAACATATATAAATACTATCACCACTCCACTAAAATGCCTGTGAATTGCTGACTCGAGCAACGTTAAGTCCAAAAAGAATTACACAATCAAACTCTGATCCATGCCAAACTCGTGTTGAGGTGCTCAGTAAACAGATTTGCTGCTGATACAAAACCTCCAAATCCTAGAACTGGGCTAACTCAGGAACAATGCCCTGCCATCTCAAACAGCTAAACCCATGTAAACGACCACTTAAACGAAGATGCAAACGACCCACCCTATCAAAAGAAACACGAGGGAACCAGTATTGCAAAACATTAAAAAAAATCAACAAATTACACAACCTAAACAGAAAATGCAGCAAAATCAGCAACCTAAACATCAAAACTTAAGCTAAAACCCAGCTTAAAATAATCTCTAATACAACAATGCGCACATCCCTTCGTAGAAATCCCATTTCCCCAACTCCCCACTACAGGAAAAAAAAAATCAAAATTTCAGCTGCAATTCATGAAATTAATGCACCATTTCAAAGACCCAACTCAGATCAAGCAAGAATAAGGAAAACCCAGAAAGAAATTTACAATAAAGAGACTTAAACATACTTACAAGCACATAGAAGAAGCAAAACCCATAAAAGATTGAGACTGACACCCTTAGAAACCCCTTCTCTCATTCCTGCTGGATTTAGCTCACACTAGGAAAAAGGAAATTCAAGAAAAAGGAATTAGGGGTTGAAGAACATAGAAAGATGGGAAATGTTAAAGAAATTGAATTGGGGAGTGGGGAATGGGGGATTAAAGAAGAGATAGTAACTGAAATTTTATGCAGTGTGTGTGGAAAGTGAGATAGTGTATTAAAATCCAGCTGCTTCCTTTTTCACGCTTTTTGTTAGTTTGTGCTTAAGAAAACACGGTTAGTTAGTTGAGTAGTAATTAATTAAGTTTGTTGTCTAAATTAATCTTTTAATCACATAAAAAGTTAGTACTGTAACTTTATAAAATAAATACCAAATATAATCTTATTTATTATTTCTTTCTTTACTCCATATACAGGAATTACAATTAATACAGTAAAAGTAAAATAAGTTTCAATGCACGGATAAAATTGATATTTAAAAGCTTTTAACTCCAAAACGACATGTATTTTGTAGCAATGTATTTTGTAACGATATGTCTTTTGGACCGTAGGTAAGACTTACTGCCTCACCTTAAATTATTGATGTGGCCAATGCAAAAATGATTTGGCCCAAGTTAATCAAGGATGGCCCATATGTGTATTCGGCTCAAAGCCCAAGAGAAAGGGGTAGACTATTTATCAAACAGCACCTCCTTTGTAAGGGGTGGGGAGAAAAATGATAAAAGACCATCTTGCAGCAGAGGGATACGGAGGAGAAAAGGAGAAGTGTCTGAACAATGCCCAATTCATTCCAGAAGCACCCCATAATAATGTCAAGACGCATGGCTCAAGGGGGCGAGAATCGGGGATTATGGAGGGCCGAGGCATCTTCAAATGGATCATTAGAGGGTTATATAAAGAGGAGGCTACACCCTAATTTGTAAGTTGAATCTCTCCCTCTCTCTCCCATCCCCACTTTCTCTCTAAGATATTTTGTGTTATTATGTTCGGGAAATAGAGTTCTTATTCGCACGCCGGAGGGCTTAAGCGGAGACGCCCCGCCTTAGTTTTTGGTACATTTGTGTGCAGATTGATCGGAGAAGAAGGCCGTTTGTCCGCCTAGACTACAACGACGGACCACGCTGCTGCTCAACAAAATTTGTGGCAGCATCAGATGGTTCCGTTGCCGGGACTGAAACCTCTTCTCCGTTTCGATAATTTTATGGGTGTTTTGGTCGGCGGGTAGAGCGGTCTGAAAACTTCAAGCACCGGAGCAAAGTAGATCCGGACATCAACACCGGAGAAACCAGATTGAATGAATGGGGGCGAGATGCAAGGCGGCGACGGAAGTGAACTTCCGTCTATTTTTGAGGAGGATGGCGGCAGATACGGGCGGGCGAAGCTTGGCCGGAGTGGGTAATCAACAGTTTCCGGTTTTTTTGGGCAAAGGAAAAAGTCAGATCCAAATCTGGAAATCTAGATCTGGTAGCTTAGAAGGAAGAAAGGGAAAGGGAAGAGCAAGAGCATGTAAGATCAATTCGAAGGAATCCAAGGAAAGGATTCGATTCCGCGAGCAAGAGAGCATCAACGATGGCAGTATCTTCTCAATTGACAAGCGTTCTTCTGGTGGACAGTACCCGGAGGATAACGTGAAGAAGACAATTACGGATAACCTTGTGGTAGTGTATTCCAAGTCGTGGTGTTCGTGAGTATGCTAATTTATACTTTTCTGAGGTGAGATCATTGCTCGATCGGCTTGTTGTCTGAATGTGGTACGAGAAGGGCAGAGTAATTCAAGGCTCTGTTTCCTCGCTATTGTTTGGGTATTGAGTTTGGGCAAGATCGGGGCTGGGGGGAAATTGAGGTTGTAGCAGTCGTGGATGTCGCTAACAGTGGCAGCAGCCAGGGACGTCGCCGACAGTAGCAATAGCTTCGGATGTCGCCGTATTGTGAATCAAGATGGAAAGAAGGGAAGCGAGAATTTATGTCGCCCGAGACTGGGTTGTCGCTAGATAATAGAAATCGCAAGAAATTGATGTCATACATTGAGGTCGTAGATGGTAGAAATCGCCGCGGGAATAGGTCGCCGATTGCAGAAGGAAAATCGCCAGAATTCGGATGGCTTGAAGGTCGCCGTTTGTCTTTGTCGCAGTGGGGAGATGTCGCCGTTTGGAGGTTGATGTCGCTGGTGTGGAATGTTGTCGGAATCCAATGAGGTCGCTGCTGCTTGTTCGTGGAAAAGAAAAAAGAAAGTGGAAAATGAATAAAAAATGAAGGGGAAAAGGAATAGAAAGCGTAAATAGGGAGAGAAGATGGTACTTGGTAGTGGGATAAAGCTGAATGGCTTGGACTTGATTGTTAGTGCCCCCCCCCATAATAAAGATAAGATAGAACAAGTTGCAGACAACAACAATATTTCCTCCATTAAGTATGTGATGATCGTTATGGTTCTTCGTTAAAGCTTTAAAGGAATTCTTTCGAAATGCCGTTAATCTCCGTCAGGTCGTCTCTATCCACCCTCGTTATTTTTGCTAGATGATTTGTATGTGGTCTCGTTATTTGACAATATGAATGCATGCTTAGAAACTACTATGTTACATAGCAAAGTTATATGTGCTCTACTTAATATGCTATTTTGGTGAAATGGATTGACTTACACTGAAATTATAGTATAGATGATTATGCCTCATGTGGATATTATCTGAAAAATATGCTTGTTGAGATGGTTATATCACATTATGCAATAGCATACATTTATATACTCATTCAAGAAAATTGTATTCACAAAATTGGTGGTGTGGAGATGATTATAGCAATGTAATATGCTTGATATTAATAAGGTGGTATTTCTGAATACTTTGCAGGGCTTGTGATTCAAAAATTTTGCTAAGATTGTTTTGGACTTCATTTAACTTTGAGACGCTGATTGTTAATCTTCAAATATAAATATTTGGGTTAGTAGTCATTTTAAGTTAATTGACGTGGGCATATTATAGTGAAACTGATGGCAGTGATGGTTGTAACTTTATAAGATGTTTAACATAAATAATAGTGGGGCATTCTTAATTTGCGGTATGGCTGGCGATAACCAAAAGATTTATGATGATTGCTTTGAGCTTGATTTAATTTTAGGATATTAAGTACTAGAGATTTCGAATACAATCATTTGGCCCAGTAGTCACCATTTAAGTTTAAAAAATGGATTGGGACTGTAATTAGTGTTGGAGCCTGACTAATTATGGTGGATTGAGCTACTAAAATTGTTTAATAGTTGACTGGAGTATTGGTAATGAATAAGATACGGAATACTATTGAACTTGTGAATCAAAGTGTCAGAACGGAAATATTTAAGTGTTATGACTATTGAAGTAGAAAATGGTTGAGACGGAGGTAATGACCTTTATGTTTTATTTCATGAAATTGTTTGATCAATATTATGAATTTGTAAAAATAAGTTTAGTGGTGTTATTTTGCTTTAAAAGGTTAAGTACAAGGGATAGACATGTGATATAATGGCCCTTTCTGATAATTTTAGTTAAGCGCATTGTAAAAGTCAAGTAAAGTGATGATAATAAAAAGGGTAAACATGAATTATCATTATGTAAGAAGAAGTGTTTGTGTTTTCATTAGAGAAAATGAGTAATTTAATTTTAGTACGAATAGTTATTCCTCTCTTACTACTTGAATATCATGCTTGGTGAATTCATGCACTTAGTATAATTAATTGTATCCATGTTATTTTACTATTTGATAAAGTAAACTTACGTCAACGAGAGAACTTGCTGGTTATTCACCTCGACTAAGAAATGAGAGTATGTTTCTTGAAATAGTGAAAATATATGTCGCAAGTGGTTTTTAGAAGTACTTGTCTCTTTGTAAAGAAGAAATACATAGAGAATAAAATATTATGCAATGCGTTCGTGGGTAGTTTATGCCGTGTACCAGTAGTGTGCAATTTGAGCCATGCCAAGTAAAATGACTCATCTTGGTAAATAAAGGACCTATCATTGAAGTTTTAAATGTGGTACCAAGAGTATATGGTTCGTATAACATATTAATATGATAGTCAATATATTAAAAAGGATATGACATTGAAATAGTTGTTTGTCAATTCATAAATTGTGCCTTGATTTAGTTGCTTAATTTGGAATTACTAAAATTAGTGAATTATGCATCTTGGTTGAGTATAAAAGAATTATGGTACGAGGAAAATGGGATCCAATTAAAAGTGTTGTGCGAGTTTTATTTTCTTAGTTTATATGTTAAATTATGCTTATAAATATTGATAATATGTGCGAATTGGGTGTTCAAAATTTGATAGTCCTTAATTGAAGCAATCTTGGGTGAATTTTAATCTTGAAGTGGGAAAGATGCCCTGGGACTTCTTTTTCATTAATTGATTATGATTAAGATAAATACATGTTATAGTATATGCGAATATGGAACAAATTTAAGTAAACCAAGAATCACATTCTGGACTTGTTATATTATGAAATATGATTATCTGTTACAAGTGATTGACCATGTGTGTTTGTTAGAGAATGTTTCATATGTTAATTATGTTTGGATTTAATTGTTAAAAGTGATTACTTATTATGTCTCATGCTTACATATCTTGTGAAATGTGCGAAGGAATTATTTAATGAATCTAACTATGTAAGCTTGAAAATCTTCCTTTATGTGCACAAATTATGTCAAAGTTATGGTCAGACATGCTAATTACACAAGTGAAAATGAAAATATCATGGAGTAAGAGTACATTGACTTTATTATGTATTTTTGCGTGGTCCCGGGGAGAGAAATGTTGAAAAATGATAAATGTGGGGTAATGTTGTTTAGTTGCGTTATTCTTGGTTTAAAATAGAATGAAAGTATGAAATTATATGGCTTAGTATTTGACTTGCTTCTCATGGTATTTTTGTTTTGCATATGAACGGCGAGATAATGACTCGAATGCGCGGTAAATGCGAAATGGAGGCCAAGGTTAATAAAAATAAAGTTCAAGATGTAAGCCGCTAAAAGGGAAAAGAAAGCAAAGCCGCTTAGAGTAAAGTTGCCTAAAGATAACTTCACTTTTTCGAAGGGAGTATAGATATATGGAGCCATCTCGCAACAGAAAGAAGGAAAAGAGTTTTTGATGAATTATCAAAACAAGCTGGCGAATTACAAGAAAGGCAATAAAAGCAAGCCGCAAAGGTATCATGTGAAAGAAAGTCTACGGACTATAAAAAAGAAAGTCTACGGACTATAAAAAAGAAAGTCTACGGACTATAAACATGAAAGTCCCATCTCGCCTGAATGGCATGTATATGGATGCGACTATAAACGAGAAAGTCTATACCGACTATAAACGAGAAAGTGCATCTCACCGGAATGGCATGAAAAGATGCGGCATATGTGAAGGCAGACACATCTTACCTGAATGACATGCAAAGATGATGATATGAGAAAGAAGCCCATCTCGCCTGAATGGCATGTAAAGATGTGGCATGCATGAAAGAAAGCACATCTCGCCTGAATGGCATGTAAAGATGTTGCTACGAGAAAGAAGCCCATCTCGCCTGAATGGCATGAAAAGATGTGGTACGGGAAAGAAAGCACATTTCGCCTGAATGGCATGTAAAGATATTGCTAGAAGTAAACCCATCTCGCTTGAATGGCGTGTAAAGATGTGGTCTCAATGGCATGTAAAGATGCAGTCTCAATGGAAGAAAGTTCACCCGCTTATCATAGAGTCCAAGAAGAAATGCACAGGTTCTTGAAATTCTTGAGGAAGGAATTGAATGTCATGGAACATCAAGTTATCGGCAGGACCATGAATGGATCCCGCCTCAAACTTGGGGGCTTCTGATGCTGCCCAAAAAATAAGAGTTGGGGCTTATGAAAGTACATGAACAAGAAATAACCAAGAAGGGCACAGATCGAGATAGGCCCAAGAAGAAATTGGCGGGAAATGTGGCCAAGGTCATCCCGCCTCGAGTGGAAGAAATAACCAAGAAGGGCATTGTTTAAAGTCCGGTTTACTGTCGCCTCTCGTGGCCCAAGTCGCCAAGTCTAAGTATATAAGGTGGGAATCTCCACTACTTCGTCTTATATTGATCTGATTCGTTTCAGTTATGTGGCGTGCATTATTTGCCTCCTCAACTCGATCATGAATAATCGAGTTAGGGAGTCGGGGGCTACTGATGTGACCATGCAAAAATGATTTGGCCCAAGTTAATCAAGGATGGCCCATATGTGTATTCGGACCAAAGCCCAAGAGGAAGGGGTAGACTATTTATCAAACAACACCTCCTTTGTAAGGGGGTGGGGAGAAAAATGATAAAAGGCCATCTTGTAGCAGAGGGATACGGAGGAGAAAAGGAGAAGTATCTAACAATGCCCAATTCATTCCAGAAGCACCCCATAACAATGTCAAGATGCATGGCTCAAGGGGGGCGACCAGAATCGGGGATTATGGAGGGCCAGAGGCATCTTCAAATGGATCATTAGAGGGTTATATAAAGAGGAGGCTACACCCTAATTTGTAAGTTGAATCTCTCCCTCTCTCTCTCCCACCCCCACTTTCTCTCTAAGATATTTTGTGTTATTATGTTTGGGAAATAGATTTCATATTCGCACGCCGGAGGGGCTTAAGCCGGAGACGCCCCCGGCTTAGTTTTTTTGGCTGTTTGTGTGCATATTGATCGGAGAAGAAGGCCGTTTGTCCGCCTAGACTACAACGACGGACCACGCTGCTGCTCAACAAAATTTGTGGCAGCATCAATTATAATTTATGTCTTTCATTCAAAATTGCAATAGCTCAAAATTAAAATTGCAATAACTCAAAATGAAAACTTTACTTATCGTACCAATTATTCCATATATTATTCTTTATCATTTTCTCTTAATTTCCGTGACTTTTTTTTTCTTACAATTTGAGATGAAATGGAGAGCAAACACTTTATAGTTATAGTTGTCCTTTTTACCAATTTTTTTTTTCTAAAAACACGCTTGGGGTTTAAAACATTTAAACTTGTAGTAATATAATTTTTTAACTCTTACATTGAAATATGTAGCATTTAAATCTTTTTATTGAGTGAATTAATTCAGAAGAGAAAGATAAATAATATGGATAATTTACTCAATAATTTCTAGTAATGAATATTTTTCTTAATGTTGATAAAAAGACAAAAAGGGACATCTATTTTAAATCAAAAAAAAATACTCCTTATGTTCATAAATAAATGTCTATTCTTATTTTAAAAAATATATTAATAATCCTTCAATTTTTGAAGTTTTTTTCCATTACAACTACCAATCATCACATTTTTGTTTAAGCTTTTGAAAGATTGTAGCTAGAACTGATCAAACTTATTTGGTACTTGTGTGTATAGTTGATCACACAAGTGTTATAACAACTGTTTAAACAACTTAACAGTAAACAGACTCACACGACAGTAAGTAAATACACCGTAATAACAACGAACGTTTAAACACTTCAGCAAGAACTTATTAATGTAAACCTTTTCATAAAACTACAACCTTGTTTGAAAACAAGTTGTAACAGAAAAAACTTACAACGAAAAGAAAGTAACTTGTATGAAAAGACAAAGCCGTTCTAAAACTTAAAAACATCAAACAGAAAAACAATCTTGAAAATTCATTAATCTGAACTTTAAGAACAAAGTAAAAGACTCAAGTAATTCTATAAAACTATGTTTCTCTCTCGAAAATCTGTGTCAAACAATGAGGGGTGCAACCTCTTTTTATAGTGATCACAATCCTTATTCAACAAGGATTCTTCTTCGTGCAATCCATTCCCTTCTCAACAAGGATTCTTCTTTACTTATCAATACAAGAGTCCTTTCCTTCCTTTATTACATACCTAGAATATAGGATCATTACTAAACATAAATGTTAGCCGGTTAGTCAATTATAATATAATCCTATATTTACAATTATTTTCTAAACTAATTATATAAAATATACATACTAATTTATAAATCAGAATCACAAAGATATTTTTTAATATAATCCTATATTTACAATTATTTTCTAAACTAATTATATAAAATATACATACTAATTTATAAATCAGAATCACAAAGATATTTAAAAATATAAAAGTATTTTCATACTTTTTTAATCTCCCCCTATCTTTGAGGTTTTTATCATATAACCTGCAAAATATATGTTAAGTCCAAAAATTACTTATAAAGCTAGTTCAACTTCAAACACAGAAATTAAAAGTAAAAGTTATTACAAAACCACCAAAAAAATAAATTATTTTTAAACATCAAGATCAGCATAAATATCTTCTCTCATCATTTCCTCCTCCATGGCAGCTGCAACTTCAGTATCTTTCTCAATGTCAAACACCATATCCTCATCATCATTCGTAACTCCCCCTGGATTAGCTACCCCTGCACTTGTCATTTCTCCCCCTTTTTTAGAAGAACCATGAAAAACACCTTGAAGGTTAGCTATTGATTTTTCCAGTACAACAATCAAAACATGTCTCCCTTCAATCTAAATTTGTGGGAGTTAATGTGTGCCTAAAAGATCGCAATATGAGCTTGTATAGCACCTTTGTCCGGAGAGCCAGTTCATGTGTGCACAGTTGTGCTGACAGTTGTTTGAACAACTGGTTGAACATGTAGTTGAACAGAAAGTGGAAGGGAGTTAGACCCACCAAAATGAGCAATATCATTGAATCTGGGGCGATCATCCATGTTTTTTGGATTTGAAACTGTTCAGGGATGAGAGACATAGATTTTCCAGGGACATCCTCAACTCCTTGGTCTTTGAGCATCGGATAAATGAGGCTTGGTTAGGGTAGGCATAATTGGTATTGGTGCTTTCAGCAAAACTAAGGACAGTGTCAAAGATAACCTTCCCCAGATTAAATTTATTCAAACCTATTCTAAAGAGGAGCAAAATTTGATCTTTAGTGACTGAGGAGGCATTCGAGGTAGGCAACCAGTTTAACCTCAAAATATGGTGAAGGAAAACAAACAACCTTAACAAAAGATTTGTCCTAAAACCAGCTACCAATTTGGAAATCTTTTCCCCAGTAACAGTCATAACTTCCTCATCAAAATCGGCATGCAGTGAATCAATAAGGGTATCAGGGGTGCCAAGAAAATTGTTGATACTAGTTAAATTGAAATCTACCACTTGGTCCCTCACAAATACTTTCCCAAAATTTGGAGATCTATCAACCCATATATCCTCACTGAGATTAGCAAAAAAATCAAGGACCAGAGAACTAGAATAAGGAATGGGGAAATCTAAGAATTTGTCCAGACTTCTATCAGAAAAGAATTTAACCAGCCCATGTTTTTCAAACACACTCATGTATCATTTCTTCTCAATCACAAAAAATTGATGGAGGTTTGTAGAAAAACGGGATTCAGCTTCAGGGGTAAAGAAAAGAGAGTTGTGTTTAATCCCTAAATCATATGGAGAGGAAGGAATACAAATAGATGACTTACGTGCCCAGGAAATGAATTTAGATGTACTGCTTCTTATCTGAGAAGTTGTGTGGCTAGTTGTTTGAACAACTTAGCGAGCAACTTGGGTTTTGGGATGAGCAGGAGTGGCTTGATGAGGCTTCCTCTTACTGTGAATCTCAACATCGCTTACAATGTCTTCTGTGCCTAGGGAGGCAGTTTCATCACTTGAATCATCAAATTGAGATGATGAACCTTTCTCAGTGATGGCGGGGGCAACTTCCTTTCTTGTTGAGCTTCTTGTTTTCATCATGTAGTTGCTCTTCCCTGAGTTTTGGTCGGAGTCAATGCCTGAACCCTAGCTGGAGTTGATTTTTTCGCCGGAGACTTTGCTTTAATCAACGTAACGATAGGTAGGTCATCTTCGTTGAACCCAATCTTTGGAGATTGCTCCTGAGCTGGAGTCTCCTCTTCGTCTGAGGAATCATGGAGGATGAGTTTCCGCCTTGCACCGGTGGGTTTCTTAGCTTTAGGGGTAGTGTTGGTCCCAAAGGTGGCAACAAGGGTGAAATACAACTAGAGGGGGGGTGAATAGCTGTATTAAATTTTTTGCCCTCGTTTTAAAATTAAACCTCTAAGCTTACAAAACCGCTTGCAGTTGATAATATACTGCAAGTAGAGATATAAAATGCACTGCGGAATATTTGAATATACAAAGCGGTTTTGAAGTGCGGTTTTGGATGAGTGTAGTTTACAAACAAGTGAGGTTTTGACAATGTTAACTCCAAACACAATTCACTATTAAGGATAACTACAATTAAGATCAAACAGAGATAAAAATAGATAATCAGTAAGCACAGTAAATAATAAATGCAGTAATGAAAGAACACAATATTTGGAGTGGTTCAATCGATAAACGATCTACGTCCACTACCAAGATGGTTAGTCTTGGATTTCTAAGAGAGATTTTATATTGAGTATATTTGAGATTACAAAGTACAATGAGTAATACTCAGATATAAAATCTTTTCTATGAAGAACAAATCCTAAACTATAACCAGTGTATCTCAAATGATTAATCTATGTGATTAAACAAGTGAGGTGTGTGTGTGAGAACAAGATCAAGGCTCTTTAAATCTTTGAGATGGAGAGCACAATGATTCTTGATGGTGTTAAAGCTTGATTTCTGGGTTGGGATAATATTTCTTGAAGTTGAAGATGAAGATGAAGATTCAAAGGACTAAGAATTTCTGGGCAGAGCTTCAGCTTCTATGAACACAGCACTTTCAATTTTCTCAAGCAATCTTCAAATGGTGAAGATTGGGGGTATTTATACCCAAGCACCAAGGAACTAGCCGTTGGACATAGCTGTATCAAGTAATGTACTGGTGCCTTCCCATTGGTCCACATTATCCACTTTTGTTCTTTGGTACAGCAGGTGCAGATAAAGCTGATCTGGCTTCAGCTGCAAGTAAGGTAGTTAGGACACCTGTCACCTTTTTCAAGATCCTTGCAGATTTTTTCTGGCATTGAATCACGTGACAAGATTTAGTGGTTGACTTTTGATATTGCTGACGTGGATTCCAACGGTAAAAAGTGGTTCACTTCAAGTCTTCAATCATTGGATGCGGTCTGGTGTACAAGCGGTTTTGACAAGTGTGGTTGATTACACCAGTGAGGTTGCTGAGGTGCGGTTCATAAGATGGAACTGCAAAGCAGTTGCGGTTCACTACAAAGCGGTTGCAATAGAGAAGGTCAAAGGCAGTTTCAGACAAAGGAATTCCACTAAGCAGTTGCTAGGTGCAGTTTGCTTGGTGCGGACTGAAACTTTTGAACTGCAACCTCAAATCCAATGAGTCTTGTGCCAGTCTTCAAGCCTAATTTTAACCTATTATATAAAATGGACTTAGCTAAAAATTGAAGTCTAAGCTTCATTACATAGGGTCCTAAAGTCCTTAAAACAGATAGGAGGTTATGGTATCAATCAAATCTAATCTAAAATAGAAGGGTTAAACTATGCATACCCAACAATCTCTCCCTATTTGATTGATGCCATTACCTACTACAGCAAAAGCAAACATTGTACTTGGTAAGAACTTGTCCATAAGAATTAACATGGTAATTCATGTCCCAAGTCAATGCACACACATGCTTAAGCTATAGATTTCTATACTATTGAAAGATAGAAAATTGCATCTTGAAAAGTATAGAAATGCATTCAGTGCACTTGAAAAGATATGTGTTTAAGTTTAAAGTGTGGTTTAAACTGAATGTTTAACCTTCATTTCAAAAATATGATTTTAAGTTAGAAAATATTTGAATGAGGTTATAAATCATAAGCGGTTTCATTGTTCTACAAACAAGCAGTTTGATATGAACAAGGTTTTGGAACCAATGATGCATTTTTCATTACTACCTTTGCGGTTACATATTACATAGGTAGAAAACTAAATTACAGAGGTTACAACAAAAAGAGAAGTTGGACAAAAATACAAGGAGTGCGGTCCAACATTTCAAAAGGAGTTCAGCAAAAAGGAAGGAAATTACAGTGAAAGAGCGGTCCTAGTGCTGACACGGTTGTTGCTGATGATGCGGTCGCTGGTAGGACTGATGGCGCGGTTGATTAACTTCTTGATTGGGCACCTGCGGTCCAGAAGGTCTGAATGCAGAGCTTTCACCACGAAGAGTTCTTCTTAGGCTTCTGACTTCCTCAGTTGCTCTCCCAAGAGTAGTTTCCACTGCATTCAGAGCGGTTACAGATTGTGCAGTGGTAGCATTATTTGCATCAACTGCTCTTGTATTTGCAGCAACACTCACTTTGACTTCTTCAGCTTGTAACTCAATAGAGGAGTTGAGAGTGTTGTAAAAGGTATGAATTTCCCCCTGAATTGCTGCTGTCTGGTTTGAAATAGATTCTTTCATAGGTTCCAGATCAACAAACACTTTGAAGGAGGTTTTCAACTCATTGAATGAATTTTCCAGCTTGGAGTTGAAGCCTGCCTTTAGGTTCTCAAACCTAAAACTAATTTCCTCATCAAATGTTTTAATTTTATCCTTGAGACTGTCACCCATAATGTTTAGGTCAACATTGATTCTTGCTTTGAGGGAGTCCAGCTCAGATAGGATTTTGAATTCTAAGGCATCAAGGGCGGTTTGGATTGGAGCGGTTGAGGTTGAAGATTGCTGCTGCGGTTGAGTATCAGAAATGGTTTTCATGAAGGTTTCAAGTGCAGTGTTGGTGGAAGTGACAAAGGCATCTGATAGCTGAGTGAGCATTTCATGAAGTTGAGTTTTTGAAACTGCATCACCCAGTGCTTTGATAACTCCATTTGCCAGATCTTGCTTGAATCCTTGGAAGCATGCTTCAGCTACGGTTTTAACAGCATCAGCGATTTGGCTGGTGGAACTTCTCTCCCCCTTAATGGCATCAATCAATTGAGATTTTAGGATGGTCATTTCAGTGATTTGAGAGTCCACTTTGGCATGAATAGAGCGGTTGGAAGCTTCAAGAGAGGAGTTGGAGGCAGCTAAGGTAAGGTTGGATTCAGTCAATTTTAGCATATGGCCTTGGTTCACAATAAGTTGGGATTGGATTAGCTGAAGGGTAGAGAGGATTTGGCAGTAGTCAGAAGGAGGGGCAGTTGAAGTGGAAGAAACTTGGGTAAAGGAGGGAGGCGGTTGTAATTCAGTGGTAGGAGCATTTTGAAAAAGGGGAGGAGCTTGAGTGGGAAGGGTAGTTTGAGGTATTTGGGTAAGAAGGGTTTAGAATATGCGGGTAGCTGGGATTGTGTATGGTGAAGCGGTTGAGGGGGGAATTGGAAGTGTTTGGGGTAAGGTAGTAGGTGCGGTTGAAATAGGAGCAGTTATAGGAGGAGGTGGAATATTAGAAGTAGGTATGTTTGAAGTGATGGGGTTTGAGTTAGAGGAGGAACTGGTGTGAGAATCATGAAGTTCAAGAGGAGGGGTTTTATGTGGATGAGGTGAGTTATGAGGAGTAGGAGTTTTGGAATGAATGGGGGATTGATGTGGTGAAGGTGTATGGGTTCGATTGCAGTTTGAAATGGTTGGAGCAGGATTGCGGTTAGAGAGAGGTGGTGTTTGAGCGCGATTGGAAAGAGGAGGGGATTGAGAGCGGTTTGAGAGTTAAGGAGAGTTGGAGCAGTTTGAATGAGGAGGGGAAGGAGTTGGGGTTCTATTCTGAGACATTGAAATTGCTAGGCCCACTGATGGTTTGGATGTCCATGTGGAAAAAGCAGGGCCTAAGGAGTATTGAACAGAAGGAGAGTGGGAGTGAGAGTTGGAAGGGGAAGGAGAGGGTGAATGTGAATGAGAAGGAGATGGGGATGGAGAAGGAGAAGGAGGTTTTGTTCTTTTAGTTGGGGTCTTCTTTTTGGCTATGTGTTTGACCCTCTTTGGCTTAGGATTCTCCCCCTGAGCGGTTGAGAAGGGGAAGGCGGTCTAGGTGAGGGGGATTTGGCTGGGGAGGAGTGATGAGATTGGATAGGGGATTGAGGTGGTGTTTGGTTAGGTGTTTGTGTAGGAGGCGGTTGGGTAGTTGGCTGCGGTTGTAAGGGAGGTGGTTGAGTTTCAGCTTCCTTGGATTTTCCATGTGCAGCTCTTTTCTCAGCTGCCTCATTCTCAATCCTAGCAATCTCAGCCTTGTAAAAGGCGGCCAGGTCTTCATCAGACAACTTTGCCAAATCTACTTGAGTTTGTTTGGCCTTCTTGGCTCTTGCAACCAAGGGAGGAATGCTCCTATCTTCCTCTTCTTCATCAACCTCATCAATAAGGGACATCTTTTCTTTCCCCTTTTTACTTGTATCAGCACCAGCTGCAGCACGCGGTTGTACCGGTGCGGTTCTGGTCTTCTTGGGAAGAGGTTCATCTATAGCTTTTCTTTTCCTTGAAACCTTCCTTATGGCTTTGCCCAGACCCTTGACAGCAGTTTCAGGGGTCATCTCCACATAATGTTCCATGGGCTGATGAGTGTCTGCATTATAAAGGGCCTTGTAATCATCATTGCCAAAAGAAAATCTGAAGTTGTGGCAAGCCTTGAGCCCAAGGGATTCCTCATTTCCCCAATGAACTGACAACTCAGAAGTAGAGATTCTCAAGTCCTCAAGTGTTGGTAATTTGCAAAGATAGCGGTCAGCAGCCTGTAGAAAGGTCTCCACCTGATGACTTCATCCTTGGTCTTTGATTGATAAGTATCTATGCTGTTGGCAAGCTCTCTTAGCAGAATTCCGGGCCAATGGAGCTTGATTCCATTGTAAACAGCACAGCAATACATCCACTGCTGGGAGGTGAAGTTGTTGTGGCTACCAGTTTTTCCACAAACAGACTTCCCTACAAGATAGAATAAATGGCTCATCAGCTCTCCAAATGCTCTTCTGGGCTTCTTCTTGTAATACCCAGATAATGATGCAAGATCTCCAGTAAGTGTAGAGCAAGTAGCATCCATAACTTCTTGACTGACTTCCATGGGAGCACTAGAAACGTTGAAATCATAGGTGCTTCTGATGTCTAGGTAGTCAATAGAGATATCAAATCCTTCAACTTTGCCAACCAGGCAGTTGATTTTCTTTCCATTAGACAGCTTTCTCTTTCCAGGCTTTGCGATTGCATAGAACTGGTCCACAAATAGAGGAATTGTGTAGGACTGCTTCTTGTTGAATAAGGGAAGAATTCCAGAAGCATCCATCTTCCTAATCATCTCTCTGCCTAGAGCATCTAACTTTAGCTCTGGCTCATTGATTTTCCATCCAGGAAGAAAATATTGAGAGTTCTACAAAGGAAAACACTTCAAGTTAGATCCATTATATTGAGTCACTGTTTACAAGCGGTTTGAGCACGTATGCGGTTGGCAATAGTGCGGTTTTGAAAAATGAGCATTTTCAAACCTCAAGGAAACTGTGAATACAAGGCAGGGAAACTCATAAGAAAATACAAAAGTATGTATACTAGTACGTGGCATTGTAATTCAAAGTTATCCCACACATGCAAGCAGTGTTTTGGAGGGAAAGGTTATGGTGTCCAGCCTATATACTTAGTAATACTTAAGTAAATTCTGGCATGCGGTTCCAAAAGATAACCATGCGGTTCTCAACATGCGGTTTATAATTATAAGAGCATGCAGTTGAAACACAAATTATAAGCGGTTACAATCATGCGGTTTCAAACACTGAGCATGCAGTTGATAGTGAAGCGGTTCAGATGCAAAGCAAAATCCAAAATTTTCAAAAATTTTCTAAGTATGAGAAACAAGAATGAAAATCAAGGCAATCCAAAACATAAAAGATTTCTGAAAAAGGAGATGAACAGTCTCATGAATGCATGAAGAACATGAAGAACATCAAGAACAGAGATTTAATGAA
Organism: Adenophora triphylla var. japonica; assembly: GCA_022495995.1. Classification (NCBI taxonomy): domain Eukaryota; kingdom Viridiplantae; phylum Streptophyta; class Magnoliopsida; order Asterales; family Campanulaceae; genus Adenophora; species Adenophora triphylla. The sequence goes on along the minus strand of JAFEMH010001638.1, from coordinate 72,850 downwards.
AGTTAACCAAAATCAATAAATGATATGTCAAAGTGATCACATTGAGCAGTAGATCAATAATATAACAATAAAAATTCAAACTTTGCTCAGAATCATCATGAAAAAGCAAAAATCAGAAATGGGTTTTCGAAAGAGAAAAACCTAAAAATCCAAAATCAGTGCCCAAAGTATGTGTTGATCATGAAATAAAGTACATAATCAGAATCAAAGACATAATCCGAACATAACCCAAGTGATTTCATCAAGAATGATCAAGAAATGGAGCAATAGAAAGCAAAAATCAGTTAGGTACATTCGAAGCTTTTGAATGTTCATCAATGGCAGTTAAGGTAAGATATGATTTGCAGAAAATAAAGAAGATAGAGTTTAGAAATCATACCATGTCGAAGATAGGCTTCTTTGGTGACATTTATGAATTTAAACTTTAAGGTATTTAAGAAGATTTTGAAGAGAGAGAGAGAGTGAGTTTGGTAGAAACTGACAGAGAAGGTAAACGATGACAGAGAGAGCAGGTAAAGAGATGACAGTTATGCTGAAGAGGATATATATAGGAGGGTATGGGATGGAGTGTGAATAGCAAATGATGGTTCCACTTCCCACTAAGTGTACTATCAGCACATACTCCTATCCACATAGCACCCTTTCAGCTTCTGCACATAGCTCTATGACGGCTGACAAGAGAGTTTTAATGCAGAATGTTCATTTTGCATTAAATGCCATTAAATGCATTTAAAGTTTGAAATAACGTGGGAAAACATTTGCAAAAATACCCTTATGTCAAAATAAGGACTAAAAAATAAATAAAAAGAATTTGAAAAGTTTTTTTTTAAATAAAGATAAGAAATAAACAGAAGTTACTCTAAGTTGAAATGCGGTTGAGATCCATGCGGTTAGTGCTGCAGCAAGTGGTTTGGCATTGAAGGTTGGCTGCAAGCGGTTGACTGCATACGGTTTGATACACGCGGTTTCAACAGGGTGAGGTTTGAATCCTCAACAGGAATTTCAACCTATACTCAACACACAAGTTAGCAAATAAAAAGTATGGAATTATTTAAGTTCAAGCATACCCATTTCTCCTCTGAGGAAGGAAAACCTCTTGGAGTCCAGAGCTTTGGTGAGGATATCAGCAATCTGGTTGTCTGTCCCCACATACTCTAAATGGATATTCCTCTTTTCCATATGGTCTTTGAGGAAATGATACTTGATATCTATATGCTTGGTCTTGGAATGCATGACAGGGTTGTTGGAGACTGAAATTGTTGAAGTGTTGTCACACATGATAGGGCAATTTCCTTCTTCAATTCCATAGTCCACCAACTGCTGCTTCATCCAAAGGATTTGATAAAGAACAACTTCCAAGAAAGAATATACTCAGCCTCTGTGGTTGACACTGAAACTGAAGCTTGCTTCTTGCTGGCCCAAGCAACTAGTCTATTCCCGAGGAAATGACAAGTACCACTAGTGCTTTTCCTGTTAATAGTACAAGCTGCATAATCTGCATCTGAATAACCTACAAGATCGAAGTTCGAATCTTTGGAATACCAAAGTCCAAGTTTAGTGGTTTCAGATAAATAGCGAATTATACGCTTAACTGCAATTAAATGTGCTTCTCTAGGATCTGCTGATAGCGTGCACATACACAGACACTAAACATGATATCGGGCCTACTAGCAGTTAAATAAAGTAATGAGCCGATCATACCTCGATATAAGGTTTGATCAACCTTCTTACCTTTTAGATTTTTATCTAGCTTATTGCTGGTGGCCATAGGAGTATCATATGCTTTAGCATTTTCTAATTCAAACTTCTTTATCAACTCCTTGGTGTATTTGGCTTGGCTGAGGAAAATATCTTCTTCGCATTGCTTGATTTGAAGCCCGAGGAAGAATGTTAATTCTCCCATCATGCTCATCTCAAACTTGCTTTTCATTAGCTTCTCGAAACGCTTACAAAGTATCTCATTAGTAGAACCAAAAAGATATCATCAACGTATATTTGGACAAGTAAAGTGTGATCATTGTATTTGGCAATAAAAAGAGTTGTATCAATTTTATCGCGTTTAAATCCTTTTTCTAGTAAAAATTTAGAAAGAGTCTCATACCATGCCCTTGGAGCTTGCTTAAGTCCATACAAAGCTTTCTGGAGTTTGTAGACATGATTGGGAAGTTTGAAGTCTTCAAATCCAGGCGGTTGGGAAACATACACGGTCTCTTGCAGTTCACCATTGAGGAAAGCACTCTTCACGTCCATTTGATATAACTTGAAATGCATGAAAGAGGCGTAGGCTAAGAAGATTCTAATAGCTTCCAATCTTGCAACTGGAGCAAAGGTTTCATCATAATCAATTTCTTCTTCTTGCCTATATCCTTGTGCAATCAACCTTGATTTATTCCTTGTGATGCTTCCATTCTCATCCATCTTATTCCTAAACACCCACTTAGTTCCTATCACTCCTTGATCCTGAGGTATAGGCACCAAAGTTCAGACCTTGCATCTTTCAAACTGGTTGAGTTCTTCTTACATAGCAACGACCCAACTGGAATCTTGGAGTGCTTCATCAATCTTCTTGGGTTCAACTTGAGATAACAAGGAAGTATTCTCACCATAGTTCGATCTCCTTGTTTGAACAGCGGAAAACAGATCACCAATCACATTAGAGAGAGGGTGACTGCTGACTTCACGAACATCCGGGGGTAAGTCTGGGGGAATTCTCAACATCTTCTTCCCTTGGAGTTGCATCTGGAATGGGAATTTCAGGTGCGGTTTCAGAAGTGCGGTTTGAGGGAATATCAGTTGAGGGTGCTGAATTTTGCGGTTGAGGTTCAGGTGCGGTTCTAGATGGTTCACCTGTTTCATTATGCTCAGCAAAATCATCGGCAATATTTGGAGCCAAATGTGGCTCAAGGAGAGAATGCTCATTGAAAGTAACATGGACATACTCAACTATCTTTAAACTAGTTTTATTGAAAACACGAAAAGCTTTTGAATGTTTAGCATACCCAACAAAAATACCTTTATTGGCCTTGGCTCCGAATTTACCTCTATTTTCTCTTTCGTTGTAGAGGATAAAGCATTTGCAGCCAAAGATCTTGAAGAAAGCAATGTTGGGGGTTCTTCCTCTCCATAGCTCATATGAAGTCTTGTTATAGGTTTTGTTGATGAGGGAGCAGTTCTGAGTGAAGCATGTTGTGTTGATTGCTTCAGCCCAGAAATACTGAGGCAGCTTTGCTTCAGATATCATTGTCTTTCCAGCCTCAATCAACGTCCTGTTCTTTCTTTCCACAACCCCATTTTGTTATGGAACACCAGCAGTTGAGAAATTGTGATCAATTCCATGGTCATCACAATACTGAACAACACCGTTGTTCTTAAATTCTGTTCCATTATCTGATCGAACACTAATGATGTCGTCTTCTTTCTGAGTTTGGATCCGTCTAAAGAGGGAGGTTAAGATGTCATAGCAATCATCCTTAGAAATCATCATCTCAACCCAAGTATATCTTGAATAATCATTGCTAGATACTTGAAGTTCAAGTGGCTCAACCTCTTGTGCCATAGCCAACTATTTTCGCTCACATTTTTAGCTACAAAACAGAGATTAGTAATACTACATGCAGAATCTAGATCAATAATGTAAATATTACTCTTACGAATCCCTGTGAGTAGGGTGACTCCGGAAATGCTATCCTTGATAAAGCAGTTTGATAACGTGAAGTTGCAAAGCATTCCTTTGTCGCAGAATTGAGAAATTGAAAGGAGGTTGTGCTTGAGTCCTTCAATAAGAGAAACCTTCTCAATGGTTAGGTTTCCTCTCCTTATTACACCATACCCACTGGTCTTGCCTTTGTTGTTGTCATCAAAGGTTACAGATGGACCACTTGCTTCAATAACATCTTCAAGTAATGATCTATCTCCAGTCATATGTCTTGAGCATCCACTGTCAAGATACCATTCATTATCCTTGGAGTGACCAGCCATTAAGCAGAGGAACTGAAATGTAAACATTAAGAACGAGGTACCCCTTTATTCCTTGGGTCCTGAAGTTAGCAACCTTTAACGACCCACACCTGTTTGACAGAAGGAGGTTTACTCTTCCTGGCATTGGATGTGAACCGCAAAAGGCATTCTGCAGCCTTGTGACCTAAACCATTACACATAGAGCATTTATAAAAGCTACAAGCAACATGAGGTTTTACTAACTCCTTACTTTTCTTAGGAGTTGCATGCGATTTGGGAGCAGCGGTTTTAGCCTTGACAAAGGGAATTGGCTTTGGTTTGACCGCGGGTTTTCTAGGAACGCTCTTCTTGCTTTTGAAGGCAGGAGGAGCGGTCAAAGAAGAAGGGCGGTCAGCCTTGCAGTTGCCAGCACCACCAATTCCACCAGAAGCGGTTGAAGTGGGGATGCGGGCAACTCCATAAGCCATGTTCTCTGAATCTTCACTCTCAGAATCATTTCCTTTCATTTGAGAGTTCTTCCCATATTGTTTCTTTGTATCGACATAATTAAAATTATGTTGTCCTTTACCCTTAGAATTAGCATGCTTTCCCTTAGGAATTTCTTTAGTTAGTCTTAAAATTTCCTCATCCTTTTCACAGCAGGATGCACATTTCTCTTTTTCACCAGATCCAAATCCCAGACCTTCTTTAATTCCACTGGTCACTTGGGAATCTATGATTTGATCCATGGTGGATTTTGACTTGAGCCACCCATCAATAATTTTTTGTAGATCGTTGATTTGGGTAACCAGGTCATCATTTCTAAGATGAAGTGCAGCAACCTTAGTTTCAAGGGTGCGGTTTTGATCAGCAAGAGGAGTCATACTTTTGATTTGGTCCTTAAGATTTGAAATATCAGACCTCATCACATTTTTCTCCGTCTTGTACTGAGAAATTTCATCATGAGCTAATCCTAAAGCTTTCTTAACATTGGAGAACTTTTGGATCATCATTTCTTCTTCCTTGAACATCCTTTCATGTTCCACAGGAGAAACCTCTTCCACCACCTTTTTCAAAATTTTCTTCTTTGGAATTGCTTTTGAAGGTGGAGCATTTGTAGGAGGAAAAATAGGACGTGAATACGAACAATTTCCTATCTTAATTCTAGGAGTAAGTTTGACATCAGCATCCAATTTAAAATTTGGAATTTTGTAGAAACCTCTTCATCTTCCATATCCAGCGACTCGATTGACTCAGTATCTGACTCATCGGAAGCATCTACAACTAAGAAGAGATTAACCTCTTCGGTTTCTTCATCACTTCCATCATCAGAATCTGTTTCAATCCAAGTTGCTAATTTCTTGGAATTCTCTTCCTCCTCAGCAACCATTCCCTTGCGACGAGAAAATTTCGCATGAGAGATTTTCTTTTTCATGTATTCGTATTTAGGCTGTGGACACTCAGATGCAAAGTGACCAGGTTTTCTACAGTTGTAGCAAACTAGATCACTCTTTTTCTTTGTATCTGCAGCCTTAGAAAATGTTGCAGGAGGTTTGCCTTTTGAGAATGTTTTTGTGAAAGGTTTTGAGGATTTTCTAAATTTTTGAAATCTTTTCACAAACATGGCAAAATTATCATCATCCATCTCGATGAGTGATGAGGTTGATATGGAAGGATTTGTGGTTTGATTGGATGTGGTTGGTTTCTCCTCATGTTTCACGACGGACATGGAAAGTGATTTGGTTTTCCCTTCAATCTCTTCAATGTGATTTAATTTAAGCTCATAGACTCTAAGATTGGCATACAAGTTACTTAATGACCAAGTACCCAAAACTTTGGAGTCTTCTAGAGAGGTTGCTTTATTTACCCATCTAGAACCTAAAGCAGCTAGGAAAGTCATATTGATTTCCTTATCAGTTAAAGTTTTGCCAAGAGATTTACAAGCATTAACTACCTCAACATAGCGGTCGTAGGTTTGACGTAAGGTTTCGTTGGATTTTTTTTTGAAGTTGTTGTAGGATCTTTCAACAACATATAATTTGTTTTCCTTGCATTCGTCATCACCTTCGAGGTAGCTCTCTATGGCATCCCACATCTGATTTGCGGTTTTGAGATACATCACCTTTTAAAGGATTGAAACGGGAAGGGTTCCAGAAATGATATTCCTTGCCTTGCTGTCCAAGGCAGCTAATCTTTTCTCGTCATCTGACCACTCGCTTTTTGGCTTCTTGACCTCTGGAATTTCTGCACTGGTGGCTCCATCGGTATTGGCCTTCATGGGAACGAAAGGGCCATTGATCACGCATTCCACCAGCATCTCATCAATAGTCTCCAAATGGATAAGCATTCGGCATTTCCAGATGTCAAAGTGGTCTTCGTCCAAAACTGGAATGTGTGAATAGTTAACAGTTGTCATCGTTTTTGAGTTAGCCATATTGAATCGGCACACAAGCTGTTAAGCTTGAAAAAAAGTGGTTTTATAAATGTGTAAAGCTCTGATACCAGTTGTTGGTCCCAAAGGTGGCAATAAGGGTGAAATACAGCTAGAGGGGGGGGGTGAATAGCTGTATTAAATTTTTCGCCCTCGTTTTAAAATTAAACCTCTAAGCTTATAAAACCGCTTGCAGTTGATAATATACTGCAAGTAGAGATGTAAAATGCACAGCGGAATATTTGAATATACAAAGCGGTTTTGAAGTGCGGTTTTGGATGAGTGCAGTTTACAAACAAGTGAGGTTTTGACAATGTTAACTCCAAACACAATTCACTATTAAGGATAACTACAATTAAGATCAAACAGAGATAAAGATAGATAATCAGTAAGCACAGTAAATAATAAATGCATTAATGAAAGAACACAATATTTGGAGTGGTTCAATCGATAAACGATCTACGTCCACTACCAAGATGGTTAGCCTTGGATTTCTAAGAGAGATTTTATATTGAGTATATGAGAGATTACAAAGTACAATGAGTAATACTCAGATCTAAAATCTTTTCTATAAAGAACAAATCCTAGACTATAGCCAGTGTATCCCAAATGATTAATCTATGTGATTAAACAAGTGAGGTGTGTGTGAGAACAAGATCAAGGCTCTTTAAATATTTGAGATGGAGAGCACAATGATTCTTGATGGTGTTAAGGCTTGATTTCTGGGCTGGGATAATATTTCTTTAAGTTGAAGATGAAGATTCAAAGGACTAAGAATTTCTGGGCAGAGCTTCAGCTTCTATGAACACAGCACTTTCAATTTTCTCAAGCAATCTTCAAATGGTAAAGATTTGGGGTATTTATACCCAAGCACCAAGGAACTAGCCATTGGACACAGCTGTATCAAGTAATGTACTGGTGCCTTCCCATTGGTCCACAATATCCACTTTTGTCCTTTGGTACAGCAGGTGCAGATAAAGCTGATCAGGCTTCAGCTGCAAGTAAGGAAGTTATGACACCTGTCACCTTTTTCAAGATCCTTGCACATCTTCTCTGACATTGAATCACGTGACAAGATTTAGTGGTTGACTTTTGATATTGCTGACGTGGATTCCAATGATAAAAAGTGGTTCACTTCAAGTCTTCAATCATTGGATGCGGTCTGGTGTACAAGCGGTTTTGACAAGTGCGGTTGATTACACCAGTGAGGTTGCTGAGGTGCGGTTTATAAGATGGAACTGCAAAGCAGTTGCGGTTCACTACAAAGCGATTGAACTAGAGAAGGTCAAAGGCAGTTTCAGACAAAGGAATTTCACTAAGGAGTTGCTAGGTGCGGTTTGCTTGGTGCGGACTGAAACTATTGAACTGCAACCTCAAATCCAATGAGTCTTGTGCCAGTCTTCAAGCCTAATTTTAACCTATTCTATAAAATGGACTTAGCTAAAAATTGAAGTCTAGGCTTCATTACATAGGGTCCTAAAGTCCTTAAAATAGATAGGAGGTTATGGTATCAATCAAATCTAATCTAAAATAGGAGGGTTAAACTATGCATACCCAATAGGTAGAACCCTTAGTTGATTTCTTTGGGGCGGCAGCTGTCCTTGAGCCTCTGAATATGATTGACTTACCAGAATCAATTAGCCGGTGTGATCTTCGAGTCCCCGATATTGGTGGTTTACAGGCAGCATGCACGGCTTCTAGCACATTAGGGTTGTCCACATCGATCAATGTATCTGGCTATCCAAGCGAGCTTACGTCCATCAGATGTACATAATGAGGCTCGTTGATTAAATCTGCAACAATGGCGTTGTAACTGGAGGTCACCGGAGTTGAGGAAGATGACGGAGATGCCATTGATGGAATCTGCACGGTTAGTACTAAGACATATAGGACAGATAGGAGTAATGAGTGTTTAGAGGAGAGTTGTGAGGTGAGTTGTAACAAGACTTGTTCAAGCAACTTATAACACCACATTGACGAGAGATAATCATGACTTGCCTTGGAACTCGGAATAAGATGTGGAGAAGGAGAAGGATCTTTGTGATGGTTGTGTTGTTTACCTTTTGAGATTCCTTCATCATAACGGATTAGGGATTTAAATTTTTTGAATCCTTATCATATTTTTTGTTGAAATTTTCTTTCCTTATCCAAAAAGGATATCATCCTTGATTGATCAATATCCCACCGTAGTCTCCTTCGACTGCTAGAGTTCTCAAACACCACATTATAAAAGTATCATTGAACACAATATAATCATTGAGCAAAAATTAATTAGTAACAACAAAAATTTGATCATAATTTTTACCAAGAATTTTGAATGACCTAATTTTTCACAACATGACTATTATGAGAAATAATGCACACACAGTGGAGATTAATCTCAATAAAGTGTAACATGGTATGACTAAATCACATATTAACATGGTTTGACATGCAAGAAGTCAATGATATAACCCTCAATTATGTAGCCTCTAGAATGTCTCAATATTTGGCATTGATTCAGTCACTGAGAAGGAGTTATACACTCTCACACCATAGTGCTTGCCTTTTTTTTTTTCCCAAGTGATGCAATAATAAGTCATTGGCATTGAGCACATAAATGGAAGCTTCAAAATAAATGTAGTCAGCTTGTTTTTCTCAGTGACCTTAGAATAGACACCCAATCCATGGTAGATATCAAAAAGAAGTTTAAACATGAGAAATTTTATCACTAAGTTGAGAGGGATCTCACATTCGGGAGTCAAACATTGTCAATAATGAAAAAATAGTCAAGTGGTCACAAGAGACAATCGTGCAATGCATGAATGCAGAGTACTACCTTTTTTCCATTTTTTTCTGTAATATATAATTATATAGAGATATAGACAGTTGTCTGCACACTTATGCAGTCATCTGTGTTCGCACAACCTGAGAGACTTGTTAAGGGAAGAAAATCTCTCAAAATCCAAAGTCTTGGTAAAGATATCAGCAAGTTGATCTGTTGTTCCTATATGTTCAAGGGTAATGATTCTTTGTTCAACAAGATCTCTTATAAAGTGGTGTCAAATATATATGTACTTTGTACGGGAGTGTTGTACAGGATTCTTGGCAATATCTTTGGCACTCATGTTATCACAAAATACAGTTAGGATTTCACTTTTTAATGCATAATCCTTTATTATTTGGTTCATCCATAATAGTTTGGTACAACAACTACCTACTGCCACATATTCAGATTCAACATTAGACAAAAAAAATTCAGTTTTGTTTCTTACTAAACCAAGACACTAGATTATTCCCTAGGTAGAAACACCCTCCAGTGGTGCTCTTTCTGTCATTCATATTCCCAGCCCAGTCACAATCATTAAATCCCACCAAGTTTGTGTTTGTATATCTAGTGTAGCTTAACCCCAAGTGAGTGGTACCCCCAACTAAGGTTGTAAACAAATCGAACTTTTTTTATTCGATTCGGTATTCGATTCGAGTATTCGGTATTCGTATTTGAAAAATTCGAATTCGAATTTTTATATTGATTCGATAAATATTCAAATTCGAATAATATCTCACGATATTCGATTTGAGTATTCACGAATATTATTTTAACTATATATATATATATTCGAATAATATATATATATATATATATATATATATATATATATATATATATATATATATATATATATATATATATATTAATACAAATCGAATACTCGAATCGAATACCGAATCGAATCTAATAATTCGAATATCAATTTTGAATCGAATACGAATCAATTTTTATATTCAAATATGAATCGAATACGAATACGAATATTCAAATATTTTCACGAATCAAATCGAATACGATGATATTCGATTCGATTCGTTTACACCCGTACCCCTAACGTACCTAATAATTCTTTTTACAGCCTTTAGGTGGGATATCTTGGGGTCAGCTTGATACCTTGCACATAGGCACACACTGAACATTATATCGGGTCAGCTGGCTGTGAGATACAACAAGCTCCCTATCATACTCTTGTAGAGGGTGTGATAAATACTTTCACCTTTCTCATCTTTACAAGTTTTTGGGATGATCCCATAGGAGTTTTCAGGTATGATGCATTGTCAAGCCCAAACTTCTTTACAAATTTTTTGCATACTTGGATTGTGAAACTGACATTCCTTCTTTGGTTTGAATAATTTGTAGACCAAGAAAGAATTTCAGTTCCCCAACCATACTCATTTCAAATGTTGATGTCATTCTTTTAACAAACATTTCAAGTAAATCATTAGAAGTAGTAAAAAAATTATGTCATACACATTGATTTGAGCAACAAGTATGCCCCTTTTGTTTCTAAAAACAAACAAAGTCTTATCAACCTTTCCACTTTTAAACCTAATTTGAACTAGGTGCTCTGTCAGTCTACCATACCAAGTTGTGAGGCTTGTTTAAAACCATAGAGTGCTCTTTTCAGCTTGCACACATGATTTGGTTTATAGGGGTCCTCAAACCCTTTAGGTTGTTCAATAAAAGCTTCCTCATTTAAAATACCATTTAGGAACGCACTCTTTACATCCATCTGGTGTAAAGTGATTTTTAGTAGCATACAATATCTAATATCAATCTGATTGACTAAATGCGCATTACAGGGGCAAATGTTTCATCAATATCCACCCCTTCCATCTGAGTGTAGCCCTGAGCCACCAAACGTGCATTGTTCCTTGTTATATTGCCTTGTTCATCAGATTTATTTTTAAAGATCCATTTAGTCTCAATCGCATTGACGTGAGAGGGCCTAGGAACCAAGAACCACACATCATTTTTATCAAATTGGATTAACTCCTCTTGCATGAAATTAATCCAGTATTCATCTTTCAAGGCTTCCATTACATTCTTTGGCTCATAATTAGCAACAAAACAATAAAAGTTTACCTGATGGTACATATATTGTACACATACAGAAACAGCAAGGTCACGACAGTTGATTTTCTTTCCTCTTATTTTCATTCCTTCATCCACTTCCCCTATGACCTGTGATGTGGGGTGGTTTCCTTGTATTCTGGAAGGAATGTCTCTTTCTCTACTTACTTCACTTTCATCAGTTTCAGAATCTGAACCTTGTTCTTCAGTTGTTTGATCACTTGTATTGTTAGTTGTCTGAACAACTAGTTGCACAACTGTCTGAACAGATGGTTGTTCTGCAGATTCATTCATCTTTTCTGGTTCAGATTCGTCATTAACTGGATCTAGTTCCCAAGTGCAACCTATAACATCATCCTCAGCTGTTTTGACATTCAGATCATTAGTATCATCAAAAAAAACATTTATGGATTCCATAACAATTTTAGTTTTGAGATTGTATACTCTATATGCCCTACTGTTAGTTGAGTATCAAAGAAAGATGGCTTTGTCACATTTGGAATCAAATTTGGAGAGATACTCATGGTCATTCAAGATGTAGCATATACACCCAAAAACATGAAACTATTTGACTGTGGGTTTCTTTCCAAGCAAGATTTCATAGGTGTAAGTACCCAAATCTGGCTCATGCCTTCCGGTTAAATTTCTCGGCAATTTCGGTAAGTTTCCCGGACCTTCCTAGTGTTCCGGAAATATTCCGAAACAGTTCCAAATTGATTAAAGGCTGAAAGGGAGCCTTCCCAATTAAGAAACACGTTTTTCTTAATTGGGAGGAGGCTTCTAGAATTTGCCACCTTGCATGGTTCTAGAAATGCTGAGTCACAAGGGATAATGCCGCACGGCTGCATTAGCTCGAGGTCCCTAGCCGCACGGCTTCATTGGCGATTTCCAGACTGCCTATAAATAGAGCCCTCCTCTACCCATTTTAATCATAAACAAAAAAATCACCCACAAATACTCATAATACGTGAAGAAACCTCCCAAGAACAGCTGGAAGTTCAAGAAGGTGAAGAAGAAGCTCAAGAAGTCATTCTCCCGATCACGCAAGTCCCAAGGTCCAAAAATGCGATGATCACAAGTCTAAGATGAGGACGGGATCATAATCCCGAATACATAAAATCCAAGAAATCCCGAGCGACAACCAACAAATGGTTTGTACGTCCGGAAGACAACTTGGGACATTCCCTCCCCCTTATTTTCAAACACATGCACACAAGAAAGCACGCAAGCAAGCACGATTAATGGGATCTTGGGAGACTTGCTCCGGCAAGGCACCTTGGGTGAACGACGATTCGTTCTTCCCAAGGGGTAACTTAACCTCCGAACCCATAAAACCTTTTTTTCAAAGTTTTGAGGTAATCAAAATGGCGTGGCGACTCCGTTTTTCAAATTAAACCGGATGTCTTCAAACTCGCGTGAATTTCCAAAATAAACACACAGAAAATTTGGGGCACACATTCACAATAGGGAGTCATGGTAATTCCAATTTTTAAAAAGACACGATTTCCCACAAGACATGTTGTGTTCACAGCTTCTGTCCAAAACTTTTTGGATAGATTTTTAGAGCTTAACATTACTCTAGCCATCTCTTGTAATGTGCAATTTTTCTTTTCAGCTACCCCATTTTATTGAGGGGTTTTAGGGGCTGAAAACTCATGATTAATCCCCTTTATATCGCAAAATGATGAAAAAGTGGCATTTTCAAACTCAGTACCATGATCATACCTGACTCTAATAGCTTTCACCAAACTTTGAATTCATCAATGGTGTTAGACTTTCTTTTAAAAAAATCACCCATGTATATCTAGAAAAATCGTCCACACACACAAAATAATATTTCTTTCGAGACATACTTTTCACTTCTATGGGACCCATTAGGTCAGTGTGGATCAATTCAAAACACCTTGAGGTTCCACAATTTTGAACCTTCTTATAGCTTGATTTGGTTTGTTTTCCTTTTTGACAAGACCCACACACACTTAAATTCTTTAAGTCCAGTTTGGGCAAATTTTTTGCTGCCCCAAATCTTATTAATTCACTGATTTTTCTTTGACTGGCATGACCAAGCTTTTAGTGCCAGATTGCAGTATCATCAATCTTAGTAGAAAGACAAGACAAGTTATTGCCAACCTTATAGCAGTTATCAGAGGATCGATTTCCGATTTTTCCTATCTCGACCTTTCATGGTCAAATCCTTAATCGAGACCTCTTCGGTCTGATTTCCGATTTTTCCTATCTCGACCTTTCATGGTCAAATCCTTAATCGAGACCTTCTCGGTCCGATTTCCGATTTTCCTATCTCGACCTTTCATGGTCAAATCCTTAATCGAGACCTCCTCGGTCCGATTTTCGATTTTCCTATCTCGACCTTTCATGGTAAAATCCTTAATCGAGACCTCCTCGATCCGATTTCAAATTTTTCATCTCGACCTTTCATGGTCAGATTCCTAATCGAGACCTCTTTGGTCCGATTTCCGATCTTCTGTCCTGACCTTTCATGGTCATATCCCTAGTCAAGACCTCCTCGGTCCAATCCCCAATTTTCCAATCTTGACCTTTCAAGGTCTCATCTTTTCCGATCAATTAGGATTAGGAGAAAATGTGTTTTGAGTAAAGTTTAAGCGATAAGTGCATGTTACTTGAGCCTTTAGCCTAAACACTTACCTCCGAGTCTAAATCTTACCTACCTTCGAGCCTAAACCTTACCTATCCCCGAGTCTAAACTTTGCCTATCCTTTTCCCGCAGCGAGAAAGAAGTGGGCGAGAATACCGGGTCAGCGGCCTTTCAGTACGGAAGCCTTAGGTTCAGATAGTTCGGCAGAATCGTTAGTTTTGTCAGCTCGGAGAGTCAGAATGGCAGATTTGACAGAAAATAGTGAGGGTGCAGGAAATCAGATGGTTAGGAAGGAAGAGTTAGTCATGGCCTTGGAAAATGCCCATAAGGTTCATCAGGAACAGCAAGCTATGCTTATCGACGCACTCCGTCGTCATGGAGTTCAGGTCACAGTTGAGTCGAACGGTTCTCTGGTGGTAGTCGAAGATGAGACTTCAGAAACAGTGATTTCAGTCCCTTCATCCTATAACTAAGACCTTCCATTCTACAACCAATACCTTCCTCCATCCGCATACGATCCCTTGTCAAGGACCACTTCTCCTCGGTCCTTTCCAACATCCCAGCTCATCCGGGCTCCATCGCCCTCAGCTCCTCAGAACGGATTGGGCTTCACCCTTTGTCTCTCGGTTCAAAGCAATACCTGCCAGTTTACGCTCCGGCTTCGCATAATCAATTCGAGCTATGTGGCTATGTTCTGAAGCCACTATACCCACCTGAATGCAGTCTTGAGTTGCCAAAAGAAAATCTGGATGATTCAAGTTTCCAGCTGTTACCTACCGGACTTAATGAATTCAGCCGTCAGTTTGCTACTGTGGTTCCCTCCGCCGTTAAAAGTCCTGTTGTGAGTTCCAGTAACTCGAGAGTTCTCGTGGACCCCCATGTGGCAATATTGATGGAACAAGTGAAACAGATGCAAGAAAAGCTTGACCTCATCAATACTCCCTTGACCCCAGACGTCGAACCAGGCAAGGAAATGACTCCACCAAGCATAACTCAATGCCATCAGCAACAAACAGCAACTGTACCCATGTCAGCACCAGTTCCTCACAAAGGAAAGAGTGTCGTAGCCTCCTTCAGCCAAATCCAACAATGGAACCAAATGGACAATGGAATTCCGAGTCTTGAGAACAACAATGTCTCCCGAAAACTCTGCAATACGGATATGCCTTTAAGCAAGATCTTGGAAGAGGCGATGAAAGAAAAGGCGATAAAGCCACTTTGGAGAATTGGAAGCCCAAGAACCCCAACGTTCGGGTGGATGAGTCTAAGCATTGTCTTTTCCATCAATACCCTGGGCACGACACTGATGATTGCACCTATTTGAGGCGTGAGATCCAGAAATTGATAGAAAAAGGGAAGCTCGAGAACCTCCATGGGCCAAAAACAGAAAGCTATAGTAAGAGGTCGATTCAGGAGGAACAAGGTCAGAAACGTCAGCCTGATGATTTTGGGATGCCCATGAGCAAAGTTTTCGATGATTTGGTGAAACGAGGCCTTCTCACACCTCTCGAGAATTATAAGCCAAGAAACCCCAGTAGAGTTGATAGGACCAAGTTCTGCGAGTACCACAAGCATTTTGGTCATGTGACAGACAAGTGTGTGGATTTGAAGAAAGAAATTCAGTGGCTGATCTACGAAGGAAAGCTCAAGTTACCTAGCAGTCCAATCCGCGAAGAGTAGCTAGACTAGGGTCTACCTATCCTTGAGTAAGAAAAAAAAAAGAAAAATAGTCTCTCAGTCAACCTTCGTAGGTTCTAGTACTTTTCTTTTTCAATCAAGTCCTCCACGGACATTGTAATTGATCTTCAATTTTCTATAAAAGAGTCTTCTTCTTTTCTTACTAGACTTAAGACATTATTTGCACACCTATATTACATTTAATGAAATGGTTTTATTTTATATGATCACTTGCATTGCTCAACAAATAATCTCTCGAAATAATTAACGCTCTGATTAATCGGTGTGAGAAAGTCAACTAATGCCTTCCCCATACACTTTCCTTACCTCATAAAAGGCCTCCATCAAGCCATACATTTTCCTTACCTCATAAAAGCCTTCATCAAGCTATACGCTTCCCAAACCATGCCCCCACCTTCATCTTGACCAAGTCAACGACGGCGACAACATCAAGATACAACAAGAAGCCACTCAGCTTCGAAAGATTGACCTCGTGTCGACAACAACTTAGGAGCTTGGCTTAGACCTCAAGGGTATCAAGAATGTTCAAGCAGGGGCTCGCCTTGGCCCTCAGGTGCTTCAAAAAAAAAAAAAAAAAAGGAGAAAAAATCTTAGTGCTAAAAGAGTCATGCCCAGCTAGGCTGAAAATCCCAGAAAAGGACAGTCTAGGCAAAAAACAGGGTTGCACATGAAAATAAAAAAAAATGAGGCCAAGGACACAGTGTCACCAATCAAAAGTTTGACGGACAGACAAGATCAAAGCTCAGAGAATGAAAGTTGTCGATAACAATGGGGCGGTCGAAGCAAAGCCAGAGGCAATTTATAAGCATGTAGGCACGTGCAAATCCTTTCTCCCCCAACGAAAGAGGAAGCAATCAGAAGCAACCGTCCAAGAAATGACTTGGTCAAGGAATCATCCCGAGGCCCACGCCTCATCATCATCTCACCCTAAGCCTTTTCACTAATGGAACCACAAATCCAAAAGCCCAAACACAGTCCGGCCAAGGCCGAACTACGGCGACCTGAGCTCCTCACAATGAGGGGAACGTAGGCAACCAACAATGGTCCGGTCATAAACACATTCAAATTCCCGAAAATCCGGTCTCATTGAATGACCTCTCCCATAGACACAGTCAGATTCCAGAAAACCCGGTCTCATCAATGACCTCCCTATACACGAAACTTTCTTTCACACCAGCCAACCTTGATCCGCAACATTGGTTGACTTTCTCCTCATGATTAATAAGAATGTTTTTTCCTCATATCGAGATTAGTGGTTGAATAACCCGAACTTTAATAAAGGGTTTTAAGCAATCTTGTGATCATTGTAAATAAAACAAGTTTTCAGATGTCTTGACAAGTCTTCTCTTTCTACATCTTAGGAAAGATAGTGCTAAACACTAATTTTCTGTCAGCAGGGGCTTCCATACACTTTTACAAACCTCTCTACGCTTATACTCTCCCAAAAGAGTCAAACCCAAAGCGAGCTTTGTGCCTACATCGAATAAGGCCATCGGAATAACACAAAATCGGGATCTATTCCCACCTTTCGAAAAATATGCCCCTGTATGTATTTCTGAGAATCTTTTCTTTCACACCTTCTTAAGGTTGACTGATTGACTAAAGAAAATAAAAAAAGAGAGAGAGAGAGAAGGATAGGTTTTCCCTCTTCTGCCACAATTCGCATTAGGGCTGCCTCGAAACTTTGTCAAAGCATTCCTTTAAACTGGGGCTTCTTTAGCCATTTTTGGGATTCACATCGGGTTCTTCACTAGGTCCCTAGATGGATTCAGTTTTGGTCGTAGATCAACCTCGGGATCACTTCCGCAGTACCAATCATATTGGGATTTTCGCTAGGTCATCAGATTGGGGCTTCATTAAGTCACTTCTTCAAAACCTAAGACTTCGCCTGCTCAGTTCATCCAATCGGGGCTTTGCCAGTGAAAGGATCTTTCATGGGGCTTTGCAGAAAGTTCTTCCTCAGACCGGGGCTCCGATGAGTTGTATCCATCCCTAGAAGATAGGTTTGGTCGCTTCGACATCTGCGTTAGTCTTTGATTGTAAAAGCCTGTCAGCATCAGCTTCAAATGCCAGAGTGTGAGAAAGGACTCCAATCAAAACTCGAGGTTTAAACCCAGTCTCAGCCCAAGAGGGAATCCTAGTCCACGTTGACAACATCCCAGCAACAGCAGCAGTTCAGTCCGCACCCAAGTGATATGACCCCACCTGCTTGAAACCCGTCTTAAACACATTCCATATGTACATCCAGACCCAGTCCATACCATGTTTTCAAGAAAAAAAAAATCATCACCCCTAGGCTCAAGTAACGTGCCAATTGCTAATGGTAATGTTTTCTCCCAAAAGCGCCTCCGTTACTTTCGTTATAACGAGATAATGCCAGGCGACAGTTTCCTGATTGTCAAAAATCCAACTTTAGCTACCTCTATCACAGATTGAGAAGTATGCTCAAGTTTTCCAGCTATAGCTGCCTCTATCTACTCGATAGTGACGTAAGCTTTAGCCTCCTCAGGTGACGACCTCCACTAATCGTTAAAACCTCAAGGATCCTAGACATCATTCCTAACTGTCTAGATGAAGCTTGAACTACGATCAAGGCTTGATTCCTCCGGGATACGTAGGTAGCCTTTCATAAAAGGTTCAGCCATCCGACCACTTTGGTCATCTTCTCTTTCTCCATTCTCCAATGGTGCATAAGCTTTTCATAAAAGTCCAATTTTTTGACCACATTGGTCACCCCTTTTGATTTGGCACATTCCTAGTAGGATCGGTTGTTTGACCTCCTAGGTCACCCCGTTTCCATCTTTATAGGGAGGGACCAATATCTCTTTGCCATTGTCCCAAGGAGGCCAGGTATGTGACCTCTTTGGTCACCTAATTCCAACCCGTATCGGCAATTTCAGTCCAATTCCAAAGGTTCTGTAAAGTACAATTCAGGCTACCTATGTCACGCGACAAACCTAGCCACTTGGCATACTGAGTCGTGCGACATACTTAGCCCCTGTGGCTGATTTTTGCAATTTTGCCCCTGAAGGCTCCATTTTACAAATTTTGTCCCCCATGGGCCTGTTTTGCCCTTTTGTGCCCCTGGCATTTCTAATCATGTTCAACCAAATTTTCCTTCCAGTGCCCCCGAGGCCTATTTTTACAAATTTACCTCTGTGACTCATTTTATTTGCCCTTGGCATTTTCAATTCTATTTTCAAATAATCGGGTACGTCCCGTTGCTTTATAAAAAATTATCTGCACGTCCCATTTTCTTTACAAAAATTATCCGGGTACGTCCCACTTTTCTTTACAAAAACTATTGATTCCTTCCTACTTCTTTACAAAGTCTATCCTTTTTCGCGATCTCCGTTATTGCCAAATGGGATAACGTTTCCTCCGGGAAATCCTCTGTTATTGCCAAATGGGATAACGTTTCCTCCGGGAAATCCTCCGTTATCGCCAAATGGGATAACGTTTCCTCCGGGAAATCCTCCGTTATTGCCAAATGGGATAACGTTTCCTCCGGGAAATCCTCCGTTATCGCCAAATGGGATAACGTTTCCTCCGGGAAATCCTCCGTTATTGCCAAATGGGATAACGTTTCCTCCGGGAAATCCTCCGTTATTGCCAAATGGGATAACGTTTCCTCCGGGAAATCCTCCGTTATCGCCAAATGGGATAACGTTTCCTCCGGGAAATCCTCCGTTATCGCCAAATGGGATAACGTTTCCTCCGGGAAATCCTCCGTTATCGCCAAATGGGATAACGTTTCCTCCGGGAAATCCTCCGTTATCGCCAAATGGGATAACGTTTCCTCCGGGAAATCCTCCGTTATCGCCAAGTGGGATAACATTTCCTCCGGGAAATCCTCCGTTATCGCCAAATGGGATAATGTTTCTTGTTAAAAATTTCAGTTATTGCCAGAAGGCAATAACATTTCGACCTTTCTCGCAATCTCCGTTATTCCAAGATGGAAGAATAACATTTCGCTCTCTATTTTTCGATCTCCGTTATTCCAAGATGAAGGAATAACATTTCGACCTTTTTTTTTTTGCTCTCTTTCGATCTCCGTTATTCCAAGGTGAAGGAATAACATTTCG
Organism: Adenophora triphylla var. japonica; assembly: GCA_022495995.1. NCBI lineage: Eukaryota > Viridiplantae > Streptophyta > Magnoliopsida > Asterales > Campanulaceae > Adenophora > Adenophora triphylla. The sequence goes on along the minus strand of JAFEMH010001638.1, from coordinate 53,201 downwards.
ACTCAGTAAAAGCTTGAACTACGATCAAGGCTTGATTCCTCCGGGATACGTAGGTAGCCTTTTATAAAAGGTCCAGCCATCCGACCACTTTGGTCACCCCGTTCCTTTGTCACTCATCAGTGATGAAGTAACCCCTCATAGAGGTTCAGATATCTGACCACATCGGTCACTCCTAGCATATCCCCAGTAGGATCAATCGCTTGACCTCTTAGGTCATTTTCTTTTACTTCCCCAGCAAGAGACCAGTTTCTCTTCTCCATTCCCCCAGCGGATCTATTCCGAACTACGACCTGGCTTGATTCCCACTCCGGGATACGTAGGTAGCCTTCCAGAGGTTCAGCCACTCGACCACCTCGGTCTCTCAATCCGTCTCGGCATTCGCCAGATCGGATTCTTTTCTATCGACAACCTCACTCGCCTTGCAAGTGACGTTGCCGAGGGGCTTCTGTAAGTACCCAAATCTGGCTCATGCCTTCCGGTTAAATTTCCCGACAATTTCGGTAAGTTTCCCGGTAATTCTCCGGACCTTCCTAGTGTTCCAGAAATATTCCGAAACAGTTCCAAATTGATTAAAGGCTGAAAGGGAGCCTTCCCAATTAAGAAACACGTTTTTCTTAATTGGGAGGAGGCTTCTAGAATTTGCCACCTTGCATGGTTCTAGAAATGCTGAGTCACAAGGGATAATGCCGCACGGCTGCATTAGCTCGAGGTCCCTAGCCGCACGGCTTCATTGGCGATTTCCAGACTGCCTATAAATAGAGCCCTCCTCTACCCATTTTAATCATAAACAAAAAAATCACTCACAAATACTCATAATACGTGAAGAAACCTCCCAAGAACAGCTGGAAGTTCAAGAAGGTGAAGAAGAAGCTCAAGAAGTCATTCTCCCGATCACGCAAGTCCCAAGGTCCAAAAATGCGATGATCACAAGTCTAAGATGAGGACGGGATCATAATCCCGAATACATAAAATCCAAGAAATCCTGAGCGACAACCAACAAATGGTTTGTACGTCCGGAAGATAACTTGGGACATTCCCTCCCCCTTATTTTCAAACACATGCACACAAGAAAGCACGCAAGCAAGCACGATTAATGGGATCTTGGGAGACATGCTCCGGCAAGGCACCTTGGGTGAACGACGATCTGTTCTTCCCAAGGGGTAACTTAACCTCCGAACCCATAAAACCTTTTTTTCAAAGTTTTGAGGTAATCAAAATGGCGTGGCGACTCCGTTTTTCAAATTAAACCGGATGTCTTCAAACTCGCGTGAATTTCCAAAATAAACACACAAAAAATTTGGGGCACACATTCACAATAGGGAGTCATGGTAATTCCAATTTTTAAAAAGACACGATTTCCCACAAGACATGTTGTGTTCACAGCTTCTGTCCAAAACTTTTTGGATAGATTTTTAGAGCTTAACATTACTCTAGCCATCTCTTGTAATGTGCAATTTTTCTTTTCAGCTACCCCATTTTATTGAGGGGTTTTAGGGGCTGAAAACTCATGATTAATCCCCTTTATATCGCAAAATGATGAAAAAGTGGCATTTTCAAACTCAGTACCATGATCATACCTGACTCTAATAGCTTTCACCAAACTTTGAATTCATCAATGGTGTTAGACTTTCTTTTAAAAAAATCACCCATGTATATCTAGAAAAATCGTCCACACACACAAAATAATATTTCTTTCGAGACATACTTTTCACTTCTATGGGACCCATTAGGTCAGTGTGGATCAATTCAAAACACCTTGAGGTTCCACAATTTTGAACCTTCTTATAGCTTGATTTGGTTTGTTTCCCTTTTTGACAAGACCCACACACACTTAACTTCTTTAAGTCCAGTTTGGGCAAATCTTTTGCTGCCCCAAATCTTATTAATTCACTGATTTTTCTTTGACTGGCATGACCAAGCTTTTAGTGCCAGATTGCAGTATCATCAATCTTAGTAGAAAGACAAGACAAGTTATTGCCAACCTTATAGCAGTTATCAGAGGATCGAACACTAGTTAAAACACACACATTGCTTTTATCAAATACTTCACACCAGGACTCGTTGAATTTAACAAATAAATCATCATCACACAGTTGACTTATGCTTATCAGATTTGCCTTCAGTCCATCAACATGCAGGATATTATGTAACTTAGGCAAACCTGATACATTCAACATACCTTTGCCAATGATCTTACCTTGGGCTCTTCCACCAAATTTGACTTTCCCACCTTTGAATGGTGTGTAGTCGTTGAAGTTTTCACCCCAGTCATGTGGCGAGAACATCCACTATTAAATTACCAGGATCCTTCAATGCTATTCTTAAGAGAGGTGAAGGCCACCTGACAGTTCATGGTTTCTTTCCTTACCCAGGTAGTTCTTGTTCCAGCTTTGGGTTGTCTATACATTTGTGCACAAAGTTGTCTGCCCAAGTGTCCAATCATCTTTTCCAAGCCAAGTTCGTGTTTTAATTTGTAACAATATGGTCGAATATGACCAGGAGCAAAGCAGTGATAACATACATACCTCCTTTTCTTGTATTTTCTGCTTACAATAGTAAATTCAGGTTTAGTTGAGGGGTCAATTTGAACTTTTGAAGTGCTTTCCCATTCTTTTACAAAAACAATGTCTCCATAGCCAATTCCTGATTTTCCTTGGTTTCCCATTTTTAAAACCTCTTCTAACTTAGCTTTTACCTTTGTTTAGCTTCGTTAGAGTTTCTGTCTATTTATCAAGGTTTGTTTTGTATTTCTCACATTCCATATCTTTCTTTGTGAGTAAAACTTCTAACTTAGCTATTAAGTCTTTTTGAAAATCACTTTCTTTTGAGAAATTTTCAAGCTCAGATTTCAGTTTGAGATTTTCTGTAGTTAGTTTCTCATTTACCTGTTTGAATACCTTAATTTTCTCCATTCACTTGGCCCATTCAGTGCGGAGTTCAATATAGGTACTGTGCAAGTCCTCATAGGTAGCACAATCTTCTTCTGCTGGATCATTGCTTATTTCACCAGTAGTCGAAGAATTCAAGCAGATATACACACTATACTCAGTTGTTTAGTCAGTTGTGTGATTAGTTGTGCAATCAGAGTATTGCACATCTTCCATATCTGAATCACTATCAGACAATGTGAACTGAGATGAAAGCCATATAGACAGATTCGTTGTCTGCTCATTATCATCAAAATCACTCAAAGTCGCAGAGAAACTCATTCCTCATTTTTTAAGAGTGTTGGCACACTCATTTGCATAATGTCCATAACCTTTGCAAGCCCTGCATTGAATCGAATCAATGGACTTTTTGCCTTTAGGCATAGGCTTCTTTGCAATAGTTTCTCTTTTGAATGATTCAGCCGTGGAAGGAGGTGAGGCTGTCGAATTAGGAAACTTTGTCAACCGTTTCCTTTTCGACATACTGTTGAATTTTTGAGTGAACATGGCACACTCATCTTCTCATAGGTTTGACTCATCAATGTCTTTAGACAGTTTAACTAGATTTTGAGATACCTTGAGAGCACTTGTAAAAGCAATTGAATTTGCTTTGAGAGCACTTGTAAGAGCAATTGAATTTGCTTTGCTTGATTCTTGTACTACAAGATTCAGTTCAGAGTTTGTTAAAATACCCAAGACTTCCTCAAGTCCAACAGTTTTGTGAGGACCCCGACCCGGAACCTACACGTGTCACGAGCTGAAGCGTCCTCAAACTAACCCAAACTTCCTAAACTTTTAAAACTTTGATTTAACTTTCAAACATAACACCATTATCATAACCATTTAAAAAAAATTACTCTACACCTTTCCACAATGGAGAAAGAGTTGACCAACTTTGAAAGTAAGAAACTGTTTTAGTTACAAAAAGGTATCGGTTATAACATAGAATTAAGGTTTATAAATACAAACTCCCTAACTGAATTATACCAAAATATACTTTCTACGCCAACCTATACATACCCCGACAATTCCCAAAATATCACTTCCAAACTCCTCACCGCCCTTACTTGGCCGGTCCGCCTGTCTCGGAATCTAAAAACATTAAAGGGAGAGGGGTGAGAATAAATCTCAGCAAGCTATTATGAATGCAGCAATATGCCATATAAGATGCAACACATAACAAGTTGCATATACACATTGGAAAAGCCGTAAACACTTTACATTACCTCAGTTTACCTTTTCCCGTCTGAACAATAGTCGTACAACATTGGATATAAAATTCCAATCTTAGGTGAGCTGCTTAAGCAATACTCACATCTTATAAGACCCATTTTTCCAGGGAACCATATAAGATAGTAGCAACTCTGTAAGGCTTTTGGCTGTCTGAGATGCTATAACCTCGACACAGTGGCCACGGGGAGGGACGGTCACAGATATAATATAATCCGATCACATTAGGTCACACTTCCATAATTGATCGTATTATATTATACCCCCAACATCAGCTGATTAACAAATTATCAAGCACATAATGGTTACTTGAAATATAATCCACAAAGGGGATAAGCAACATAGCCACATGGTAAAATATACTCATGTTCAACCAATATCATAGTGCAACATTTAAGTAATACACTATACATAGTACAATCAATGAATATGAGATCAAATAAGATAACAATATAACCGAATAATCCACAGTTGGGATAACAATGTCACCATGTACCATAAATCATTCATACGAAGTCATTACACCACCTCGGATAACCTTAATAAAAGTTCATGATCTACTTCCCAAGTTCGAACCACATTGGTGAAGTACGAATCAAGCTTAACAATATACCATATTACAAGGTCTCTATAGATTCAAGCTAAATTTATCAAGTTGAAGTCACATTACTTAAGTGGCCCAAAAGCTCTACTTGAATCTAGGTTGAAAAGGATTGATTCCTATCCGAATTGGATTAGGTTCTATTAATTTATAATGGTTAGAAGTCATGTTACTAGGTTGTGGGTAACAATCAGCAAGAAAGGAGATTAAGGAAGTTCTGCACTATGGGCGACCGCCCTTGCCACTTGGGCGACCGCCCAAGTGGGTTTTCAAAAGGAATTCAAGTTACTGTCAAGATGAGCGACCGCACACCCCAACTTGGGCGACCGCCCAAGAAGATTTCCAAAGAAGACATATTTCGTCCCTCACGGGCGGCGCTTAAGGCCCTACGGGCGACCGCCCATGAGGGATTTCAGCCAGCCCAGAATTTCAAATTCCAAATTTCCTATGTTCTTCTCCTTAATCAATCTCTCCCATTTTAAGTGCTCAAGAAGGGAACCCCAAATGTTTTACTACCTCATTCCAAATCGCTTAGCCCCAAAATAACATAAACCTAATTTATTTACCACTAACTTTTCCACCCATTTCACTACCACATTTCAAGTTAAATCTCTAAAACTAACTCCACCCATTTCTTACACATTAAATCAACCTCTATGAACAATGATATCATTCTATGTCATTCACCTATTTCCTAAATCTTCAATAAGAGTTCTAAGCATTTAACAACCATCATAGCAACAAGAACAACATTTAAAAGTTCATGAGCATTTATTGAAGGAAAGGGTCATAATAACTCACCTTAGCAAATACAAGATGGAATAAGGATTCTCTTGGCTTGATCAACTCCCCTTGTTGCCCCAAACTCAAAAGTACACTTGGCTTGGAAAATGGAGTATAATTGGACTTAGTAGGATCTTGGGAGGTGAGGCTTTCAATGGAGAGTATCCATGGAAAATGATAAGAGAGAAGGAGAGAATGATGAGGAAGGAAAGAAGGAGGATGGAGGAGTGAGGGGGAAGTATGGGGGTATGGGTAGTCTTTGACTAAAGAGGGGGAAGGAGAGGAAATTAGGGGAATGGCCCCCCATGCCTCAAAAACTCTTCCAATCAATTTAAAAATAACCCTCCCAACCTATAATATTTTATTTGTCCATTTTATTACCACTCCACCCTATTACTTTATTTATTTTCAATTATTTTGATTCAACCCAATACTTTAATTTACTTTCATTTTATCCCTAGGCTTTAGAATTATCTCCTAACCATTTTAACTGAACATAATATTAAAGGCATATAATAAGCACATAAAGTTAACATTAATATTAAAAGCATATAATATGATACTAAAATTGTGCCTAGGGTTAGGGTCGTTACAAGTTTGGACATCCTGAGTTTCCTCAATAACAGAGATCTTAATATTAAACTTTTCAGGGAGAGTTCTTAGTAATTTACTCACAAGTCTTGCATTGGATATGGATTCACCCAAGGCAAATGACTCGTTTGAGATGTCCAAAATCTTGACTGAGTACTCTTTTATGGTTTCATTATCTCCCATCATTAAAGTTTCAAACTTGGTAATTAAAGTCCTTAACTTAGGTTTTTTGACACTGGCCGGTCCTTCACAATAAAGTTGGAGAATGTCCCAAGAAACTTTGGCAATTGTTTGATTTGAAAATAATCTAAACATATGATGATTCACATGGACAGAGGTTGCTCCCATAGCCTTGCCATTAAAGTTTGCTAAAGCAATTTCCTCATTATTCCATGTTTCTATGGGCTTAGGTTCATAAATCTTCTCCCTTTTGCCATCACCTTCGGAACTAGAGGCGGAAATTTAAATCATGTGATGAGTATAGCCAACAATGAGACTAACCCAAGCACGATGATTAATATACTTAATATGCATAATCATTTTAGCCTTCCATATGGTGTAGTCTGAACCATTTAGAGTAAACGGTTTGTTATGACTATGATGACAGTCCATAGTGGCTACTTCAAGAATCGATCTCAGTTAAGTCGAGAGAAGGCTCTGATACCAATTGAAAGATTGTAGGACTGATCAAACTTGTTTGGTCACTTGTGTGTACAGTTGATCAAACAATTGTCATAACAACTATCTAAACAACTTGACAGTAAACAGACTCACACGACAATTAGTAAATGCAGCGGAATAACAATGAAAGTTTAAACACTTCAGCAAGAAATTCTTGCTGCAAACATTTTCATAAAACTATAACCTTGTTTGAGAACAAGTTATAACAGAAAAAACTTACAATGAAAAGAAAGTAAATCGTATGAAAAGAAAAAATCGTTCTAAAACTTAAGAACATCAAACAGAAAAACAATCTTGAAGATTTAATGATCTGAACTTCAAAAACAAAGTAAAAAACTCAAGAAACTCTCTAAAGCTATGTTTCTCTCTCGAAAATCCGTGTCAAACGATGAGGGGTGCGGAATTACCATGAGTTTCAGGTTCCTTAGGAGCCCCCCGGGGCACATCCGTGCAGTTAAGGAAGCAGCATTGCTGGGCTTGCAACCTCAGCGTGGGGAGTTCGAATCTTGGCAGGAGCATATCCCGCGATTTACCTCCGCTGAGGACAACTTTGAGGAGCCGGTAGGGCGGTGATCCGGGATTAATCCGACGAAGCTGGGAACCTGGGTATCAAAAAAAAAAAAAAACAAGAGTAATTTTCTTACTTTAGTACATACCTAGAATATAGGATCATTACTAAACATAAACGTTAGTCGATTAGTCAATTATAATCTAATTCTATATTAACAATTATTTTCTAAACTAATTATATAAAATATAGATAATAATTTATAAACCAGAATTACAAATATATTTAAAAATATAAGACTATTTTCATGCTATTATTTCAGCTTTTATTCAGAATTTTGATAAAAGTACTAAAGATATTTAATACTGCAAAAAACAAGTTTGAAAAGAAATATAAAGAATATTCATAAATCTTTTATAATAAATATAATTTATAATTAAATTATAAAATTAATATTTATTTTTAGACACAGTAAATAAATATTAAAAAAAACACGGTTGGCACGTGATATTGTGGAAAATTGAGAGGTCACACGGGTTATATGTTTTTTTTATAAGGTATAATGGCATTATAAGGTATAGTTGGATCCGGGTCCCACACGGGGTTTTTTTTTTTTTTTTATAAGGATATAGGAGTATGGTTTTATTGACTTGCCCCAACTTTGATTTATTTATATGTTTCATAATTATTTTGCTTTATATCGCCACTTTTCCGATTTTTAATTATTAACTTTTTTGACATATTTTTAATTATTAACTTATGAAATCATGCTCTTTGTAACTTAATTTTATTAAAGTGTCTGATGTTTATACTAGTTTTAATATATAGTTGTATGCAACTTGTGATTTGTGATGTTGGTCCGTAACTTAGGCAGTTAGGCTTCGTTTGTTTCGCCGTAAAACATTTTTTCGAAAACGTTTTCTGGAAAATAACTCGTTTTACGCCGTTTGGTTGAGCCCCCGGAAAATATTTTCCGAAAAATAACTCGTTTTTCGCTGTTTGGTTGTTTTTCGGAAAATGAAGAAAACGTTTTCCGGAAAACATTTTACGCCCTTTCTAAGTAAAACGACTTACTGACCTTGTCCTAAGTAAAACATTTTTCGAAAAATGGTGCACCTCATGTACAACTCATATTTCACAAGGTACAACATAATAATAATAATTAAAAAAAATAAAAAAAATACCCCTACCCCACCCCCTGCGTACACCCACCCCCCCCCAATTTTATTTTTTATTTTTTTTAACCGCCCCACCCACCCCCTGCTTACCTCACCCTCCCAAAAAAAAAATTTTATTTTTTTTTGTAACCACCCCACCCCCTCCCCCCCAAAAAAATTTTGGGGGGGAGGAGGGTGGGGGGGTAGGCAGGGGGTGGGGCGTTTACAAAAAAAAATAATAATAATTTTTTTTTTGGGGAGGGGGTGGGTGGGGGTGGGGTAGGCAGGGGGTGGGTGGGGCGGTTACAAAATAAATTTTTTTTTTTGGGAGGGGGGTGGGTGGTGGGGTAGGCGGGGGGTGGGTGGGGTGGTTACAAAAAATGATTAAATTTTTTTTTTAATAAAACATTTTACGCCCTTCCGAAAAATATTTTTCTTACCAAACACCCGAAAACATTTTACACCCTTTCTCCGTAAAACATTTTACGCCTTACCTCCGTAAAACATTTTACAGGAAAACATTTTTCGGAAAACGTTTTCCAAAAAACGTTTTACGTCGAAACAAACTGAGCCTCAGAAATGAAAAAAAGATAAATGTGTTTGATATAGAGGTGGCCAAAAATCGAATCAGATCGGCTAATTGACCGGTTTTTAACCGATCAAAACTGATCAATGCGGTTGAACTGAAACCGTTTAATCGAAACCGATTTTTTGGATATTCGATTACGGTTGGAGGTTAGAGAAAACCGGTCAACCGCAGGTTAAACCGCCGGTTGAATCGACAAAATCGGTTAGGTGGAATTAAATTTAAACGGTTATATGACTGTTGGCCGCCAACGGCTACTTCTCTGGTCGACCAGCCTTTGCGCCCGCCTGCCTAATGCCTGGCCTGGCCGATCCGGCCTGCTGTCCCCCCTTTCCAATTCCCAGTTAGTAACGGCTGTAACAAAAAAAATTAAAATTAAAATTAAAGCATTAAAGCTAACTATAAATATCAGCTCCCTCCTCCCATTTTATTTTTACATTATTTCTCTCTACTCTTTCTCTTCTACTCTCAAATATTCACATATTCTCTTACTCTCATCCAATTTCCAGTTAAATATTACCTCATTTTCAGTTAGTTTTCTAACGAAATTAGTGTTTTTCTTCATTTTCATTCATTTTTAAGCTCCATTTTGTTTTCAAACTTCATTTTATCTTACACAAATGGCTGGAAATCAAAGAAGAAGCAATTTAGGCAAGTCACATGTTGGTTCTTCCTCCCCCAACGATGATTTTGATTATCAAATCCAAATATCCAACAAAGTGAGGAAGAAGAAGTTGTTGAAATTGAAAGTGCTTGTACTAGGAGGGGTAGTGTAACGACCCTAACCCTAGGCACAAATTTTAATATCATATTATGAGATTTTAATATTATTGTTAATATTATGTGTCCATTTTTATATACTTGATTTATTATATTAGGATAAATGATAGGAAAATGAATAAAATGTGGAAGGAGGATCTTAGTATGTGGAATAAATATTTGAGTAGGAGGACTTTAATTTAAATGCTTTTGGAAAATTTAAGGGAAAATGGCTATTTTAGTGAAAGCCTTAGTAGGATAGGTAGATTGGGGGGACACCCTCCCTAAATCACTCCCCATCCTCCTCATTTGTCAACAACACCCATACCTTTCCCCTCACTTTCCCCCATACTTCCCCCCTTCATCCGGCCCCCCCATGCCCCTCTTCCATTTTTATATACTTCATCTTCCTCCTTCTTCTCTTTCATTTTTATTTGCTTTTACAAAAATTCCATGGAAACCACCATGGAAAGCTTCATTTCCTAAGTTCCTAGAGAATTCAATTCTCCACCATTTCTCAATCCAAGAGTACATTTGTGATGGGTGCATCTAGGAGAATTGATCAAGCCAAGAAGATCCTTAATCCACCTCTTAATTCCTAAAGTGAGTTATTATGACCTTCCCTTCTTTAAATGTTCATGACTATTTCATGTTGTTATGATTGTTCTAATGGTTATTTGATGCTTTGGGGAAGCCTTCTTGGATTTGAGGAAAGTGTTAGTATTATAGAAATTGTTGTTGTTCATAAAAGTGGATTTAGGATGTAAGAAATTGGTGAAGTTAGTTTAGAAGATTTAACTTGAAATGTGTTAGTAAAATGGGTTTGTCATGAGAAAGGTTGTTGTTCATGAAAGTAGTAAATTAATAGAAGTAAAGGGATTAAATGAATTAAATGGAAATCTTGAAAATTGATAGTAGATTGGGTGAAAAATCAAGTGAAAATGATCTAGGTGTGGGACTTGATACCTTGGAGATTTATTGAGTTGCAAGTAAGTAACAAAGTTAGAAATTTCCTTTAGGTTTATAACTTAGAATGCACTTGGTGGAAAATTTGGATTCTTGGGGAATTGTGATTGTTACTGCTGTTGTTACCTGTTCTGGGCCGAGGCACGAGTCGTGCCCCTTGGCACGAGTCGTGCCCTTGGCCCAAATCGTGACCACGAGTCGTTCTTTGGAGTTCCAATCGTTCTGAGTGACTTAAGGGAGTGAGCACGAGTCGTGCCCAGAGGCACGAGTCGTGCCATGTGGAGGTCACGAGTCGTGACTTAAACAAAAGGAAGTCGTGCCCTGGCCTGGTTTTTCACATCAAGTTTAGAGTTGTTTAAACCTAACCAAACTCGAACCAAAATAGAATCTCTTTAACCTAGATTAAAATAGAATACTTTGGCTACACATTCACATCCTAAGTGATCAAAATGGAATTGGGGAAGTACTTTAAATGTTGCTTGGAAAATGCTAGTTAACCTAGTTTGGTAAATTAACAGAAATGATTCCAACTTGGTAGAGTTAACTGGGATCCTTATAGAGATCATATATTATCATATAATGACTAAGTAAGGTAGGTTGATGATATCTCATTATCTTACTTGAGTACCTATTCATGGATTGTATTATGCTTAGCGTGTTACATAAATGCTGCACTCTGATTATTGGTTGAACATGAGTATATTTTACCATGTGACTATATTGCTTATTTATGCATAGTGTGTTAAAGAAATGTTGCACTATGATGTTGGTTGAGCATGAGTATATTTTACCATGTTGCTATGTGGTTTATCCCCTTTGTGGATTTATTCAAGTATCTATTATGTGCTTGATTATGTGTGAGTCAGCTGACATTTGGGGGTATAACATAATACGATCAATTATGGAAGTGTGACCTAATGTGATCGGATTATGTTATATCTGTGGCCGTCCCCTCCTATGGCCACAGGATGGGGTATAGCATCTGTATTGAGCCAAAAGCCTTACAGAGTTGCTCTTGTCTTATTTGGTTCCACGAAAAACGGGTCTTATAAGACGTGAGTATTGCTTAAGCGGCCAGCTGTAAGATTGGAGTATTATTATACCCAATGTTGTACGACTCTTGTTCGAGACGGGAAAAGGTAAACCAAGGTAATGTAAGGTGTTTACAGCTTTTCCAACGTGTTATATGCAACTTGTTATGTGTTGCATCTTGTATGGCATATTGCTGCATTCATAATAGCTTGCTGAGATTTATTCTCACCCCTCTCCCTTTACTGTTTTAGATTCCGAGACAGGTGGACCGACCAAGTAAGGGCGGTGAGGAGTTTGGAGGTTATATTTTGGGGATTTGTCGGGTTGATTAGATTGGTATGGAAAGTGTACGTTGGTATAAATCAATTACGGAAATTGTATTATTAAATCTTCATTTATTGTTATAACCGATGCCTTTTTGTAACTAAACAGTTTCGTACTTTCTAAGTTAGTCAACTATTTCTCCATTGTGAAAAGGTGTAGACTTATTTTGAAAATGGTTATAATACTTATATTTACTTTGAAAGTTTAAATAAAGATTTTAAAAGTTTTTGATATTTGGGTTAGTTTGAGGATGCTCCAGCTTGGGACACGTGTAGGTTCCGGGTCGGGGTCCTCACAGGTAGGGGACCGAGCTACTGGGGAGGTGGTCGGGGTCGGGAACAAGGACAACCTACTAGAGAAAGATAGCCTACATCTGATACTTTTGCCATCAATTTCACGAAAAGAAAAATTACTCCCGATGATGATTATAATCTTCGAGCATTTTGCAACTATTGTTCCACGTCTTACTCATTTAAAAGAGGCGGAGGACATGGGACGCTCAACGGGCATACGGCGTCAAAACATCCCGAGAAACTTGGCATTTCCACTATCCAAACTCAATTACAATGTCAACATAGTTCGGGTTCGGGTGCACAAGATTCGTCTTCCCCTTCCATCCTTTTTAAATTTGATAAGTGAATTTATAGGGATGAACTAGCCAAATTAAATTGCGTTAAAGGCCTTCCTTTTAATTTTGCGGATGACGATTTATATGGAAATTTTGTTCGACTTTCTTTAAATCCCGTCGCCACGAGAGTACCACGTACGAATCTCGTACGTGATATTACTAGAGTGGTGAAAAAATATAAAAAAGATTTAATTAGTGTTTTATCAAATTTAGAAAATAAAGTTTCAATTTGTGCCGATGATTGAAGTGATCATTGACAAATAAATACTTATTTGGGCGTTACTTGCCATTGGATAGATAATTCATGAACTCTCCAAAAAGATTAATTGCTTACAAAGATTTTGAGCCACCGCATTCCGCGAAAAATATTTATGCAAAATTACTTGAGATTTTTGTTGAGTATGATATTTTAAATAAAATATTTACTATTTCATCTGACAAAGCAAGTGCTAATACGGCTAGTTTATCCGACTTAATTACCGTTTGTCAACCTTCGCTTGGGGGTAACTTTTTTCATATTAGATGTTTATGTCATATTATTAACTTATGTGTTAGAGATGGTTTGGATGCATTAGAGGTTTATGTTAAGCCAATTAAACAATGTATCAATTTATTTCAAAAAAAAAATTTAATACAAAAAAATGGATACGATTTTTAAGAAGTAAAGGTGTGGCGGACAAATATTTTACTTACGATGTTCCAACTAGGTGGAATCCACCTACAAAATATTAACCAATGGTTTTTCTTATAAAAATCTCATAATGCAATTTTTTATGTCAATTGTCTATAATGAACGTCTACTTGCTTATCAATGAAATGCATGCACTAATTTATGTGAATTGTTAAAGATTTTTAATACCGCTGCTTTGATTTTTTCAGGAGTTTATTATCCAACTTCCGTTTTGGTGCTTGAACATTGTGTTGCAATTGTTACTTGTTTTGACAATTTAAGACAATGCCCTATTTTAAAAGAATGCATTGTTTCCATGAGACAAAATTGGCTTTAATACTTTGACACTATTCCGTCTCTCTTCTTGGTTGCAAAATTGTTAGATCCCTGAGTTAAATTAGATGATTTAGAGTGCATTGTAGATTATTATTATATGAAGTTATATCCCGATGGTGAAGGTGGTAATGAACTTCCGTCAATTATTATTCAAAATACAAAAAATGATTTGATTAACCTTTTTAATGAGTATAATGGCTTATATGGAAACACTTCTCAAAGCCAACAACATGAAGATGCTTCCTCTACTTCTCAACAAAGTTTTACTAGTGGGGATCCATATAGATTTTTTTGCAAATTTGTATAGTAAAAACGTGATCCTTCTCGAGGTTCATCTTCATCATCATCAAACATTCTCGTGGAGTTAGAAACATACTTCACTATCAACTTTGAATTAAATCAAGACCCAAATTCAAATGAATTTGATGTTTTACAATGGTGGTCAAGAAGGAAAGAAATTTATCCTATTCTTTCAATAGTTGCGAAAAAAGTCTTAGCCTCTCCCGCTTCAACGGTGGCGGTTGAATTGACATTTAGCGTTGGAGGAAATGTTTTGGATGAAAGACGTTCCCAACTAACTAGTGAAAACTTGAAACATCAACTCTTACTTGGCGATTGGGTTAGAGCGGAAAAAAGACAACAAGACTTGCCTTATGAAGAGGATCTTTTATTATCGGATCCAATATATCAATACGATGTCCAGGACTCCACGAAAAGTATTGATGCATTAATGATGTTTTAGATTAGTTTAGACTTAAGATTATGTTTATTTTTTATTTAATTGTAATAGTTAGATTGAGGTAAATGCTTCTAAATATCCCTCCTTATTTATAAAAGGGTAGGGTTGGTTGTCCCCCTCTTTGTAATTTTATTTTAATTAATAAAATTTAAGGGTACCGTCCCTTTTTTATTTTATATACTTTCATTTCTTTTAAAAAAATTAAGTTTTATTTCTTTCAAAATTCATAACTTTTTTTATATAACTTTTTGCAAAAAAATGTATTTAGTAAACAAAAGTCTAAAATAGTCTTCTTTATAAAAAAAATTGAAAAAAAAAAGTTAAAAAACAGTATAAAACTAAAGAGAAATTATTAAAAAGTTAACTATTTTTTCAAAAAACTGTTAAAAAGTTAACTTTTTTATTCAAAAACTGTTAAAAAATTAACTTTTTTCGTAACTATTTTTAATTCTGTTAAAAAATTCTTTTAAAAACCTAATTTGAAAAAAAAAATTAAGTTTTATTTCTTTCAAAGTTCATAACCTTTTTTATATAACTTTTTACAAAAAAATTGTGTATAGTAAACAAAAGTCTAAATAGTCTTCTTTATCCAAAAAAATTGAAAAAAAAAGTTTAAAAACAGTATAAATCTTAACAAAAATTGTTAAAAAGTTATCTGTTTTTTCAAAAAACCGTTAAAAAGTTAACTTTTTTTATTCAAAAACTGTTAGAAAATTAACTTTTTTCGTAACTGTTTTTTAATTCTGTTAAAATTTCATTTAAAAACCTAATTTGAAAAAAAAAAAAACCGGTTAACCGGAAAATCGGTCTAACTGTAAACCATAAAATCGTAACCGGCTAAGGCGGTTAACCTGTGACGACCCCAATCCTAGGCACTAATTTTAAATATTATATTATATGCTTGTTAGCTTTATGTGTTCAATTATGTCTTTAAATTCTTAATTTAAGATAAATTGGGTGAGAAGTAAATTTAGAATCTTTTAAGAATTCATTGGATATTAAATAAAGAACCTTGAGAAATAATAAAAATAGAAATAAATAAATAGTAAGAGAAGGTTAAAAATGGGTAGAATAAATAATTAAGGGAAGGGTTAATTTTAAATTGGGTGAAAGCCTAGATATTTTGGGTGGGGGGCCATTTGAGTCTTCCACTCCCTAAGCTTGCCATGTGTCCTCCCCTTACCCTCCCATCCTCTTACTCCCTCCTTCCTCCTCCCTCCTTCATTTCCTTCTCATACTTCCCCTAGCAAAGGTCATAGAACCTCCATGGAAGCTCCCAACTCCAAGTCTTGAAGCTAAGCCATTTCTCCACCATTTTCAAGTTCAAGAGCATCCTTGAGGTTGGATCATCTAGAGGAACAAATCAAGCTAAGAAGATTCAACTTTCCATTCTAAAACCCTAAGGTGAGTTGTTATGATTTCCTTTCTTATGAATGTTCATAAACTCTTAGATGTTATTCTTGTTATAGTGATGTTTATTTCATGCCTTGGGGACCTTATAAGAGTTGAGTGATTGGTAAAGGAAATGGAATGAAGATAATGTTCTTGAAAGATGATTTAGAGGAAATGAAATGGGTGGAAGATTTAGGGATAAATAATCTAGGTTCACTTTATCTTGGGTTTACATGAGTTAGGATGAACTTGGTAAGGCTAAGAAATCCTTTGGGTGTTCTTGAATTTAAAGTGGAGAAAAAGGAAAGGAAAAGAAGCTAAGTGTAAAAGGGTTGAAATTTGGGAATTGCTGGAAAAATGCCTTGGGCGGTCGCCCAAGGGGGCATGAGCGGCCGCCCATGCGGCCAGAACTAGGGTGCCTTGGAAAATCCTCTTGGGCGGTCGCCCAAGAGGTGCTGTGCGGTCGCCCAAGAGGGCAGAACTTTGGGTCACTTTGGAAATCCACTTGGGCGGTCGCCCAAGTGGTATGGGCGGTCGCCCAAGTGGTATGGGCGGTCGCCCAAGACCCCAGAAACCTAACTTCAAATCTAAACCAGAATTAGTTTAGCAATCTTGTTTGGTCACTTATAAATCGTGACTCCCACTTGATAAGATTAGCTTGAATCCCTATAGAAACTTTGTAATATAGAATATTGTCCGGGAAATGATTATTAAGCTTGATTCGTACTTTACCAATGTGGTTCGAACTTGGGAAGTAGATCATGAACTCTTATTGAGGTTATCCGAGGTTGTGTAAATACTACGTAGGAATTGTTTATGATATGTTGTTATATTGCTTATCCCCTTTGTGGATTATTTAGCATGTTATTATATTATCCCAAGTGTGAATTATCCAGTATTGTTACCTCATTTGATTACATATTCATTGATTATGTTATGCATAGTGTATTACTTAAATGTTGCACTATGATGTTGGTTGAGCATGAGTATATTTTACCATGTGGCTATATTGGTTATCCCCTTTGTGGATTATATTTCAAGTAACTATTATGTGCTTGATAATGTGTTTAATCAGCTGATATTGGGGGTATAACATAATACGATCAATTATGGAAGTGTGACCTAATGTGATCGGATTATGTTATACCTGTGACCGTCCCCTCCTGTGGCCACAGGTTGGGGTTATAGCATCTGTATTGAGCCAAAAGCCTTACAGAGTTGCTACTGTCTTATTTGGTTCCCTGAAAAACGGGTCTTATAAGATGTGAGTATTGCTTAAGCAGCTCACTAAGATTGGAGTATTATTATACCCAATGTTGTACGACTATTGTTCAGACGGGAAAAGGTAAACCAAGGTAATGTAAGGTGTTTACAGCTTTTCCAATGTGTTATATGCAACTTGTTATGTGTTGCATCTTATTTGGCATATTGCTGCATTCATAATAGCTTGCTGAGATTTATTCTCACCCCTCTCCCTTTAATGTTTTAGATCCCGAGACAGGTGGACCGACCAAGTGAGGGCGGAAAGGAGTTTAGAAGTGGTATCTTGGGAATCGTCGGGTTATGTATGGATTGGTATAGAAAGTGTGTGTTGGCATAATTCTTTTAAAGGGGTTTGTATTCATAACTTAAATTCTATTTTATATTCGATATCTTTTTGTAACTAAAACCGTTTGTTACTTTTAAGGTTGGTCAACTCTTCCTCCAATGTGGAAAGGAGTAGAGTTATTTTAAAATGGTTGTGTTTATGTTTGAAAGTTAAATCAAGTTTTTAAAGTTTAGGATCTTTGGGTTAGTTTGAGGACGCTCCAGCTCGGGACACGTGTAGGTTCCGGGTCGGGGTCCTCACAGTTGGTATCAGAGCTCGGTTTAGAGTTCACGGGTAGAGTCTAGTTTGAGTGAGAGTGTGCGGTAACTGACGTCGAGAGTTTCATGCAGGAAGTTGTTCAAAGACAGAAAATGGTATTTACCAACCAAAGGATCAAGGGAATGTGAGTATTATGGAGAGATAGATCCCTCCGCAATCATTTGAGGTATATTACCTGTCTCCGGAGTTAGGGATCATACTTTTCTAAATTTCATTCATTTCGTTCTCATGTGGCATTACATTTCGCTTTTATTTGCATAATTGGCCTAAAAGTTGCCTTATGTGCTGGAGGTTCTACTCCTATGGGAGAGTACCTCGAATCATTCTTGTTTATCATGGTGGTTGTGATGTTTCCATATGTGGGCATGTATTGCCGGTGAATTTGGTCGAGTTACCAATCCGTGAATCATTGTTATATTAACCTGGATTATTTGAGTAGTTGTTGTGTTTGAGGAGGACTGTCGCAAGAAGCGAGTCTCCTTATCTATGTTTGATTTGCCTCCGTGTGTAATTGAGGCAGATAAATTATTAATTGATATTATGTCACATATGCGTAATTGTCGAAAGTATGGCCTAAGGAATGTGAAGGTTATTTGGGTTGTGTGATATATTTGATTTAAAATACACTTGAATTATCTCATGTACCGGTGGTAAATAAATTGGTGAACTCTTAGTTGAGGTTAGGTATATAGCCTAATTAAGAATGGTTTATGGTTGTATAACTTGCGTGAGTGTTTATACATCGATGTCGCGTGGTGGAGACTAGATATATGAGAATAGTATTGAAAGTGATAGTCTAAGTGGGATTATATGGGTTATAAAATATCGCGAGTACGAGATCTTATGGAATTAATATATCTTTGCCTTATGTGCTATAAGTATATTCTCTAATGAGAGATTGATTGTATTCTTGCTACTAAGTTAAATAAGAAATCAGATATTCTTGTAGGTGATATCACCCTAGAAGTCGACTAAGTGGTGTTTCCATATGAGTTTCAAAAATGGGTTTTCATCAGGTATCATACCAAGATATTGAGACTTTGAGTTGAGATAAGGCACTACTTTGGTATTCGGATTCCTATTTAGAGGACACTAATTGGGATAATGAAATTGATGAATCAACTTAGGAAATTATTTGATAAAGAAGATAATAAGCTTAGCGAAATTCCGTAAGAATGAATTGTTACCATGTTTAGAAAAGATGATACTTGGTGGTTAATTATAAGGTTATAGAGATCTCAAATAGGTAACTGTGAAGAATAAGTATTCGTTAGTACTTGTTGACGATTTGTATGACTGATTTTAGGAACTAATAAAGTACTCAATGGTTATTAGTTGAAATTTTGGGGTGTTACAATTATGGTGAATACTTGTTTTAAGGATATACTTACGACAACATTTGTATCTAGTAGGACCGTTTTGAATTGTGGTTGTGTAATAGTTATGGAGGGGTAAATAAGGTAAATGTGGAAAAGTATAATAGATGTAGTTATTGGTGACTTATAGGATCAACTTCAGGAATTGGTAAAATATGTATATAGTTTGTTTTGAGAGATGATTATCATTAGTTGAGAAAATAAAAGGAGGATAAATCTTATTGGAAGGCAAGATACTTTAGGATGATTACACCGTTAGGTTGACTTAGTTGCGTGACTAGTATGAGGGATTGGTGTGATGCTCGGAAGATATTGACGTTATACGGATTTTGAGTTGTTGATGGTTATTTAGAAGTAAGTTAGATTATACCGTTAATGTTTAATTGAAATTTGGGGATGATTGATCTATGTGCGCTCCAGCTGTATCTTCTTACTAGGAAATCATGGCATTTGATCGGAAACTAGATGTTTACAATATGTTGTTGCTAAGTACAATACCAATATCAAAGGTAGTGAATGGATGGCCCAAATTAAATAAAAGTGTTGAAAGTTCAACTTGAGGAATTATTGAATTGAGAAAGATTTACCAAATTTATTACCTTAATTAATGTTATAGTGCTAATTATAGAAGATAGTATTAGTATTTCGAGATTGTGTTTTCTTACAAAGAATTTAACTAAGTATAAATATCATGAGTGGTGGCTACACTATAAATAGAAGTCAAACAAGAATGTTATGTTAGAATTGTTTAAATGTGTTTTAGAACTTTGGAGTGTGTGTTGAACTTCTGTATGAGCAATTGTGCCCTTTGGGGATAGTTAAAATTATTAAGGTCAGTAAACCGTTTTTGTGCACATTAATATCTGAGAGTAATTTGATTATCTACCGCTGGTATGGGACGGTCGTAGATAATTAGATCACTCAAGTTAGTTTTGTTTAGCTTATCAATCTTTTAAATTTTTTTTTAAATTTGTGAGTGGTTTAGTTAATTAAAACTGGTATGGGCCGGTTTTAAATAAATAAACCATTCGGATCTCTTTTTATATTATCCTTTGGAATTTTGAAAGATGTTGTAAATTTTAGAAAGACATGTTATTTTAAAAATATAGGTTGTACAGAAGCAAGTAGAAAGGCAACCTAGTTTCCCTATAGTGATTAATTACATTAAAGATTTGATCCGAGAAATGTTTCGGCAAATTGTGGGGTTGTTAATGTGGCGGTCGCAGTAGACTCGGTTTTTGTTTTGGAGTTGGATCGGCTCCGTTGTGGGCGGCCAACCATTTGATTGAATATTGATCTGTCACTGGACCTGAGCATAATTAGAACATTGAATTATGATATAAAATCGACTAGTATTCCGTTTATGGGAATCAGGGTCTTAGTAGCATGTTTACATTTATTATTTCATAGGCAGTTATTTAATGTTTGTATCATGAGAAATGAGGATGAGATAATCGAAATAACTCATTTCAAGCGAGTCAAGACATAAGACGGTTTGGTCATAAATGTGAAAATAGAAACCTGACGTTAGAAGATTTATTAAAATATTTAGAGTTCTAGATTGAACTGAGAGTATTATCACGATGAATTTTGTGATTTGGTTACTTTGAAAGTAAAAGGAGTATGTCGTTTTGTTTATAGGAAGTTGATGGTATTTTCTACTTATTTTATATATTTATATTGATGAGATTCATTGATCAAGTCCTTATATATGTTAGGAGATAGTTTGATTGTATAAAATCCCATAGTGTGAAATGGATTGGATAGTCATTCATTTTGGAAGATCCTATTGGAATGTAGGAATGCTATTGAGTTTAACTTTGTAAAAAATTGAGGAATCATTAATTATTATTGAGGATATGCTACGGGCATGTACAATGGATTTTTGTAGTCGATAGGAAATATGATTACCAGTGGTTGGATGTGTATAATAGCAGTTATTATTCTAGCATTAAGGTAAAACCGTATGAGGCGTTGTTAGGGAAGAAAATATCGATCTCTAATTTGTTGGGGTGAGGTTGGAGAAGCAAGGCCTAAGGTAGATTGACGCCAAAATTTGTTAATCCATTTGACGTTTTGGAAAAGGTTGGTGATTTGAATCATAGATGGGCTTGGAGCAGCTTATAGATTATTTAAAGTTTTAAATGCAATATTGTAATGTATTTGGTGACATAAGTTGTAATACTTTCATTATTTATATTGTTATTGAGGTCGTGAAAATTCGGGTTAGTGATATTTGTAAGGTATCCTTGGAACATTAAGTTGTAATATCGTATAATTAATGAAATTAGAATCTTGGGGAAGAATCACACATTGAAGAGACTATTTGAGAATTGGAGCCTGAGGTATACATGTAACCGAGGCGGGTTGAACAATTAGGTAAGTGACAGTCAAATTCGGGACAAATTTTTTTTAAGGGGGAGTGAGTGTGACGACCCCAATCCTAGGCACTAATTTTAAATATTATATTATATGCTTTTAATATTTATGTTAGCTTTATGTGTTCAATTATGTCTTTAAATTCTTAATTTAAGATAAATTGGGTGAGAAGTAAATTTAGAATCTTTTAAGAATTCATTGGATATTAAATAAAGAACCTTGAGAAATAATAAAAATAAAAATAAATAAATAGTAAGAGAAGGTTAAAAATGGGTAGAATAAATAATTAAGGGAAGGGTTAATTTTAAATTGGGTGAAAGCTTAGATATTTTGGGTGGGGGGCCATTTGAGTCTTCCACTCCCTAAGCTTGCCATGTGTCCTCCGCTTACCCTCCCATCCTCTTACTCCCTCCTTCCTCCTCCCTCCTTCATTTCCTTCTCATACTTCCCCTAGCAAAGGTCATAGAACCTCCATGGAAGCTCCCAACTCCAAGTCTTGAAGCTAGGCCATTTCTCCACCATTTTCAAGTTCAAGAGCATCCTTGAGGTTGGATCATCTAGAGGAACAAATCAAGCTAAGAAGATTCAACTTTCCATTCTAAAACCCTAATGTGAGTTGTTATAATTTCCTTTCTTATGAATGTTCATAAACTCTTAGATGTTATTCTTGTTATAGTGATGTTTATTTCATGCCTTGGGGACCTTATAAGAGTTGAGTGATTGGTAAAGGAAATGGAATGAAGATAATGTTCTTGAAAGATGATTTAGAGGAAATGAAATGGGTGGAAGATTTAGGGATAAATAATCTAGGTTCACTTTATCTTGGGTTTACATGAGTTAGGATGAACTTGGTAAGGCTAAGAAATCCTTTGGGTGTTCTTGAATTTAAAGTGGAGAAAAAGGAAAGGAAAAGAAGCTAAGTGTAAAAGGGTTGAAATTTGGGAATTGCTGGAAAAATGCCTTGGGCGGTCGCCCAAGGGGGCATGAGCGGCCGCCCATGCGGCCAGAACTAGGGTGCCTTGGAAAATCCTCTTGGGCGGTCGCCCAAGAGGTGCTGTGCAGTCGCCCAAGAGGGCAGAACTTTGGGTCACTTTGGAAATCCACTTGGGCGGTTGCCCAAGTGGTATGGGCGGTCGCCCAAGACCCCAGAAACCTAACTTCAAATCTGAACCAGAATTAGTTTAGCAATCTTGTTTGGTCACTTATAAATCGTGACTCCCACTTGATAAGATTAGCTTGAATCCCTATAGAAACTTTGTAATATAGAATATTGTCCGAGAAATGATTATTAAGCTTGATTCGTACTTCACCAATGTGGTTCGAACTTGGGAAGTAGATCATGAACTCTTATTGAGGTTATCCGAGGTTGTGTAAATACTACGTAGGAATTGTTTATGATATGTTGTTATATTGCTTATCCCCTTTGTGGATTATTTAGCATGTTATTATATTATCCCAAGTGTGAATTATCCAGTATTGTTACCTCATTTGATTACATATTCATTGATTATGTTATGCATAGTGTATTACTTAAATGTTGCACTATGATGTTGGTTGAGCATGAGTATATTTTACCATGTGGCTATATTGGTTATCCCCTTTGTGGATTATATTTCAAGTAACTATTATGTGCTTGATAATGTGTTTAATCAGCTGATATTGGGGATATAACATAATACGATCAATTATGGAAGTGTGACCTAATGTGATCGGATTATGTTATACTGTGACCGTCCCCTCTGTGGCCGCGGAGTTGGGGTTATAGCATCCGTATTGAGCCAAAAGCCTTACGAGTTGCTACTGTCTTATTTGGTTTCCTGAAAAACGGGTCTTATAAGATGTGAGTATTGCTTAAGCATCTCACTAAGATTGGAGTATTATTATACCCAATGTTGTACGACTATTGTTCAGACGGGAAAAGGTAAACCAAGGTAATGTAAGGTGTTTACAGCTTTTCCAATGTGTTATATGCAACTTGTTATGTGTTGCATCTTATTTGGCATATTACTGCATTCATAATAGCTTGCTGAGATTTATTCTCACCCCTCTCCCTTTAATGTTTTAGATCCCGAGACAGGTGGACCGACCAAGTGAGGGCGGAAAGGAGTTTAGAAGTGGTATCTTGGGAATGTCGGGTTATATATAGATTGGTATAGAAAGTGTGTGTTGGCATAATTCTTTTAAAGGAGCTTGTATTCATAACTTAAATTCTATTTTATATTCGATATCTTTTTGTAACTAAAACCGTTTGTTACTTTTAAGGTTGGTCAACTCTTCCTCCAATGTGGAAAGGAGTAGAGTTATTTTAAAATGGTTGTGTTTATGTTTGAAAGTTAAATCAAGTTTTTAAAGTTTAGGATCTTTGGGTTAGTTTGAGGACGCTCCAGCTCGGGACACGTGTAGGTTCCGGGTCGGGGTCCTCACATAACCGGTTCGATTTCGGTTGAGAAATTTGAAGGTTGAAACCGCCGGTTCGATAACCGTGAACCGCCGGTTAACCGAACCAGCCACGTCTAGTTTGATATAACAAATTTAGACACTTTCTTATTTATTTGATGTGTTCAAAATAAATGTCGCACCTGTAAATAATGAAAGAGAATTAAAGTAAATTTAATATTATATAAGTGATGTATAAACTAGTAAAGGGGTTTTTACCAAGAAGTTCTTGAGGTATAGTGAAAGAGTTGGTTTTGGGAGAAACTAGTTTCTCCCAAATATTATAAAAAATTCTGTTTTATATTAAAAATCGATTCTTAATAAATCAACCTAAAAAAGCCTAAAAAAATCGGTTCTGTTTGGAGTTGGTTTATTAGATCAAAAACAAATTCCCCAAAAATTTTCTGTTAGTGAAATTTAACAATAAAAATACAACATTTCATATTTTATCTTACTATCCCTAACTTGAAATCGGTTTTATCAATAAATTCCTCACCTTTTTAAGTTATCTTGTGATTGTGATGCCCAATCTACCCCACCTTCTGTCTATAAACTGGACCAATTCTTGCTGGAATTTGACCTGATTTCACTCACACTCACACTCACACTCACACTCTCACACTCACACTCACACTCACACTCACACTCACACTCACACTCACAGAGGAGAGAGAGAAGTGTCAAAATTTTAGGGTTTTGAATCAGAAATGAAATCTAATCGGAACCTGAAGAAGCTAGACACTTGCTTAAAGGTAAATCCCCTAATCTTCTAATCAAACAAATTCCCTAATAATTGCTAGAACATTTGAGTAATTTTATGAATTGACAGCTGATTCTGGAAGAGATCATTGGACCGACGGTGAAGAATTCAAATGGACTGGCTTCCAGCATTTCGAATTCAAAGACGTGTGTTTATATTGCCGGTTGTGTTGTGGTGGCATATTATGTTTATTCAGGGATTCAGTCACATCATATGGTGACTAATCGATTGCCTAAGCCGTTAAGCTGCGTAGTTTTTTCTCAGGATGGGAAGTTCATTGCAGCTGGAGAGGTGTGATTGATGTTATTACTGTTCTCGTTCCAATTAGTGGGTGGTTTGGGTTTTCCGGCGAAAAGAACGTCTGGAGTTTGATGAAGATTATTTTTTCATCTTTTGGTGGGAGAGGAAGTTAATGCCAAGGAAAGTTTATACGGTTAACTTTGAAAATTCAACGGTAAAAAATGGGAACTTAATTAAGACCGATTACATGCCTTTAAAAGTAGGTATTAGACTAACAAGAGATGTGAAAAATTTATAAATGGATGTATCAGTTTTACACAATTGTGAAAATTGATAAATGAATATCTCACTTTTTCACAACTGTGAAATACACAACTGTCAAATCAATTGAGTAACGATTTTACAAGTGAAAAATGGAAAATGACACAACTGTGTAATCATACAATTGTGAAATCACACAACTGTGAAATCAATTGAGAAACTATTTTACAAGTGAAAATGAAAAAATGACACAATTGTGAAATCACACGACTGTGTAATCACACAACTGTTAAATCACACAACTTTGTAATCATACAAATTGTGAATCGATTGCAAAATGATTTTACAATTGAAAAAATGAAAAATGACACAACTCTGAAATCACACAAATGTGTAATAATACAAATGTGAAATCACATAACTATTTAATCACAAAACTGTGAAATCAATTAAGAAATGATTTTAGAAATTAAAAATAAAAAATTACACAACTGTATAATCATGTAACTGTGAAATCAAACAACTGTATAATCATACAACTATGAAATCATTGGGAAATGAAAAACATTTTTTTTCAATTTTTTACAAGTGAATAATGAATTCTTATTTTTAAAATTTGAATCATATCTTGAATGTGCTTATTTGATTCATTTTGACGATACAATCAATAAAGTGGTTTCAGATTATTTTTTCGATTTTTAGATTTTAAGATATTGCATTTTAAAATTTTGAATCTTTCCACTGTTTTCCTATCTTGCAATTGGTCAGGAAAATCACTAATGTGGACTCCTATATGTTTTTGTAAGACAAGCTTTTCACGATCAATGGTTAGACCTAAAAAATTTATTTGTGTTTTACATAATTGGGCCTTCTTTTTACTTAGGACTATACCATAATCTAAACATCTTTGTAAAACTTTGTTGACATGTTCTTCATGTTGTTTTTCTGTTTCAGAAAATACAATAATATCATCTACGTATACTGCGCAGTATTCAGAAAAATCATTTGAGAGACTCTCATCCATGTGCCTCTGGAATATGGATGGTGCCTGTTTTAAGCCAAAGGGCATGACTATCCATTCAAAATGTCCTTGGGGGCATGTGAAGGCTGTAAGTTCAATAGAGCTTTCAGTTAATCTTACTTGCCAGAATCCTGACTTACAGTCGAAGCTGCTATAGTAATTTTTCCCTCCTATTCTTTGTAATAATTGTTCTTTATTAGGCAAGAGATATCCATCTCCTTTTGTATGGTCATTTAACATTTTGTAATTGACTACCATTCTCTTTTTTCCTCTTTTTTGTTCGGAACATTTCAGGACTAGCTTTTTCAAAGAAAGCATATAAAAAAATTCTTCTTTTATCAATTGTGAAAAAACATTGTTCTTTGTTTTCATCTGAGGCTTCTGCCATATTGAAGTAATGAAAAAACCTTTCTTTGTTAATAGAACTAATTTCTTCATGAAGGACCAACTTGGACCTGTTAATTCTGTTTCTTATGGCCTCATGGACTTGGGACTTGGGCTCAAGGGCTTTTGGTGTAGGCACTTGTGGTTTTATGCTAGGTGAAGGTTTTGACTGGATCATTTGGCTATACGTTTTTTGGTCATTTAGGGCCAGGGTTTTTCTATAGTTGAAAAAGGCTCTTTGGGCCTCTTCTGGGCTATTAAATGATTGGTGATGGTTGTTTCCAATTAAAGGAGCTATTTTTGCCCATTCGGTATAGATACCTTGGTTAGGGCCTGAATAAAGGACATAATATTTAGAAATCTTTTTGGTTTGAGGAGAAAAAGAAAGTTCCCCGGTAGTCTTATTATCCGAAGACCCCCCAAGGACATTTTGAATGGATAGTCATGCCCTTTGGCTTAAAACAGGCACCATCCATATTCCAGAGGCACATGGATGAGAGTCTCTCAAATGATTTTTCTGAATACTGCGCAGTATACGTAGATGATATTATTGTATTTTCTGAAACAGAAAAACAACATGAAGAACATGTCAACAAAGTTTTACAAAGATGTTTAGATTATGGTATAGTACTAAGTAAAAAGAAGGCCCAATTATGTAAAACACAAATAAATTTCCTAGGACTAACCATTGATCGTGGAAAGCTTGTCTTACAAAAACATATAGGAGTCCACATTAGTGATTTTCCTGACCAATTGCAAGATAGGAAAACAGTGGAAAGATTCCTCGGACTACTTAATTATATTTCTGGATATTATCCAAAAATTGCTAGTCTTAGGCATCCTTTACAAATAAAACTAAAAAAGGAAATAAAATGGAGAAAAGTCTTTCTTGAATATCTCTATTCAATCTGAGTGAAATAGCCAGATATAAAAGATTAAGGAGAGCCATCCACGGGACAGTTATCATACTGTTGGCAAAGAGACACTCAAGATCTTACACTTATTCCAACATATTAAGGTAACTCTCTAACCAAACATGCTTTGGACTAATCGAAATCTAAATAACATAGAATATCTTAATTATATGATAAAAAACATGGATGCTGCTGCAGAAGTTATAGTCAAATATGGTATTAGTCCATTCATTATGCAATCTATAATTTATGATTTCGAAGAATATCTTGGATATGAAGGAGTATATTTAAATCAAAGGAGAATAGCCAAAAGCTGTCTAAGGAGATCCATACAAATCTTGAAGAAACATTTACCCCATGACATGGTGATTTCTACTAAATATCTTTCATATTTATTGTAAGATTTTATTATCTTAGTTTATGATTATGTTTGTATTTCAAATTACTATCTGTAATATATAATATTAATAAAATGTGTTCTTGGAAGAATTTTCATCCCAATAATGTAGAATATTTAGATTACATGAGAAGGTATATGAAAGTCCCTCGGCCTTGATGTTGTCATAACGGGCTCCCCATATTTCTCATTCCTTTCCCGGCTCATCATGGAACGAGACGGCCCTGTATGACGAGGAGAGGAAAGTTTGCACCTCGGCATATCTTCATATGACGAGGAGATAAAATCATTCATCTCGGTCTACCTACATATCGGCATACCTTCATATTGCGAGGAAAGGAATTCATTCACCTTGGCATACCTGCACATGACGAGATAAGGAATTCATTCATCTCGACTTTCCGGCAAGCAGTCTTAGCAGTCCTATTCAAGCAAGGATTAAGCAGTTACAATTTTATCAGAATTGTACCTACCTCCTACATTAATTCAAATCAAATAAGGACTCTCTAACAGATATAATCCTCCTAGTATTATACTTTATCTCTTTACAGTCCAAGTTCAACATAGATTCTGTCAAACCATCACTATAAATACAAGCTATAATTTCTATATTCTGGTACGTTACTTTTATATTCCGAAACTCTGTCAAATTAGTTTCTCTCTCTACAAATCGTGAACTTACTCTCACGCCGGAGGGCCTTCGCCGGTGAAGCCCCGGCTTAGTTTACATGTTTTGTCTTATTTTCAGGCTAAGCAATCGCCGGAGCATAACCGATCACTTGGATTTGGGCTGATTCGACATTTTGGCATCATCAGTTTGGTTCCATTGCCGAGAATCATTTCAAACGCCCTTTGTTTGGCCTGAAAAATTACTCGCTGGATCTTGTTTTTCCGCCGGATAATTCTTAGATTCGGCCGGAATAACGTTGTTCTGTTTTGCTCTGTTCCGTTTTGGCCGGAATCTGCAAACCGTCACCTGGAAAAATTATTTTGGCCGAAAATTTGGTGTTATAGCAATCGCGATCGAACTCGGCTTTTTGGCATTCAAAGTTTGTTCCAAATTTTGGCTGGAAAATCGTTATTTTAGCCGGAATTGTTGTTGTTCTCAGATTTCGGTGACTGAAGAAAATTATCCGTTTTTGGTAATTTGCGCTGTTTGCAATTTTGGTATCAATGGAAGACAGTCAATTTGCAAGTGTTACTGACGAGGAGCAGACCCAAGTGAATGAGGTCCAACCTAACACCGAGGTGCTTCATCCACCTCAGCCCGAAGGACCACCTCCCCTCGCCATGACTCTCCGTTCTATGGGACAGCCAGCTGTCGAGGGTGCAGGTGCTAACCTCCCTCGTCCTACTCGTCCTCGAGGGAAACGAACAAGCAAGAAGATGACGAGGAACGCCGACGTCGAACGAGCTGAGAACACCCAGTCCGTCGACCGACGTACCTTGTTGCATAGACAAATGGAGACATTGCAACGTATGTACGAGACTCAGGCTGCTTTGTTGCAATTGGACCTAGAAAACTCCATGGCCGAGTTCATCATGCCTTCGAAGTCAGGAGGTAACTCTCATGGAAGGGAAACGGGTGAGCGACGAGATCCTCCCCGTAACCCTGCTGTTCCACCTAAGCAGGCCCTCCGAGAGGCCCCTCGTCCTCGTCTTAACAATCAGGAAAATGGGAAGGAGGTAGTGGACCTGAGGAGTCACTTAAATTCGAAGGACCAGGAGGTTGATTCCAGAGACCTATGAACGAGGCTCATTCTGTCCAAACGTTTATCCCCTCCTCGTCTCGGCATGGTACCTCATCGTCGTGATTCTCCTAGACCTCGGCGTGACTCTCCCCGCCCTCTTCACTTTGCAAGGCCGAGAACTCCCCAACCATATAGAATGGTACTTGGTAGATATGAGGCAGAACCAAGGCAAGATAAAGCACCCTCTACATGAGGAGAAAACCGTCGAAATGATGAGGAACACAGTAGGGTGAATGGTCACCCTAGAGATAAGTCCCAATCGTAGCTCCCATCGTAGTTCCCACCACAGTACTCACTCTAGCACTGAAAAGGGAGTGGAGGCCAAGGAATGGCAACTCTTGAAAAAGAGAATTGACGACATGGAGAAGGGAAAGAAGGTTGACGGAGATGACGATGACTGTGCACTCGTCCCTTCTCCCAGAGGATAATAGATGCACCACCTAATCCTCTATTCAAGGTACCAAACTTTGAAAAGTACAACGGAACCACCGACGCGAAGGACCATGTGCAAAGTTTTGAGTCGACCATGAACCTCCTCACCAAGGCCGATGACATGCTCTGTAAAGCTTTCGCGAGCACCTTCTCCGGAACAGCCTTGACCTGGTTCCGTGAGCTAAAAAAGGGTTGCATCGATAGCTGAAGAGGCATGAGGAGAATGTTCTTAGACCACTTTGCCACTGCAGGAAGGAGGAAGAAGAGGTTAACCGACCTTGACAATATCGAGCAAGGGAAGAATGAAACAACTCTCAGTTATTATAACCGATTCCGAACCATGGCGGAACAAGTGGAAGAAAGCCTCACAGACAGAGAGGCAATTGTTTGCTTCAACTCCGGATTGAGATCCGGACCACTCATATATGAACTCTCCGCCAGGGAGCCAAAGTCCAAGGCGGATTTTTACAACGTGGCCTATGCCATTGCCATGGCGGAGGATAAAAGCAAGAAAAGGGGATCCGACAAGACGGAACCAGAAGCAGCTGGCAATCGCCATGCTTCCAATGGAAATGGGAATGGTAATGGATCCAAGAGGAAGAATAGAACAAGGAGTACTGAAAAGCCTGAAATTTTTACCCCCCTTACCTAACCCATTACGGAGATCATGCAACTAGTAAACCTTCCCCCACCTCGTTCGCTGAGCGACAAACCAAAGTTCCCTCGTGAAACTTCCAAATTATGTGATTTCCACAAGGACCATGGTCACAACACTGAAAGGTGCATTGCCCTCAAGCGAATGATCCAAAGGTGGGTTGACCAGGGAAAACTCGATCGCTATGTCATGAAGAAAGATGGCAAGCGGAAGCGGAAGGAAGAGGAAAGTGAAGATGATGACAAGAGCGAGGATGGGGAACAGAGGCCTCCTAGGGCCAAATTGCAAGTGATCCGAGAAGAGGCAGTCTCGATAAGAAAGCTAAGAGACCAGATCCATGAGCTAAGTAAGGTGTACCATGTTCCTGCTTGGATTCATAAGGCGGAAGAGGTCATTAGTTTCTCTCCCAACGAATTGGCAGGGAGCCGGGCTGCTCGTGAACAACCCTTGGTGATAAAGGGTCGAATCGATAACGTTGAATCCGAGAGACTTCTTGTTGACATGGGGCCTCTTGTAATATCTTATATTACTCTGCTTTCCAACTGATGGGTTTAAAAGACACTATCCTGGAACCGTATCATGGAAGGCTAGAAGGTTTCACCAACCACAAAGTCGGTGCCAAGGGAACTGTTGACCTGGAACTAGAAGTCGGCGAACATCCCTTCTGATCCAAGGCTACAGTCACGTTCGTAGTCATGGGTCTGACAGGTGACTATCATGCGATCCTAGGCATTCCAAGTCAAGCAAAACTTGGGTTGGTCACCTTCCTTCCTCACCAACGAGTCAAGTTCCCTACTCATGCTGGAATTGGATGCGTGAGGGCGACCGCCAAGGACTTCTTGGAGCATGTCGTAAAAAGCAGGAAAGCATCCAAAAGCTTGGAGATAGATACTCCCGAAGACAACATCAAAATCTCCAAGTCTTTGAAAACCACTCACACAAGCTCTAGGATGAGTTACATCCGTGAAATACTGGAAGAGGAACCTCTGGTCCTAGAAACTGCAGCTGACCAAGGCATAGTTCCGCCCGTCCCGGAGACAGATCCTTTTCTCGTCAATGGCCAAAACTCGGGGGCCAACCCTGACTTGAGGATAGTTGATCTGCCCGATGTTGACAAACTGATGCAAGAGGAAGGCCTCGACGTGAATGACAATAAGGGTAGAAGACTTAGGGAAATCATTATTGAATCCCTGGAATTTCGAGACGGTCCAGAAATGGAGCCCGTTGATGAATTGGAAGAGGTAGTTATCAATCCTGACTATCCTGAACAAAAAGTTGAACTCGGGGGCCAGCTATCCCCAGAAGAGAAGAAAGAAATCATCTCCCTCCTAAAAAGCAGTCTCGACATCTTTGCTTGGAGAGTCGAGGACATGAGGGGGATCAATGAAGAAGTAGTCCTCCACCGCTTGGAAGTCGATCCATTGGAAAAAACCATCTCACAAATAAGGAGGATTTTTGCAAGGGACAAGGAGGAAGCTATCAAGGAAGAGGTGCAAAAATTACTTAGCGCCGAAATCATTCGAGAAGTAAAGTACCCCGTTTGGTTGGCCAATGTGGTATTGGTTAAAAAATAGAATGGGAAGTGGCGAATGTGTATAGACTTCACTGATCTTAACAAGGCCTGCCCTAAAGACAGTTATCCTCTCCCCAGAATTGATAAGTTGGTTGACTCCATAGCTGGACACTGGACTCTCAGTTTTTTAGACGCCTATTCAGGCTATCACCAAATAAAAATGGCGGAAGAGGACATCGAGAAGATGGCCTTCCAAGCATTTGGGGGAAATTATTGTTATGTCATGATGCCCTTTGGGCTCAAGAACGCGGGTGCTACCTACCAACGCATGGCGAATGAGGTATTTGGAGCACAAATAGGTCGCAACATGGAGGCCTACATTGATAATATGGTCATAAAGACCAAGGAGGGCAGTCACGCCCCTGACTTGGAGGAAACAATAAACAATCTCTGAGCCAATGAACGTGAAGCTAAACGCAAGTAAATGTGTGTTTGGGGTGACAGCTGGAAAGTTCTTAGGCTTCATGGTATCACAAAGGGGAATAGAGGCGAACCATGAGAAGATCAAGGCCTTAATTGACATGAAGGAACCTACCAACATCAAGGAGGTTCAAAGATTAAATGGAAGAATAGAGGCACTTGGAAGATTCATCGCTAAATCCGCCGAAAAATCACTGCCATTCTTCAAGGTATTGAAGGGTACCAAGAGCTTCTCCTGGACTCCCGAATGCTCTGAAGCATTCCTTCGGTTGAAGGAGTACTTGGGTTCCCCTCCCTTGCTTAGCAGTCCGATTACTGGTGAGATGTTATATATCTTCCTAGACGCCACAGATCATGCAGTCGCAACTGTTCTTGTAAGAAACTGAAATTACCCGATCTTTTTTGCGCGCGGGGCGCGGCGGAAAAGGCGGTTGTCTTTCGCGGAGGGTTGGTGTCTGAGACCTCGCTTCATGGGAAGGAACAGAATGAGGAGTCGCCACGCGGTTTTGTATTTTGAGCCCAAACGTTGAGAAACGGCTATTGCGAAAATGGTGTCGTTTTTATTGGTAGCAAAAACTTAGGAAAAGGCTTTGAAAACGGGGATCATTTTTATTGGCAGCAAAAACGAGTAAAAAGCTTTTTTTTGTACCGAGAGATTGTTAGGTTCGGAGGTCGTTACGTTTCGGGTAGAGTATTACGAGATCGCCCGAAACGCCTCGCATGACGAGTCTTTCTACCTTTCGAAATCGTGTGTGTGTGTGTGTGTGTCTTTTGAAATGGGGGCTTGAATGACAAGCTTTAATCTTGGTTTGAGTGACAAACGTTGATTAGGTGACTTTGTTTGAAAAGACGAACGTTTGAATGACAAACGTCGGTTTGAGTTGAAATGAGCGTTTGCGTGGCAAACGTCGACTTTGAGTTGAAATGAGCGTTTGCGTGGCAAACGTCGACTTTGAGTTGAAATGAGTCATTGTTAACGATTTTTACGAGAAAAATGCGTATTAAATGATTTTAAGTGTCAAATGGCGGCTTTGAGTTTGAAGATGAGCATTCGGAGGCCGAACGTCATGTCGCGCTTTGAAAGAGAGTTCGACGGACGAACTCCGGTTTTGAACCGGGCATTACATTGTTAACGATGTTTACGGGAAAAATGCGTATTAAATGATATGCGATCAACGAATCGAGGTTGCGACTGACTTTTGAAAAGTAAATACTATCACAATCCAAACGGATCGGACTTGTAAATGACAAGATTTAAAGTGTTGTCAACGGAATCAAACGATCCGGAATTGTAAATGACGATCAACGAGGCCAAACGGCTCGGAATTGTAAATGACGATCAACGAGGCCAAACGGCTCGGAATTGTAAATGAAGATCAACGAGGCCAAACGGCTCGGAATTGTAAATGACGATCAACGAGGCCAAACGGCTCGGAATTGTAAATAACGTGAAAGTAAACGGAACGGGGTCGGAACGCCGTTTTAACCCGTGATTACTTCTCTTACGGAAAGAGAAGAGGATCGAGGGGCTAAAACGTATCGGACCCCGTTAGACGGAGGCGTCTACATTTTGATAACGACGTTCGAAATGCTTATAGCGATCGGCGCGTAAACCGAGACGGAACGGAAGATTCAGAGAGAGGAGTTATACCTATGGCTAGTGGTCGACTCCTTTGGCTCCTGGGAGGTGTGTACGGGACACAGAAAGTGATTCGAAAGGTTGTTTCGAAGTTGTAGGGTGCGTATTTGATCGAAATACGAAGGTTTCACGCGAATCGAGACAAAACGGGAGCTCGGGAGGGGTGGAAACCAGTTTGGACCGTGGGGTATGTGATTTTTTGGTGTTAAAATCCTCTTTCTTTGCCTTTGACAGCAACTTCTATTTATAGGGTGAAAATTGCAAAGAGGAGTCCCAATGACTTGGACCGAATTTCGTGGGGTTTTGGGAATTTTGGAAATCTGAGGACTTGTTGGCAATTTCAGAAAATTGCACAAAGGAGTCCTACGGACTTGGCTTGCAAACCAGGGGTATTTTGGTCTTTTGGCCTTGATTTGTGATTGACGAGTGACTAGAGGGAGGTGGCATGCGGTGACACGTGTCCCGTGACTCACCGTAAGTGTGGGAGTTCGTTCCCCTGGTCCCGCTTTGTCCGTTTTTAAAATAACAAACCGTGAAATGTCCGAAACGCCCTGAAAGTGCCGGAAAATGCTGTGGAAAGCCATACTTTTACGTGAGATGTCACGTGATAAGTACGGCTTTGACGTCGGATGCACGGGGCGCCCGGACGTCTCGTCGGCACAAAGAACGGGAGTTTAACGAGTTCCTGCTAACTGAGCGGGCCGCTAACGGATTTCGGTTAACTTTCCGACGGATTTGGACGATCCGGATTTGGGTACTTACAAGCTTAGCCCCTCGGCGACGTCACTTTCGAAGGAAGTGGGGTCGTCGAAAAGATAAGGATCCAAATCGGGATGCCTTACTTTGAAAGAGACTGGCGGTCACCGGGCCGGACCCTTAGCGAAAAGGATTCCTACGTATCCCGAGCGGGAATCAAGCCGATCGTAGTTCGAAAAGGGGCAAGTGGCCGCGCATGGGGACCTCGACTCCGAGCGAGACTGTTAGAGGCGTCTAAACCTGGATAAGACCATTCGCGAGGTACCTGTACCTGAATGGAGACTGTTAGGAGGCGTCTGAACCTGGGGCTTCTGAAACCTTCGAGGGCGTGTGGCGCCTCAAACCGGAGTTGCGATGTTGACGAGGGATTTCGTGCCTTGGGTGCTGGGCTTATTGCTGCCGCGCTTTATCTGCCTGGGACGAGCGTTCGGCCTACCTGGATGGCCGAAGAGGGATTGTTGTGCGGGCTTATTGCAACTGCCGCTGAGGTGGAACGATCGGGCTTACGACTGGCGGCCGGGGAGATGAATGTTCACTTGCTGAAGTGAAAAGGTGTTCGGGCTTACTAGGATGGCCGAATAGGGATTGTTGCAAGGCGTTCGTGCCTTGGGGTTCGGGCTTATTGCTGTTGCCGGAGAGATGACCATTTGCAAGGCGTTCGTACCTTGGGGTTCGGGCTTATTGCAGTTGCCGAAGGAGACTGTTTGCAAGGCGTTCGTACCTTGGGGTTCGGGCTTATTGCAGTTGCCGAAGGAGACTGTTTGCAAGGCGTTCGTACCTTGGGGTTCGGGCTTATTGCAGTTGCCGAAGGAGACTGTTTGCAAGGCGTTCGTGCCTTGGGGTTCGGGCTTATTGCAGTTGCCGAAGGAGACGACTATTTGCAAGGCGTTCGTACCTTGGGGTTCGGGCTTATTGCAGTTGCCGAAGGAGACTGTTTGCAAGGCGTTCGTACCTTGGGGTTCGGGCTTATTGCAGTTGCCGAAGGAGACGACTATTTGCAAGGCGTTCGTGCCTTGGGGTTCGGGCTTATTGCAGTTGCCGAAGGAGACTGTTTGCAAGGCGTTCGTGCCTTGGGGTTCGGGCTTATTGCAGTTGCCGAAGATGAATTGTTGCAAGGCGTTCGTGCCTTGGGGTTCGGGCTTATTGCAGTTTCCGAAGATGAATTGTTGCAAGGCGTTCGTGCCTTGGGGTTCGGGCTTATTGCAGTTGCCGAAGGAGAATTGCGAAGGTCTTGGTAAGAGAGTGGAGGTCGGACCGCGAAGGTCGGGATCAACTGTTTGAAATCGGACCGTGAAAGGTCGCGAATAAGAGTTTGAAATCGGACCGTGAAAGGTCGCGATTGAGGATTGAAATCGGACCGTGAAAGGTCGCGATTGAGGATTGAAATCGGACCGTGAAAGGTCGCGAATAAGAGTTTAATGGTGAGGACCATTTAAAGGTCGCGAATAAGAGTTTGAAAATGTCCGGAGAAAGGTCGCGATTGAGGATGTCAAATCAACCGGAAAGGTCGCGAATAAGAGTTTGAAATCGGACCGTGAAAGGTCGTGATGAGAGTTTAATGGTGAGGACCATTTAAATTTTAACGCCGGGAGACGGAATCGTAACTAAAATGTCCGGAGACATGGTTGAACGTTTGAATGTCAAACGTCAATCGGGAATTTAACGTCAGAGACGAGCGTTAGTGAAAACTAATCGGGAATTTAACGTTCGGAGACGAGCGTTAGTGAAAACTAATCGGGAATTTAACGCCTGGAGACGAGCGTTAGTGAGAACTAACTGGGAATTTAACGTCTGGAGACGAGCGTTAGTGAGAACTAACTGGGAATTTAACGTCTGGAGACGAGCGTTAGTGAGAACTAATCGGGAATTTAACGTCTGAGACGAGCGTTAGTGAAAACTAATCGGGAATTTAACGCCTGGAGACGAGCGTTAGTGAGAACTAATCGGGAATTTAACGTTCTGGAGACGAGCGTTAGTGAGAACTAATCGGGAATTTAACGTTCGGAGACGAGCGTTAGTGAGAACTAACTGGGAATTTAACGTCTGGAGACGAGCGTTAGTGAGAACTAACTGGGAATTTAACGTCTGGAGACGAGCGTTAGTGAGAACTAACTGGGAATTATCCTCGGGGATGTGGCGTTAGAAATGTCTAATCGGGAAATTTTACACTTTCGGGGCCAAAAGTGGTAAAATTGGAATTGCCAAAAGCCGAGGGGCAAAAGGGGCAAAAATTATTCTCGGTGCAAGAAGAGTCCCACGGACTTTTACTGTTTTTCCAGAAACCTTTTAAATGCCGAGGCTGGGGAAGAAAAAGCTCACTTTCTTCCATTGTTGCCGGCGAGAGAGGAGAGAAAAGAGAGAGAAATCCAACCCAAATTGCAAGGTTTGCTCGAATTTGTGAGGGAAAATCGCTATGGAGGGTGAAGGAGGACCAATGGCTCGCCACGGAAGGACCGACGACGAAAGAACTCGATTGGTTCGGACCATTCGAACCACCACTCTTCCATTGAATCCGGCGGAGTTTTATCCGGCGAGGGATAGACACAACTCCAAGGATGGGATCGAAAGACAAGTAAGTTCCCTACAAATTCCATTAATTTCAAGAATGTGCATTCTTTAAATGTTAGAAATTTGTTAGGAATTTACTTAGGGATTTTGGTGCCCGATTTGGGGCTTTTGACTTTGCTATGAATCGTTGTCGAAATTGACTCAGTCGTAGTTCAATTGACATCATGGGTAGATGACATAAAAATTTTGGTTGCAAAATTCCGTGTCTAAATGCATTTTCCAAAATTAAAGTAACTTTAATTCGGACGGAGCGAAATTTTCGAAAAATTCGAAAGAATTTGAAAGTTCCGGATTCGACGGAGTTTTCAAAATGATTTTGAAAGTTCCTGGATTCGACGGAGTTTTCGAAATGATTTTGAAAGTTCCGGATTCGACGGAGTTTTCGAAATGATTTTGAAAGTTCCGGATTCGACGGAGTTTTCGAAAGATTTTGAATATACGTAGGAAATGAATGAGAACCGTATCTGCATTGCATCCTTTTGACATGCGTTGTTGCATTTTGTTGACGTTGCTTCGTCTTGTTTGTCTCATAGGGACAAAGGGATGGTTGATACCCACAACCGTAAGAGCCTGGGTGCCTTTGAGGCGCAAGGTATTGTGGGGCCTTATCCCTGACGTGGCCCGAGAGGGAGAGAGGAGTCCACGACACCGGTGATTGACTCCGGCCGGGCCGGGTTTATCGCCGTAGCCGCGATGTACCGATACGCCGAGGGGCGGTGTCCACGTATGTCGCGCTGAGCGAGTACCGGTGGGATACGACCCACACTTTCCATTTCGATGGGGAGGCGACGGTGACTCCCACGGATTTTGCCGCTATCACCGGGTTGCCGACTTATGGCAACGCGCCGGTGTGGGTTGATGGTTACACCCGGAGCGCTTGTCCGGGCCGCCGGGTTTCGATATTACCGATGCCGTGGGCTTAGGCATTCGGTACAGCCGATGGAGCGTCACTTGAGGGCGGGCGTCGCCGATTATCCGGCCGGATCCTCGAGG
Source organism: Adenophora triphylla var. japonica (assembly GCA_022495995.1). Lineage (NCBI taxonomy): Eukaryota > Viridiplantae > Streptophyta > Magnoliopsida > Asterales > Campanulaceae > Adenophora > Adenophora triphylla. The sequence continues at coordinate 14,469 of JAFEMH010001638.1, read as the reverse complement.
ATGACCGCGGAGCGTCCGGCTCGAGGGTTCCTTTGGTTTGCGCCGTCGCCGACCTTGTTCCCGACTTCCGACACGTCTTGTCACTTCCCTCTCGCTCTGCCGCCGATGATCCGGATGCCGTGAGGGGGTTTGCGTGGGGGAGGCCGGATCGGCCGAGCTCTACCATTCCCCGGACAGTTCTCGCGGGAGAGGAGCACTCATTTAGCCGCTTTACGCCCGTCTTGGATGTAAGTTTACGTGCTTTTTCTCTTCCTTGCCTCTTTTATGTACTCGTATGTATCTCGCTTTGTAGCCGACATAACTTTCCATTCTCTCGCGTGTCCGGTGCTACGAGGTATTCACCCGTTGTGCTCGGGACGTCAAGGAGCCGTACCGTCCCCCCGTTCCCCGCCTTGCCGGTTTGGCGTAAGAAGGCGAAGAGGGCGGTCTCTTCGAGGGTTGGCACTCGAGTGTCGTACGAGGAGATATCTCCGGCGCCGAACCCGGAGTTCTCCGAGAGGATCCACCGACCCGGTGGAGCAGTGTTTGATCATGTCGCGGTGCAGATTTCAGCCGAGACTACACGGCGGCGGAAGCTCCCGGTGGGACTTCACCGCGACGCCATGTATCCGGGGAGAGGGTGACTCGTCAAGATAGGTGTGGGTCCCTTCCTTTCGTGCCGGTGGATCCTCCTTCGTACATGCAAAAGATCCCCGGGAGATGCCGATGGATGAGCCGGAGGGATACCTTCAGTGGTGTGTATTTCATCGAGTACATCATAGCGGGGCCGCCTATGATGTTTTCTTGAGGATGAGGCCGAGGAGCCCACAGTGCAAAGATAGTGGAGTGGCGAGGTCCCCGGAGGTCCTCGACATTTTCCCCGTCCCGCGAGCTAGGCTAGCGTACGAGGGGCCGGACGGTTCGCGCAGCGACTTGTGATCCCACTCGGCGGAGCCGAGACCACGATACAGTGGCGGACCCCAATGCTTCGGTGAGCATCTTTTCCGATTTTCTCGCATTTGATAGTAGCATTCTCGCACATGATGCATCCGTACTTTCGTTCGCTTCGATGATTTTCCCGGGTTCGCAGTATCTCGGCCATACGTACAATGAGGCCACGAGGCCGGTGGACGGGTGGTCCGCCTACGCCAGGAGGCTCGTGGAGTTCATGCGGTGCGCCTCCCGGAGGAGCGTGGACGTCCGCGATCGGGGCCGTCTAGGCCGAGGGGTTCGCCCGCTCCCACACTCGGCGGGGAGGACTTCACACGTGGGCTCGCGCTCGCGGCGGAACGGCCGGATTCGGGAGCTCCTTCTTCGCGCACTCGGGCGCGAGAGGGGGAGTCCTCGAGTTCGCGCACTCCGAGGAGGCCCTTTGCCTATTCCCTACTGGAGGAGTTCGGCGAGTTCCTCGTTTGCGACAGATCCGGCGGGCGGAGCAAGACGTCGAGTGTACGGATGACGAGCAGACTCGAGTAGTCCCCTTTACCGCTTTCTCTTTTACCGCTTTGTTTAGACAAAATGCATGTATTTGTCAGAACAAATTTTGATTTGAGATGTATTTGCAAAAAGGCGCCTGGGGCGGAACTCGTATTTCGCATATTTATTCTCGTGATCACCTTCAGCTTATTTTCGGCAAATAAGCAAATAGGTTAATCAAAAATAAATAAAAAGGAGAAATGCATTAAAAATTGAACGGGTCAAAAATTAAGCATGTATGCACTAATTTTTAATTATTTGCACCGTTGCACGAGCCCTGGGCTAAGGGATATTGTCATTTGTTGAATGAAATCGTATGTGCACGCAGATTTCATAAGGGTGAACAGGCATGGTTTGGAAATGTTTCCAACTTTAAGGTACTGGTCAGCAGTTGACCAAGTCAATCGGCAGGGGAGTCCCACTGACTTGAAATGAATTTCCGCATTCTTTAAATTGCAGCTTCACTTTGCAATTTGTAAGAACCGCGCATTGCTTTTGCTCATTCTCGCCGAGTTCTTTTCCATTTCTTAAGGTTTTCTTCACCTTCCGACATGGCTCCTTTTCCCAAGTTATCGTCTCGGATGCAAGAGCGATATTTGGACAACTTTCGCCGTGGGTACGGAACCACACGAGGCGTAACAAAAGGTTTTTCGAAGGTCCGTTGGGATTAAATCCGTTTGGGCTTTGAAGGAGCTCATGCCGATTGGGACCTTGAGAGCCGCGTCTCTGCCTGGGACGTAAGGAGGAATGTGTACACTTTTCGTACAACGAAGTCACTCCTACGTTTGAAGATTTCCGGCCATTCTCGGGAGGACCCGAGACGGAATGCCTAGTTCTTCCGTATGCCGGTGGCATGGCCACCGTTGAGAAGCTAGTGTCTTTGCTGGGTATCTCGGCCGGAGAAGCATACGGGATGCCGATACAGATACCGATTACGTTGACATTTCGGGACCGCCCGAAAGATTTGCCTGGAGCCGAGGGGAGCGTCTTTGCGTGGGACGCGTTTGCTCGTGTGTGATTGCTACTTTGTTCACATTCACGTCTCGGGTGTGTGCCATCACAAGCAGCATCGGACCTCGGTGAGGCAAAGGCCGGAGTGGAGGAGACATCGTGCCATTGGGTCTTGGGCGAGACGTTCCTCGGGCATAGGCCGGATGGCGACCGGTAGCCGATACATGTGGGGAGGGAGTCCCGCTATGCCGACCATGTGGCCGAGGGAGAGGCCGCAGATGATGCCCGAGGTGCCAATGTCCCGCGACGCTGGGTCTTTCTCGCGACGTCCTTCCGGTGATAGGGGTAATCAGCCGAGCCGGAGCTCGGATGGCCAGCACTTGGCACGCATCACTTGCGATGGTGGGTTCCCCATTGGAAGTTACAGACTTGTAGGACCGCTCAGAGGGTCCGTTGATCGTCGAGTGCCGGGCCGTCTCGCACGTCTTTCTATATTCCATCATTGGTTCTCGCGGCAAGACGGGCCGGAGCAGATGCCACCGACCGATCTCGAGTTATGCCGCTACCTGAGGTGGGATCTCTCGCGGATGGAGGATCCTTCGACGCCGTTGCCGGTCACCCGGTGGTGGCAATACACGTCCTTTCCTCGCCAGGGTTCTCTTTCACCGGAGAGAGGGCACTCGTTCGTCGACGCAGATTCGGACCGGTACGAAGAGTGTATGGGGAGACACAGTATGGCTATCTTGTGGAGACGGAGTGAGCCGCTGGGTGCCGATCACCCGGACAGCTTCGACATTGAGGAGGACAGAGGCGAGGGCTAACCCCGGGAATCGTATCGGCGATGCCATGGCCGATTATGTGGCAAGTGCCGATCGGAGGCCAATCAAAGCACCGCGATGATGGCTCGAAGCGAGGCGGCTCGAGACAGAGCTAGAGAAAGGACTCGTATTGACAGCCACAGATTGACGGAGGCGTCGGGAAGAGTCCCCGAGCCAGTAGAAGGCCTACTGAATATTTCCCGCGAAGGTGAAGAACACTCGCCGGGGAAAAGGGAAAGGGAAGAAGGATGAAGGACCTAGTACGGAAACTAGGTTGACCTTACCGTCCGTAGTATCCACCCACTGTCATTGCGCATACACATTAATTGATTAATGTTTTATTGTAGTTTTGCTAGCGTGTAGCGAGTCAAGAGTTGACCGTGCTTGAACTCATCAAAGAATGTTTTAACCGTTATGAATTTGTAGGTTAAATGAAAAGAGTTTTCGAAACACAAGCAATTGATGCTTATTGTATTTTTTGTTTTTTAGACCGAACCAAAGATGGCCGCCTACGTTCCCCTTTTACAACCGGACTAAGGGGCTCGTGTCACCGTAGTTCGACACTTTAGGTGAATTTGAGAAAAAAACCAAGACAAAAGAAGTGCGACTCGTTTTTTACCTCGGATCATTAGCGGGAATGTATCCAGCTTGGGTATTACTCTTTAGCACTTTAATTTACCGAGGGGGACGGTGTATGGGGAAGGTGAGTTGACTCGTGCTCTTCCTCAAACGAAGTATTCGCGGAGCTTGCTTCCGTTCACGGGGTTAACGAAAGGGTTTCCGTCCAAATCGCTAGCTTCATGGCTCCTCCGGAGAAGATTCTTTGTACCACGAACGGTCCTATCCAGTAGGCTCCCACTTTCCGAGGGGATTGGTCCGCGTAGGAGGTTTTTCCTTTAGCACCAAGTCGCCTTCTCGATGTCTCGGATCTTGACTTTCTTGTCGAATGCTCGTGCCATTCTCGCTCCGGTAGGCTCGAGTGTGTTCCATGGCTTTCAATCGCGCTCGTCGAGTAGAGCAAGTTCGTCGTGACGGCTCGTAGCCATTCGACTTCATTGACCCCGTTTTCCAAGAGGACTCTGAGGGATGGAATTTCCAATTCCACGGGTAACATTGCTTCCATTCCGTAGGTAAGTGCGAACGGAGTCTCCCCGTGGCGGTTCTCGACCGATGTTCGGTATCCCTGCAGGGCTAGATGTAGCTTTTCGGGCCGCTCCCGACCTCTCGGTGGTCATCTTTCGATTATCATGGCGAGAGTCTTGTTGGCCGCTCTCTACCGCACCATTGGTTTGTGGTCCGTAGGAGAAGACCCGTGACGTGTGACTCGAATTCGGGCCGCAGTTGGTCACAATTTCCTTCGAAGTGAGTCCCATTGTCTGAGATGATCTCATTGGGCACTCCGTATCGGCACATGATGTTCTCTCGGATGAACTCGGCCACCTTCCTAGAATTCAAGCACCTTGTACGATCCGGCTTCTACCCATTTGGTGAAGTAGTCGATCGCGACTAAAATGAACTCGTGACCATTGCTCCCCGGGAGGAGTGATCTTGCCGATGACGTCGATTCCCCATGTGGCGAAAGGCCATGGCGTAGTCATGCAAAAGAGAGTTCGTGAGGAGGGATGTGATTGAGGTTGGAAAACCGTTGACATTTGTCGCAGCCTTCTGACGAACCGGATGCGCCTCGTTTCCATTGATATCCAATAGTATCCCATACGGAGAATGATCTCGTGTCAATGCTCGGCGTTCATGTGCGGACCGCAGTTCCGCTGTGAACTTCGTTCATTAGCTCGCCGGCTTTTTCTTTGTTTACACACCGAAGGAGTGGCCTCGGTGGCGCTTCTTGTACAACATACCCCTGCATGACGAAATGGGATGCCGTGCGTTTTAATGCCATCATGTTTTTGGCTTTGATCCCTTCTTTGTATTTTCCATCTTCATTTGTGAAGGAAGCTTCTCCGCTTTGGAGGTACCGGTAAATTTGATTGTACCAGTGGTTCGTCGATCGTTTCGTTTCTTTTTTCGATCTCACAAAGAATAGGCGGGTGTTTCCCGTCCGCCTATTCTCGAGGGGTTTTACCGCTTTTCCTCGGGAATTTCGACAAGAGAGGCGAGGGCTGCTGGGCCTCGCGGCGGTTCCCGTCTCTTGGCAAATAGTGAAAAGAGATGTCCTTGAACCGAGCAATGAGCTCCTCCATGTACGCGTGGTACTTCGAAGGCGTCGAATCTACCGTCTTCCATTTGTTGGATACTTGATTGATGATCAATGCCGAGTCTCCATATACATCCAGCCTCGAGATGTTGCGCCGAGGGCGGCTTCCAAACCCGCGCACAAAGCTTCGTATTCTCGCCGCATTGTTGGTTGCTTCAAAATTCACTTTGACGGCTATGGGAGTATGCTCGTCCTTGGGATCGACAAGGAGCATTCCAATGCCATTCCCCTTCTTGTTGGCTGCCCCATCGAAGAAGAGTTGCCAGCCGGTTTGCGCCGTCAAGTGAAAAGATTCCGTCGTCCGGAAATTGCGGATCGTGACCCTTAGGTTCACCGCCGGGAAGTCGGCAAGCCGATCCGCCATTACTCGCCCTTTGTTGATTTTCTTACCATGTACTTGATGTCGAACTCACCAGAAGAATGACCACTGGCTAGCCGCATCGACAGGATGGCTTGTCAAAGAGATATCTGGACGGGGTCCACTTTGGAGACCAGAGCACCGAATGCGACCGCATGTAGTGTTTCGCTTTCCCGACTACCCATACCAAGGCGGTACAGGTTTTCTCCCGATGCCGAGTAGCCGAGTTCACTTCCTTGAAGCTTTCGGCTTACGAAGTAGATTGCATGCTCAACCTTGGAATCTTTTCGTTTGTGCCGCATTGCCCCGATAGACGTGTCTCATCGTCGATACAGGAGTAGTGGCTTGTCTTCGTGTGGCGGGCAATGCACTGGGGGATTAACCAAGTAGGTCTTGATTTTCTCGAAAGCCGTCCCGGCACTCTGAGTCCCATTTGATGCTCGGCATTCTTTTTCATCGCTTGAACATGGGCTCGCAGAGAGATGTCAACCGGTTGATGAAGCGACCGATGTAATCAAGTCTTCCCATGAAGCTCTTCACTTCGTCAGGTTTGAGGCGGCTTCATGTCGATGATGGCCTTGATTTTCCCGGGACGGCTTCGATACCTCTTTCGTAACCATGTACCCCAAGCACCTTGCCGCGCTTGACGCCGAAGGTGCACTTTGCCGGTTCAACCTCATGGAGTGTTTTCGAGTCTCGTTGAAGAACTTCCTCGCATCCGTCATGTGCCGCATGTCCGATCCTCGGAGTGGATGATCATGTCGTCGACATATACTTCGATTTCTTTGTGAATCATGTCATGGAAGAGGGCCGCTGCAGCTCGCCGGTAAGTAGCCCCAAAGTTCTTAGACCGAACGGCATGACCGTGTACGCATGTCCCCCATGGAGTGGTGAAGGCGCCTTGGCCTCGATCCTCCCTCGGACATCTTGATCCGGTCAGTATCCAAGAAACTCCGTCCACGAAGGACTTTACTTCGAAATTTGCCGTGGTGTCGACTCAAAGATGTCGATGTTAGGCAACGGGAAATCATCCTTAGTGGCCGGCCTTGTTGAGATCCCGAAAATCCACGCAAAGATCCGACCTTTCCGTTGGCCTTGGTGACCGTCACGATGTTGAGAGCCAAGTCGGGTACTCAATCACTCGATGAAACCAACTCGGAGCATTTTCTCAATTTCTTCTTTAACTTGCAAGGACCACTCGCTTCGATCTTGCGCAGCCTTCGTTTGACAGTGCTTGGATTCGGGATCCGTGGGAATTCTCGTGCTCCACGATTGAGGGATCGAGTCCCGGCATGTCCCGATATGACCAGCGAACACGTCAACATACTCCCGAGGAGGTTTATCGTGGCTTCCTTTTCTCGCATCGGCGAAGAAACCGCCCACTTCAGTGTCTCTTTAGGCTCTTGCACCGACCCTGTGTTCACTTTGGTCATAACCTCTTCTACTGGGCCCGGTTGTCCTCTTGGTCAACTACACGCTCGAGAACTTCTTTAATGTATTGTTTCGTTTAATGTGTCTCTTTCTTTATCAATTGAGTTATTAACGTCTTTTAAGTTGTTTGTTAACTTATCGCTTGTTAAAGTGGCAATGAGAGGATACTCCGAAAGGTCGACTTTTCATTACACAAGAACGGGAATACATGATTGGCTACAACATTATAGTCCTCCTGCTGTAAGGCCGTTGGATGACTCGCAGGACCGGACTCGACAAGGACTCGACTCAAAGGGTTTGAGACCGGGTTTAGGAGATGTGGGTGCGGGCCCAGCCTTGTCTTCCATTTCGCCTCGGCTTGCCCTCGTCCGGTGAAAGTTACCCAATTCTTCAGCCGGCATCCGGCTGGATGCTTCGAGGAGGGTGCGGGATCGAGAGGCTTGGCTCCGCCGTCCCTATCATGGCGATCATGCCGTTGTCTGAGCCCCGCCGATCAAGTTGGGCAACTCCATGACTTCTTCAAACGTACTCGTAGAGCCGGTCCACCGAGAGCGTCTTCTATGAATTCCCGGTTCCTTCGCTTTGGATTTACCTGTCTCGAATGTGGCCTCGGCGGCTGATCCGAACAACTTGTTTCCCATGGAGAGTACCCCGAGTTGCTCCTCCAAGTCTCGGGATTCCTTGAATGTGTATTCATGCCGGATCGTGGTGGCAGCTGGTCCAGTAGAGCCGTGATGTCGAGGAACGCTCCTTATCGGATTAGCTTTGAGTCCTCTCAAACGCTTGAGGTCCCGTGCTAGCCGTTCCATTCTCGTCTCGTAGTCTTGGTGTTGACTATCCCTCGCTTCTTTCTCATCTTCATCGCTTCCACTGCCGGTCCCCGCCCGCTCGGGCTGCCGCTGCTTCCGTTGGTTCCTCGCCTCATTGCCGGTTCCCGCTGTTCCCTCGCTGCCGGTTCCCTCGGTGAAGTAATGAGCGAGGTCAAAGCCGTAAGGTCTGAGATTGGGTGTGCCGTCGGAGGTTCCCCTTGTGGGCCGCCGCCTTGGTGCGGGCGAGCCTTTTGTCTTCCTTGATGTCGCCCGGTGTTGGCACGTAGCCAAGCCCCCGGACCGTGGTGTGGTCCTTGACTTCAATAACTCAGGCCGGCCTTGCAGCCTTTTGCCGAGCCCCGGCCCCGGGATGAAGTTCATGAGTTTCATCATCCTCATGGCGGGAGGAATCTGATCGTGAGACAAAGGGAAGGTCCACGTTGCATATTTGGATCTTGGAGGTCTCCGTGAGTGAATCCGCTAATGGCATGTCATCATTATGCTTGATTTCTAACACCGGAATGTCGTTGGTGCCGGTCCCCTGGTGGTGACACCGTCGCCGTAGATCGTGGTTAGCTCGTGCCTTGCATGAACTTGAGGCACCGGTGAAGGGTGGATGCCACGCCATTGATTTGATGCAGCCAGGACGCCCCAGATGGCCGTGAAAGTGATTGGAATGTCCAACACTTGGAATTCGTGGGGATCACCCGCTTGCCGAACCGTATGTTAAGAGTAGCAACCCCGAGAACCGTACGGGAAGTAGAGTCATAGGCCTTGACAAAGGTGGATCGAAGGCTTAAGATTCGTGGGCTTCGATGTCAAGCAGTCCATCATCTTGGCGGGCAAGACATTCATTCCGGAACCTCCGTCTACCAACACGCGAGGAAGACGTACGTCCGTCCAACCGGATCGTGATGTAAAGCGGCTCATTGTGATCGCCCCAAATTTTGGAAGGTCCAAATCGTGAAGGTGATAATGTTGCCATAGTGGATGTTACCAATCATCTCGAATGACTTCATCCGGGGTCAAGGCCCACGGACCATGGTACGGGCCAGCTTTCCTCTAGCTTCGAGCTTGTGAGGATAAGAGGAGGTGAGCAGAGACCAAAGGGAAATGTTCGCCCGAGTCCTGCTGGAGCCGAGTGAGGATCGGGTCCTCTTTCAAGGAACTTGCGTCTCGCGGGCCGGCCTGACCGCACTCGCCCGTCGGCTTTTGGTGGCCTTAGGTGGTAATGCATGGATTTGACCCGATCGGGTTAGAACGCCGACATCGTTTGGTCCCTTCGAACAGCCGCTCCGAGTTGAGCCATAGTTAGAGGAGGATTCCTCGTAGCATAGGGCCATGCGTCTTCCCTCAACTCATTGATTGTGGATGAATTCCCTGAGCTTCGGCAGCCTTGACGGATTCGTCCCAGTGATACCGGCTTAGGTGCCTCTCAAGGGGAGTGTAGCCTACGCTTGACGCAGCTTGTTCGAATGTCGTGCACAAATGCTGGTTGCCTCGAACCGAATCAAGGCCGACCCTCCGGGGAGGTTGAGAGTTCTCGCTCAAGCGAACGGTCTCCTTGATCTCTTCACGGTATATCGCGTTCCTTTCCTTCTTGCCGAGCATACTCGGGCTCCGGAGTTGGGTCCGGCGATACTCGTGGTTGGCTAGTTTTCCTCCACTCGGGCCCAGATCAACCTTCTTGCAATGTGAGCCTCGCGTCGAGAGTTAATGCCTACGTTTCTTCCCATGTGAGAATAGCCATGCTTCCTCGAACCTGCGTGCGGCAATCTAGGTAAACCTCCATTGGGGAGAGTTTTCTTCTCTCGCTTTATTCGAGTGGCGGGTATGTCAAGGCGAGTATACGGCTTCCCGAACATCCGCCCATGTGACCGGTTGCCGTCCCGCTGATCGTTTCGTAAATGAAGGCCGTAGACCGTGGAATTTCCCCGAGTAGTTGCCGAGACGAATTTCCATCCTCCTCCCCGTTTTTAAATAGACCTTCCTCCCCGAGTTGGCCTTTCAATTTGAGTGCGGAGATGATCCGTTCCCATCCTCCCAGGACCCTTGGGAGTCCGGTTTTGTTGACTTCATGCCCGGCTTGGAAGAGAATGGTTTCATCGTCTTCGTCGTCGCTTTCACAGAGAACTTGCTTTCCTCGGGAAGGTAAGCGCTGGGATTCGTTCCGCCGTGCCGTTCCATCTCCTAGGTCATCGGGACCGTTGACCACCCTCGTCGGCAGAGGGGTTGGATGAGAACAGACGGTAGTCCGGAAAGTTGCCATGAGCAAAACTCTTGAGGTCGAATTGGTCTAGAGTGGCCTCTAGCTTTCTCGTCGAAGCTGCCTGTGACACTTTAAGGGCTTGGTCCCTGTAGGTCTTTCGAGCTTGGTCTTCGTCCCAAAGACGACTTTCTTGAGCGGCTAGCTCCATGAGAGCTTTCCTTGCGAGACCTAGGCAGTCTCCGTAGGTGCGCATCGTCTGGCTAGTGTCCAGAACCGTGATTACATTCAAATCGCCGAATGGCGGGAACACTTGGATTACATTGACGAAGGAAGCTCTGGACCGGGACATTCCATGCGTCCTTCCTTAATCTCGATCACCAAGAAGTTTGCCCATATCTCGCTTGATTGACCCCACGGGGTATTGAATTCCGCAATGTTGACGGTCTCGTGATCTCGCTCGATCGCCAAGTCTATCAAAGCTAGCATTGGTGTGTGATATCTGAATCCGGCCGCGACGCCGGGAGCAGACCGAATCAAGCATGTTGATGCCGAGGTGGTCATTTCCGTGTCGGAAGCCGACTCGCCTTGCGGGGAAGACTTTCGCAGTATGTTTTCGGGTGGCCGGTGGAAGCGTTCCCGAGGTTGATCTCGACTTGTAGCAGGTGAGGAGCTTGGTCTCCTTTGTCGTCGCCTCGCCTCGCGGCGCGAGGGTATAAGCTTGACTGACGGCACGGCCTGGGCCACACTGGGCCGGTACTTGGAAGTAGGGATGAGCTCGAGCTCGCTTGGCCGCGTCTCGTTTACCATGAGCAAAAGTGCAATCATCGAGGGTGACCTTGGTGTGGCGGAATCGATGCAACAAGAACGGGTCCTCGGGGCTTCATCAGATACCTCGGAATAGATGATATTGACGAAGTCGTCGTCATTCACTTGATCGAGGGATTCCTCGTTGCGTGAATCACGTGGCTTCCAATGCTCGGATAGCCGTCTCGCATCGGACGTTGAGCTTGACAATTTCCATGGTATTGGGAACCTTGGTCGTAGGTGACCCGATCGGAAGGAGTTCCGTCCTCAAACCGAGCATGTGAATGCGGAGGTCTGCTTGCGGGTCCGCCGCGTCCTCGACTCCGGAGAGTCCAGATTCATCGTCATCTCGATCGCTCGATCCAGGTGTAGGGACGTATTGCGCCCGATTGCGTTGGCCGGAGCAGCCTAGGAAAACATCATGCTCTTTCGTTGGAGAAGAGGGGTGCAATGGTAGTTCCTCGTGGAGGACGTCCCATACAACTTCCATGCATTCATAGATGAGTATGACGGTGTTTGTTGACCTTGATCACAAAAACCTCTTCACTGCGGGGCCGTAGAGAGTTTGTTTGGAGAATGCCGACGAATCTCCGATTGGAGACTCGGGGTTTATGTGCCCGTATCATGGCGATATTCGCCGTTTCCTTCCACCCGCTCCAAGTGTTGGAAACGACAGCTGAACTTGATGTATCGGATCGCTTCGTGGTCTCGCCCGCTCGAGTACGTTTACATAGTTAGCATCTCCGACTCGAGGGATTCTCGATGAGATTTGCCCGATAGTCCCTTCGTTGATTCGAAGGAGGTAACCCCGTGCCTCGAGTGCGGACACGTTGCCATCGTCTCGGCTTCATTTCCTATGAGGAAACCGTCCCTCGGATGACTTCGAGATCTCCCCGTCTGCTGATGAACTTGACACATTGATGGAGAGCGGAAGCTATGGCCTTCATGTGGTGTAGCCAAGGGCGTCCCAAAAGAGCCGTGAACTCGGATGGAATGTCCATCACGTGGAATTTTGCCGGGCACCATTTGGGGTTTCGAACCAAAGTTCCAGAGTCACCGTCCCTGTGATGGGACGAGACGAGTTGTCGTAGGCCTTGATAGTCCGAGTAGAGCGGTATCAAATGGCTTTCATGGATGCGGAGAGCTCGCATCATGCCGAGAGGGAGGACATTAACGGCCGACCCGTTATCTACCAATACTCCGGGAGTGATATGGTGTTGAGTTTGAGAGTGATGTACAGAGCTTCGCTGTGCCCCGAGGCGTCTCTCGGTAAGTCTTCATCACGGTAATGTGATCATGCCGCCATACAGCGGAGTCGTAGATCTCGTCTCTATCCGTAGAAGGAGCAGTCATCCACCCATCCGTTCGTCTTCCTCTTGCGAGGTAAAGCCTTTGGCCGGAACCTCAGGAGTATGTTGAGGCCGCCCCATGGCGGTTGCCGCCCTTGGTTAGCACATTGATCGAAAGTGCGATTGCTAAGCCGACCTTGATCTTCCTTTACCGGTCCGGGCTCCTAAGCCGGACAAGTTGAATCTTGGCCGATCCCGCTGAGGGTTAGGCTTGATCGGGCAAGAAGCACTATCAAGATCCGAGGTATTCCGGTGTTCCAGTGGTCCGACTCGGGTTTCACCGGGCTTTTCGGCTTTCCCACCCCGTCTCGCTTCTAGAGCCGCATGGCCTCGGAGGCAAAGAGGACCGGCCGGAGTACAAGACGCAGTAGTCGAACCTCCCGAGGGTTCTCCAAGCTGTACCTACACCGGTATCTCCGGCTCGTATCTTTCTCTCGCTTGCCTTGAGAGGATTTCTTCTTCCGTTTCCTGAGGATTGCTCCTGACAGCTCGAGACTCGCACCTGTGCAAAGTGAGCGCCACAAACATCGTAGCCGATGTGAACATTAGAGGAGGATCCTGCAACAAAGAGGCGGAGAAACCGGTTTTGTAGCACACTTCTTGGGCACCCACTCAATGGAGTTCACGCCGTTATTATTCTGAAAGGGATTCCCGATCGTATTGGCCCACGGGGCGCTCTAACTTGCCTTCTTCTATCAAGTTCTGATTTCGTATCGTAACTCCCAAACAGCTTGTCAGCGGTATGGCCGTGATACCGATGGAAGGCGCAAGATTTGCTCTTGTCCGCATTGGCTACGGGAACTTTGGGTTTGTAATTGGCCACGGGCTTAAGGAGACCCTCCTTGATTAGCCCTTCCAAAGATCTTGCTCAAAGGGCATGTCCAACTTGTCGAAGTGCACGGCAGCCGCTTCGAGTAGAACCGTTGCTTTGCATGTGGGATCGGGTTTCGTTACCCGACCGTTGTCCCCGATGGACGTAGCCGATGCACGCATCTTTCCTCGCCGGGGCCGGGCAGATTGAATGCAAACTGCTGAGCGACTGCATCTCGTACGGCCGTGCAAGAGCTAACTTTTCCTTGAGATCCTTCTCGAACCGTGAGCGCATTGACCATGGCCCTAGATCCGGGAAGAAATTGTGATCGATGAGAGTTCGATGGACGGCCTCAAGCAAGACTCAAGATCCGCATCCGTTCGTCTTTCGAGAGTGGCTCCATGATTTCTGAGAGTTTCCATGTACTTCCATCTCTTGTAGAATTCCTAACACTTTCATCCGCTTTCGCTCGTTGGTGATTAAGTCCTCGCGACTTGTTTCCCACTCTAAGTTGGATCTCGTACTGCTCCAGGAAGATGTTACCGACCGCTCCTGTGTGTGGCGATCCGCAGTGCTTGACCCTCGTAAACCATCGTAACGCCGAGCTTTTGAGCGTATGCCGGAAGCTGGTCGGCCATTTGCCGGAGGGTTGCTCCTTTTGCTCTCATGCCGAGAACGTAAGTGTCGACGTGCGTTTGAGGACATTCGGTTCCATCGAATCGGTCCATCTCCGCATTCCGAACTTGGCAGGAGAGGCGTGACCATTCCCTGCAAAGGATCTTCGCGGATTTGAACGCTTCCCTCGCTTGAGCCAGCCATGGTGGCTTTCGTGCTCCTTTCTATATCCGCTCGACCATCCAGCAGTGCTAAGGTCAGGTCCAAGCAGGTAGAGGCTCATGAGGCTTGTGCTACTGCGTGCTACCACGCTGAGCGGTAGTGATTGGAGGTGGAAGGCTTGGTATATGAGAATATACTGGGAGCCTTCTCTCCTGAATCAGATCAGGGGTTTCGTCCCCGTTGTTTAGTGGATTCGTGTATAGGCGGGTAAACTGGACGAACCCGGGAGGGTACCGAGGGATATTGGCAGTCCTCGAGATGGTCCAAATGTGGTGCGCCAAAGGCTACACTGGTGATATTGAGTGATGGGTGTAGCACCTGGCCGACTAAAATTGACAGTGGTTGCTTCCGAGAGGTGGCAACATGGGAGCCTAGGGCCTGGCTGCTTCCCTCGTTGGAAGGCATCCCGTAAGTTGGCTGGGAGG